>CM061223.1:38566526-38967477 GCA_030844895.1 Ambrosia x helenae
AATAAAGTTTTGTCAATTTTACCTCTTGTGAAGCCAATGGATAAGAGAATTGTGGAAAGAGTTTCATCCAGGCCCTTGTGCTTGTTTGAGTCCATACAAAGCTTTGTTGAGCTTGTAGACATACAATATCTGGCAACGTCGGATGAGCCATGTTCTAGCTCAACAAAACACTGGGTGTTGGAAGTCGTTTATCTTCGGACCACATGTTCCGACTGTGCCGAGTACTGAAGATCCCAAAGTGTTTGAGCCAAAGAAACTTGAAAACACTCCGACCAGGATTTTCAGAAAATTGAGCTAGATGCTAAGGCCTTCAGTATTGTGGCCATGGCTCTACCCAATGATATATATGTTGGGTTGTTACACTGTAACAGTGCAAAGGAGTTGTGGGATGCACTGAAAGAGCAGTTTGGTGGGACAGAGGAGGTTATTGAAAACAACCGTGAAATACTTAACCAACAATATGAAACATTCAGTCATGTCAAAGGAGAGTCATTAACTCAACAGTTTGAGAGATTTAACTGCTTAATTAGTGAACTAAAATTGGTTGGTCTTACTTACCCTCATTCAACTTTGAACCATAGGTTTTTAAGATCATTACCAGACAAATGGGACACTATTTCTATTGTTATGAGAAACTCAATAGGATTTAAAGACCTATCACTGACCCAGCTTCATGGTAAGCTCTTGACCTATGAAAGAGAGCTTAACCAGAAAAAGAAGCTCCAGGACTCTGGAAAAGTGTCTGATGACTATGTGTTTGGGAATACAGCACTTTTGGGTCATGATGAGGTGCCTGGAAACACAAAGGATCAGAGTTATGATCATTTCATTGACATAACTTCAGGTTTTAACTCAGGTTTTAACTCTGATTCTTATTCACCTAACTATGCTTTCACAGCAAGTGGTGGTGATATACAGGCATCTGATAACATATCCTTTGAGTATGATGACCTGAAATACTTTGACCCTGATGATTTGGAAGAAATGGACATTATGCACCAATTGGCCCTTCTCAGTGTAAGAACTAATAATTTTTACAAGAAAACAGGGAGAAGGTTTCCAGGGTTGACTGGCAGATCTAAGGTGGGGTTGGATAAATCAAAGATCAAGTGTTATAAATGTCATAGGTTTGGTCATTTTGCTAGGGAATGTAGGGTCAACATGGTACACCTATGATAACCTATCCAAATCAAAGACCACAGACCAACACTTATCAGAATTCCTATAATACCCCTGGACCAAATGTGCAAAACACTGCTCATTTTGCACAGTCCTCAAACACTGTTCCTGTCCAGTATGTCCAAACCACTGTTCCTCAGATTCATTATGTGCAAACACCTGTTGCTCAACCACCTGTACAAACGACTGCTGCTCCATCCTCTGCTCCTGCAGAGACCAGTCAACAGAGCTTCTTTACACAAGGCTTTGTTGATTGGAGCAGTCTACCTGATGAGCTAACAGATGAGAATTTTGCACTAGTTGCCAAAGCTGAAAATGAACCAGAAAACTTTTGTTTCATGGCTATGGTTGATGAGATTGAATCTGAGGAAGTGGTAACTGAATCTGATGTTGTGACTGATGATATTGTTAGTGAAGTTGTTGCAGGTGAAAAACCTGAAGAAGAGGTTGTGAATCTCTCAGATCCCTGGGGTGCATCTGATGAATGTGAGTGCAAGTGTGATTGTGCATTGATGGCTGCTGCTAAGGTATCTCCTCAAATTCTTAAAGAGTTGTGTTCTGACAAATGTGTAATAGCATTTGCTAACATTAAAGAGGTGAATGAAAACCTTAGAAAGAAAATTTGGATGATGAAGTTAAATTTGAAAAACTCACAAAAGATTTGAAAACAAGTTTAACTGCAAAAGAATCTGAAATTAGTAGTCTAAAACATGAAGCAACTATTACCAAAGACCAGCTCCAAACTATGATAACAAAATATCAAAGTTGTAAAAGTGAGCTTGAGTCCACCCAAGTTGAATGTAAAAAATGGGTGGAATCATGTAGAGGTTTTGAGATGCTACTCAACAAACAAACCAAAAGTCATGTGAAGTTTGGCTTTGGTTTTGCAACCACTGCTCCAGCTTTTGAAAACACTGACACAAAGAGTCAAAAGTCTGTTGAGATAGTACCAACAAACCTGCAGGGTCAAGAGATTAAAATCACTGAACCAAATGGTAAGAAAATTGTTCTTGAAAAACCAGAAGGTTCCTCATCTTTTGCTGAACTTGAAAAGTATGAATTTAAACCTACTTGGTCTGATGAGTGTGATACTCTTGAGAATTATAAACCTGTTGATTTTAAAACTCCTGAGGGAAAGACAGCTCCTCAGGCAAGGGTCATTCCCTTGGCAAAAGTCATTCCCCTGAAAGATTCTCCAGCAGATGCTCAAACATCTGCTGAAAAGAAGCCTGAAAAGGGGAAGAAGAAAGAAAAGACTGTTAACTTGTTTTGTGATTTCTGTGAAAAGAAGAATCATGTCACCAAAAACTGTTTTCTTCTAAAAGCATATGACATCAACAAAGGAACAAGTGAATGTGATTCAAAAGCCACATGCTCAATATGTGGGAAAAAGAATCATAAGACTAAAGAGTGCTTGTATCTCAACAATTTTGATGTAAAAATACAAGAATACAAAGCAAAAACTCTTGCAAACCCTGTGGTTAGTACTCCAAAAGGAAAGCCCAAACAGACCTTCACACCTGTCCAAACATCTGTTACAAAAAGGCTTGAAACATCTGCTTCTAGAGATGTCCAAGTAACAGATGCTCCACCACAAGCAAATACCCAAGAGGTTATGGTCAACCTCCATGTCACAGTCTGCCACATGTTTATGAGGAGCCAAAAAGACCCTCTAAACCAAGAGTGAACAGAAATCCATATGGGTATTATCATCTGTCAGGAAGTGATCAAACAACTGCTGCCCCAAGTGCTGACATACAAGCACTGGCAAATGGTCAGCAGCAGTTGTTGACCTTAATTCAAAAATTGGTCCAAACCACTGATCACCTTCCAAAACTTGAGTCTGAAAGGTCTGAGGATCCATCCAAAGCCAATTTGGCTTTGGACACTCACCAAAACTAATCATTTACTGATGTGCAGGGAGCTTCTGCTTGTTTAGATAGTCTTTGGTATGTAGATAGTGGAGGTTCCAGGCACATGACAGGATGTAGAGCCCTACTTCTGGACTTCTTGGCTCATGGAGGGGGTGATATATCCTTTGGTAATGATTCTAAAGGTAAGGTGTTGGGTTCAGGGACTGTACAGGCAGGAAAACTCAAGTTTGAAAATGTCAATCTTATTGATAATCTCAAGTTTAATCTTCTGAGTGTTTTCACAAATGAGTGACAAAGGTTATGGCTCATTTTTCACAAAGAAAACTTGTAAGATTATTGGGCCAGAAGTGGTGAAAAAGATTGATACCATTATTGCTGAGAGCAAAGCACAGCTTGTTGCTCATAGAAGTGGCAATGTGTATGTTGTTGATATGTTAAAGGACAATCCTATGGCAAATGTCTGTCTGTTTTCTGCTGCCTCCACTAAGGAGACAGAATTGTGGCATAGGAGACTGGGTCATACCAACCTTAATACTATCAACACACTCTCAAAACAAAGCCTTGTCAGAGGTCTACCATCAAAAGAATTTAAATGTGATGAGCATTGTGTTTCTTGCTTAAAAGGGAAACAACATAAAAGCTCTTACAAATCCATTGATGAGTCCAAAACTAGTCAGTGCTTACAACTGTTGCATATGGACTTGTTTGGCCCTGTTAAAATCATGAGTCTAAGAAGAAAAAGATTTTGTCTTGTCATAGTTGATGATTTTTCTAGGTTTACATGGACTTACTTTTTACACTCTAAAGATGAGACTGCAGGTATATTGAAGGACTTTGTCACCAAGGTTGAAAAGCAGTATGACTTGCCAGTAAAAGTCTTCAGGAGTGACAATGGAACAGAGTTTAAAAATAAGGAGTTAGATGACTTCTGTGTGTCAAAAGGGATTGTGAGGCAGTTCAGCATCCCAAGAACACCAGAACAAAATGGGGTAGTTGAGAGGAAAAATAGAACTCTTATAGAAGCTGCAAGAACCATGCTAGCAGATTCTGGTTTGCCACTGTCCTTTTGGGCAGAAGCTGTAAACACTGCTTGCTATGTTCAAAACAGAGTTTTGATCAACCCCAGACATCAAAAAACTGCTTATGAAATTTTGTTCAAAATCAAACCATTAATCTCATTCTTCAAAATCTTTGGCTGTCCATGTTTCATTTTAAATCTTAAAGATTCCATTTCAAAATTTGCAGCCAAAGTAGACTGTGGTTATTTTCTGGGATATTCTTCTACTGCTAAGGCCTACAAAGTGTTTAACACAAGGACTAAGACAATAGAAGAAACCTTGAATGTTAAGTTCAATGAACTTTCATCTCTGAAAATCCCTGCAAACCCTGCTGAATTATTTGATTTAGATAAATTCAAATTTGAAGATATCACTGTTAAAACTAACAATGCAGGTATTCCACAGTCTCCACAGCAAGATTACAGAACAGATGTTGTGATTCCCAGTCACTACAAAGTCTATTCTGCATCAGAGGAAGCAGCTGTTCAAAACAATTGTCAAAACTCTGCCACAGCTGTGTCAACCACTGTTGGCCAGTCCTATCCTCAAACCTCTGCTTCACCCCTCACTACCACTGACCTATCATCTGTTGACAAAAGTCAATCATCTGTTGACAAAAGTCAGTCAAGTTTCACACCACTTGGACCCATTCCTCCACTACCATTTCAAACATCTGTTGGCACTACAGAAGTACCAACAGATGTTACACCAACAGAGTCACCAAACCTCTGTCCATCACCTCAAAATGCCATTGTTCCATATCAAGGAGATCTTATTTACTTAAGAGCTCATCCACCAGACCAGATCATTGGCAACATCAGAGAGGGTGTGCTCACAAGAAGCCAATCCTCAAATATCTGTCTTTTTGCAGGTTTCCTATCCCTCACACAACCTGTCAAGTACCAAGAGGCACTGAAAGACAACAGTTGGGTAGAAGCCATGCAAGAAGAACTCCTTCAGTTCAAAAGACAACAAGTATGGGAGCTTGTACCACTTCCTAAGGATGTTTGTCCTATAGGAACAAAGTGGGTCTTCAAAAACAAAACTGATGAAAGGGGTATTGTTGTCAAGAATAAAGCCAGGCTTGTGGTTCAAGGCTTCAGACAAGAAGAAGGAATAGATTATGATGAGACCTTTGCTCCTGTAGCTAGACTAGAGGCCATCAGACTCTTTCTAGCCTTTGCTGTCAACCACAATATAAAGGTGTATCAGATGGACATCAAATGTGCTTTCCTTTATGGCAAAATTCAGGAGGAGGTCTATGTATGTCAGCCACCTGGTTTTGAAGACACATTCCATCCTGACTATGTCTACAAGCTCAACAAAGCTTTGTATGGACTCAAACAAGCACCAAGGGCCTGGTATGAAACTCTTTCCACATTTCTCTTATCCATTGGCTTCACAAGAGGTAAAATTGACAAAACTTTATTTCTTAAATGGAAAGGGAAACACTTAATGATTGTTCAAATATATGTGGATGACATCATCTTTGGATCCACATGTAACCAAATGTGTGAAGAGTTCAGAAAACTCATGACAGCAGAGTTTGAGATGAGTGCCATGGGTGAGCTTCAGTGTTTCCTTGGTCTTCAAGTGAAACAACTGCAAAATGGCACATTCATTCACCAAAACAAATATGTAAAGAATTTATTAACCAGATTTGAGATGAATGATTGTAAGCCATGTAGCACTCCCATGAGTACAGTCAAGCTGCTCACTATTGATGACAAGGATGAACTGGTTGATCAAACACATTATAGATGTATGATTGGGTCTTTATTGTACCTCACTGCATCTAGGCCAGACATTATATTTGCTACCTGTGTCTGTGCCAGATCCCAGGCTTCACCCAGAAAGTCAAACCTTATTGCTGTGAAAAGGATATTCAGATACCTCAAAGGTGCTCCCACACTTGGTATCTGGTATCCTGCTAATGGAAACATTGAGCTTTCAGGTTTTTCAGATAGTGACTTTGCTGGCTGTCACACCACAAGAAAATCCACTTCAGGAGGGTGCCAATTTCTAGGGAATGCCTTAGTTTCATGGCAAAGCAAAAAGCAGGCAGCTGTTTCAACTTCAACAGCTGAAGCTGAATACATTGCTGCTGCAAGCTGTACAGCCCAACTCATGTGGCTTCAAAATCAACTACTGGATTTTGGGATAACTGCACTTAGGACTCCACTCATGTTGGACAGCCAAGCTGCTGAAAATATCATCAAGAATCCAGTCTCTCATTCCACTACCAAGCACATTGACATAAGACATCATTTTGTCAGGGACAGCTATGAAAAAGGTTTGATTTCTTTACACCATGTTCCAACAGAGGATCAGTTGGCAGATGTGTTAACAAAAGCTTTAGACACATCTACCTTTACAAATCTGATTTCCAGAATTGGCATGTTAAACATGGATTAACCAAATAAATTTTTAAAATAAAATTGTTCAGAAATTAAATATTTTCTTAAAATAGCTGTTTGGTTGAAAAATCTGTTTATAACATCTGATCAGATAAAACAACCACTGTTTCATTCATTTCCACTGTTGGTTGAAAAGTCTGTTTCCAAACATCTGATCAGATAAAACAACTGTTAGTTGAAAAATCTGTTTCAGCACATCTGTTCAGATAAAACAACTGTCCACATATATATATATATATATATATATACTATATTAAAAAAAAAAAAAAAAAAAAAAAAACCCAACGGTTGGTTCCATCAGCTGTTTGTATCAGTTGTTTACCAAAACAGCTGTTCTCCACCAGATGTTACATCCATCAGATGATTGCCACGTCTGCTCATATAAGCAGATGTTTGGCCACATCAGCGGTTTCATTGAGCCTATAAAAACCCTGTTTTACCACAACAGATGTTACACTGTCTCATTGTATTCAAAATACTGTAAACCGCCTTCTTCACTCTCAAACCCTTCATCAATCTTCAGTCATTTTCACCTTCGAAATCCATTACAATGGATCTTCAAGCCAAAGCTACACACAATTGTCTCCCCTATCTGATTAAAACAGATGACAACACTCCATTTCATTCCACCATCGACATTTTCCTTAATTCCAAATACTTACCCATCCTAACCGCCAACGCCCCCATTTATCTGGATACACTCCAAGAATTTTGGTTGAATGCTGAGTTTCTATTACAAGACAAAAAGCCTACATCCATTATTTCCAAAATTGGAGAAACCAGTATCGTCATTACCCCTGATATCATATCCACAACCTTCACACTGAATGACCTGGCAGGTAAGGATTCCTTCACTAAAACAGAGCTTCACACTGAGTTCCAAGAAAGAGGGTATGATGGTCAGATGACTGGATCAACTCTTTTCAAAAAGTTTTTCCCTCCAGTCATGAAATTTTTCTTCCATACTCTTCTTCTTTGTGTCTCTGCTAAGTCCACATCCTTTAATGAAATTCCATTAAGGATGCAATATCTGGGATATGCTATGTTGTCAAACTCTGACTTCAATCTTTCCCAGGGATTGTTCATGGATTTGGTATCAAATGTGAAAGCAGTCAAGTCTGGGTCAAACAATGCTTTTCTTATTTACCCACGAATTCTTAGTGTAATTTTACAAAAATTATTACCTGAAAAGGTTTTCAAAAAGGGTGCTGCTATGCAAATGAAAAGCTTAACTGATGAAACTTTCACAAGAATGCTGGGTGGAAGCACCCAAGAAAAAGTGTCAAAAGTGTCAAAAGTTTCTAAAACACAAACAAAGAGGACAAAGGAAACAACTGTTGTCAAAACCTCTGTTGTTGAGCCCACTGCTCCTGGTGATCATGGCACTACATCCAGTGCTGTGAAACCCACACCAGCCACTTCCAAAAAGAAACATTCATCCACAAAAACCACCACTCAACCACAAATGAGGCTTCTGGATGTTGAGGTACCAGAAGAAACCTCTGTTGCACAACAAAAGCAACCTGAAACCACTGTTGTTACTTCCTCACAACAGTTGGACATACCTCCACCTGACCAACCTCCTCATGAATCCTCTCAAAAGGATCATGTTGTAAGCCAAGGGGACACACATCCTGATGCATATGAGTCACTTGACCATATGTTCACAAGCCCCTCTCCCAGGGCTAATTCTCTTCTTACTCCACCACTCACACCATCACATGTCCCACAAACAATGCAACCTCTGTTTGAAGCGATTGAAAAATCTCAGGAAGATCCCAGTTCCTCTCTTCCACCTGTCACTGAGAGTATACTCCAACAAGTGACTGGCCCTGAGAATACTCAATCTGCTATCCCCCAAACAGAAGAGGAGGTTACACCACCTGGGTTCAATGAAACTCTAGGTGAGTTTTCAAGTGGAGCAGCCACTACTGATGTAGAGACCACTGTCTCACATCAGGACAGTGATTTCATAGCTAAGACTCCCTTGAAGGCAACAACTGTTGAAGCCACTATAGTGTCTCCAAAAACAGTTGGAAGTCCCCAGTACCAAGACAAAGGGGCATCTGATTCACCTATTAGGCCTGAATCAGATAAAACTACCACTGGTAGGGACTCAGATGATCCTATTAATTTAGGAGATGAGTCAAAATACCAAGAATTGACGGCCAGAGTTTCTGTTATTGAAACATCTGTTGCTGACATCAAATCTGATGTCAAGCTTCTCCTAAGCTCAATTGCAGATCTCTCCAAGAGTCAACCATCCACCACTGATATAGCCAATGAGTTATGGAAATCAGTTTCCCCCATCATCATAGCTCACAGAAAATTGGCTGATCAGACACATGAAACCTACATGGCTGAGATCAGAAATATGGTTGATGCAAGGTACAAAGATACCCATGCTGACATCAAAGCCATCAAGGACCATCTGCTGAAGACTACTGGCTCTGCCCCTACCACCATCCTCAGGGATGAAACTGATGATGCTTTCACGGCTGATGATGCCAAAAAGGGGGAGAGTGGCAGAGATAGGCTACCAAAATTAGATCCTTTTGGTTGCCCACCTTCTCAAAAAGGTCAAGCCAAGTCTGCCAAGAAACCAGAGTCTACCAAATCAGCTCCACAACAACAACATCAAGCACCACCACCACAAACCACTGAAAAGAATAAGGCAGTAGATGACTCTGCAAACATAGAAGCTGAAAAGGCTGCTCAGTCCAAACAACAAAGGGCTGACACCTTGGAAGTAAAAGCAGAGTCATTGATTGAACTCAAGAAGAAACAACAAAGGGAAACTGAAGATGTGGGATCCTCTAAAAGGATGAAAAGACCTGCCAAGCATGTTAGAAAACCACCATCTAAGTTACAAACCTCTGTTGATAAAACCACTGCTGCTGAAACCACTGTCACCCAAAACACTGAAACCACTGCCACCCAAACCACTGAAACCACTATACCCAAACCAACACACACTCCTGAACAAACAACCACCAAACCTACATCACCAACCAAAACCCCAACATCTGCTGGTTCTTCTAAAAGGCCAACAGATGTTAATCCAACCACTGCTACCAAATCACCTTCACCAAAAATCATGTACACAAGGAAGAGAAAATCAACCTTTGTTGTGCATGATGAAAACATACACACATCACCAACCACCATTTCAACTGCCCAATCCACTCCTCCCATCACAGCCATTCCACTCACATCATTCTCACCACATACATCCAAATTCAAAACCCATAGACCACCACCAACCATTACACCATTGGTTGTTCAGTATCCCCTTGAACTTGATCTACTCAAGGGGGAATTACAATCCTTCTACAATACTGAACAGCCATCTGAAAGATCCTTCCCATCTCTCCCAAATTTCCCTGTTCCCCTCAACATTGATACCTATCTAAAATACAAGGGTGAACAGGTGGATGCCATCATCAGGGAGAAATGCAAAGGGAAGGATGACAGGACTGCTCAGGGCATCCATTCAGCAGAGCTTAGCAAACTCAGAAGGATTGAAGACTTTGCTAAGACCCTGAGCAATTCCATGTCCACCATGCCTCTCAGTGTAGATTTGGAGAAGGAGGTAAGGGAATCCCTTCTTGAACAGATAATGGCAACCAAGCCTTACAAAGCAAACAAAAAGCAGTTCAATGGCTGGACTACTCATGCTTTGAGGGAAGAACTGATCAGAATTGAAGAAATGGCCAAAAATCCCAAAGCTAAAGTCTCCATTCCCAATTTTGGCAAAGGCAGAGACCCAGTCAGAGCCTTGAAGTTCAAAAGAATGAGGCAGGAGATTGTAGCTGCCAATTATGGGGAGATGAGGTCTGTTTCCAGATGGTCAGAGCTAAGATTGGT
This sequence comes from Ambrosia x helenae, assembly GCA_030844895.1. NCBI lineage: Eukaryota > Viridiplantae > Streptophyta > Magnoliopsida > Asterales > Asteraceae > Ambrosia > Ambrosia x helenae. The sequence goes on from CM061223.1 coordinate 38,576,922, forward strand.
TGAAACCTATAAAAGTCTGGAAGAGAATAGAAAGAAGGATCCCAGCCTTCCAAGAAAACCAATCTACAATGATGAGCCAATGATGAAGAGACCCCAACAGACTTTTAATCTAGACAGCTTACTTGAAACCTCTGATCTCACAGCTGCTGCAAGTAGACAGTTCAAAAAGCAGAAGGAGATGTCAGAGGAAGACCAAAGAAAGTTTGCTGACACATTTATCAAGGAAGGGCTCTTCAATCAAATCCATTATTTCTCTGATCCCACAACAGAGAAACTCAGAGAACTCATAGGAAGACCACCTTCACCCAACTCATCAAGAATAAAGGTTCATCTCAGCAAATCCACTGACTCAAAAATTCTAAAGTGGAAGGTCAACAAAGACAACCACGAATTGACACTGCTCAGGTCAGATGGAAAGGTTCAGAAGATCAGTATGGATGATGCTTACAGCCTTTGTGCAGAAGATCACCAAGCATTGCTAAATCTGGATCTGGAAAGAGATGAAGAAGACCTATTTGCTTTGAACTTTGAATTACAATTCAAAGGTCAAATCAGAGAAAGTCTGATGAGAAATAAAGATCAATGAATAAAGCTGAGTTTTGGCATCATCTGTTCTAGGGGGAGATTGTTGGGTCTGCTGACCTGGAGAAGAACAGATGATTGGAAAGCCAAAATATGCTATCTATTTGATCCTTGAATAAACAGTCTTTACAACTTACTTCTCCCAAAAGACTGCTGACCCTAACTACTGTTCTATCCAAACAACTGCTCAACAACTGCTGATACAAAGAACTGCTAAGGAAACAACTGATGAAGAACAACTGCTGACCAAAGGTCTGATGAAGAGCAACAGCTGATACAAGTACTGAAGACTAAAGCACTGCTGGAACCAACAGCACTTAGGCTCCAGCAGTGGATACAAGACCATCAGAGTTTATCTTTAACAGCTGTTTATTATCAGTGCTTTCAATGTAACAGTAGTTTGTATAGCAGATGTTTAAGTTTGTTATTCTGTTAGAGGTCACTGTCTTAGGTGACGTCAGCCTAGGTCATCAGTGGTTTGAGTCAGTCTATAAATAGAACAGTGCATGTACTGTTCTATTGCATCACACACAAACATTCTCTCTGACAAACAACTGTGTGATCAGGCTGAGGGGGAGTAACTTGTACGATTGTAATCTTTGAATTAATGAAAGCATTCGATCGAAAAACATTTACTCTCTTGTTTTGATTTACAGTTTATTATTCCGCTGCACTTTCATTCTATTTTCATTCCATTATTATCATCTTTTAGTTAAACAATCAAAACAAACAAACTCAGATCCTAACAATATTCCTGCTGAAAATCACATTATCACAAATGAACCAGTGTCACCATCTCAGATTGTGCATCCCATGGCTAACGCTCATCGAGCGAATCAATCAATTAAGCATGTTGAGAAAAATGATCAAAGTGACAAACCCGTCAAGATTTTCTATCGGATGATAGGATCCGATAAGATAATATCCGACGAGGAATATCCAATCAAATTTGCCAACTATTCCAAGATTGAGAAAATTTGGCAGGAGAGTACCTTTTGGTTCCCAAAGCATGAGCGAACAAATGATGTACCTTCGGAGGTTTTAGAAAGAATTTACTTGGATATTCCGAAAGAACCAAAGGTTCATGTCACAGAATTTATCAAGCCAAAAGAGAAGGCTAATAGTTTTCTTGAGCCGACTTACTCCAATGACCCAGCTCCTGAGAGTCTTAGAAGGAAGTGTGTGGATGATCAATATCCTATCACTACATATGCTAAGTCGAATGCCAAGAACAATTTTGAAGAATACCGTGCGTGCCATAAATGCGGGGAGAGAGGGCATTTAGTTGCTCACTGCCCGTATGTTAGGCACAAAAGGCACGAGGTGGAAGTGAAGCAAAATCATCAACGTCCAGTCGATAATCAATGTTATCCACAATGACGTTTTGTCCCTCAACAAGCATCTGTTTACAATCAAAACTATTTTTATCAAAGAAGGGATAATCGTCCGATGACATATGATCGTCGTAACCGGATAGCCATTGAAAAACCACTTAAGAAACCTATGGTGAACACAACTGTTGACAAGAAAAAGGTTCCTGTTAAACCTGCAGTCAAACCAATAGTTTGACCTGTCTCTTTTAAATCAGAGAAGGTAACCAAGAAAGTTTCCTTTAAGGACGAAGTAAAAAAATCGGTTGAGACCCCAAAATCTCAAATTCGGATCTTGAAACGTTCGGAACAGTATTGGTCACCAAAGGGTTCTCAAGGTGCCTCATCTTCACAAGAGAATGTAAAAGCTGAAACTGAAAAAGATTTAATTGATTAGAAAAATATCAATTCAAATCAATCTGTTTGTTAGAAAGAATCTTTAAAACTCAATGTTCAAAGACCCAAGACCAAGCAGGCTTGGGTCCCCCGAAAAATCTAATCTTTTACTTGATATGTGCAGGGAGCTTCAGCTGGCCCTATGAGCAGTCTTTGGATTGTTGACAGTGGAGCTTCTGGACACATGACAGGGGATTTATCGCTACTGTTTGACATCAGAAATATCAATGGAGGATACGTAGCGTTTGCCGGGAATAAAGGGGGATACATTACTATGGAGGGTAGTGCAAGTAATGGGATAATGAGTTTTGAAAAGATTTCATACGTGAAGCAAATTGATTATAATCTGCTCAGTGTCAGTCAAATCTGTGATAAGCAGTTTTTGGTATTCTTTGATGACAAATCATGCTATATACTCAAGCCAGGATTCGTTCTACCAAAAGAGTGGGTTATGCTAAAAGCACCGAGAGTGAACAATCTGTACATTCTCGACATGTCAAAAGCTATGACTACACAAGGCCAAGTCACGTGTTTCCTCTCCAAGGCTACTGAAAAAGAATCAATCATGTGGCATAGGAAGATGGGACACATTCACCTTCGAAAGATGAATCATTTGGTGAAGAATGAACTTGTCAGAGGCGTGAATGTTAAACATTTTCATTTGAATGACAAGTGTGTGAGTTGTAAGAAAGGAAAGCAGCACAAGCAATCCCATAAACCAAAGGAAGTCAATTCAGTTGAACTACCACTTGAGCGTTTGCACATGGACCTGTTTGGACCGGTCAAGCGTAAAAGTCATGCTGGTGAATTGTACTGTCTTGTGGTTACAGATGACTATTCCAGATTTTCATGGGTTATGTGGTTGCTTCATAAGAGCGACATGTTTAATAATCTGAAAGTTCTGTTCACTCGATTGGAAAATATCTATGGTCTGAAGATAAAGAGAATAAGGAGTGATAATGGAACGGAGTTTAAGAATGCACAGATGGATGCTCTTTGTGAAGACAAAGGTATTCATCATGAATGCGGCGCTCTGTATACCCCTCAACAGAACGGTGTCGCAGAACGCAAAAACAGGACTCTAATTGAAGCGGCAAGAACAATGCTTGCGGACTCCAATCATCCAGTAATGTTCTGGAACGAAGCAATTTACGCAGCTTGTTATACTCTCAATCGTGTTTTAATGGTGAAGAAGTTTGGCAAAACTTCTTATGAGCTGTTGAATCGACGAAAGCCGAACTTAGAGTATCTAGAACCGTTTGGAGCACCGTGTATAATGCTTAATCCATCTGAGAAGTTCGCACTAAAGGCTGAAGAAGGATTCTTTGTTGGATATGCAACCCCGCTCAAACGGGTATTCAACAAACGAACTCGTCAGGTAGAGGAGTGGGCTAACGTTGAAGTGCAGCGGTATACTCAGAATGTACAGGGTAGCGGTCCAGACTGGATGTTTGATTACAAGGATTTCTTTGAATCATTCAATCTAGATAGTTTGGTTGAAGAGGCTGTATTACGATTATATTACGAGTGTGAAAACACAGTGACATCACCGTTGGTGCGTCCGATCACCGTAAACCCCCAAACAGCTCCTAATGATACCAACACTCCTGCAGTTGAAGAAGAGGTATTTCAGGAAGCTTCCACAAGTCTAAATTCAAGTGTAAGAAAGATAACAGAGGAGTGATTGTTAGGAACAAAGATCGATTGGTTGTACAAGGCTTTCATCAAGTTGAAGGAATCGATTATAACGAGATTTATGCACCGGTTGCACGCTTAGAAGCTATCCGCATGTTTCTGGCGTTTGCATCTTACAAGAAATTCAAGGTGTATCAAATGGACGTTAAAAGCGCGTTTCTTTATGGTGTGGTAAAGGAAGAAGTTTACGTAGGTCAAACACTAAGCTTTGAGGATCCTATTCACCGGGATAAGGTCTACGTTCTAAACAAAGCTCTCTACGGGTTGCATCAGGCTCCAAGGCAATCGTATGAGGAGCTGAGCACGTATCTTCTGTCCAAAGGATTTAAGAGAGGTTTGGTAGATTGTACACTGTTCACAAAACGAATAGGAGATGACTTGCTTCTAGTGCAGATTTATGTTGATGACATTATTTTTGGTTCTACTAACGAACTTCTGTGCAGAGAAATTGAACGTGTTATGCAGGAAAAGTTCGAAATGAGTGCTATGGGAGAGATGCAGTTTTTCCTAGGCTTGCAGGTGGATCAAAGACCAACTGGGATCTTTATTCACCAGACCAAATACGTTTCTGAAGTCTTGAGCCGATTCCAGATGGATGATTCAAAGCCTATGGATACCCCGATACAACCTAATCACGGGATTGGTGTTGACACTATGGGGAGCTAACTGATCCGTTTACATACAGAGCAATCGTCGGATCTCTGATGTATCTCACCGCCTCCAGACCAGATATAATGTTTGCCACATGTCTCTGTGCACGTTATCAATCGAAGCCGAAACAGTCATCTTGCAGCTGTCAAACGTATCCTTAGATATCTGAAGGGTTGTCCGTCGAGAGGACTATGGTACCCTAATGATGATAATTTTGACCTAATCGCTTTTAGTGATGTAGATTGGGGAGGTTGTGACAAAGACAGAAAATCCACAACGGCTGGATGCCAGTTTATGGGGAGCAGGCTCGTGACCTGGCAATGCAAGAAACAAACTGCAGTCGCCTTATCAACATGTGAAGCAGAATATGTCTTAGCATCAAGCTGCTGCTCACAAGTTCTCTGGATACAACAACAGATGGTGGATTACGGTTTGCAATTTATTAAAACCCCTATTTACTGTGATAATGACGCCGCAATTGCATTGACAAAAGATTTAGTAAATCACTCGAAAGCTAAACATATCCGGATCAAATATCATTTTATCCGTGATTGTTACGCAAAAGAGTTGATTGATATGGTCAAAATCCACACTGACTATCAACGTGCAGATCGTTTTACCAAAGCTTTTGATAAATCAAGATTTGAATATCTTTTAAAAGCTAACGGTATAAAAGAAAAACAAGACTGATCACCACCTCAGTTTATCGCTTTTTAGTTTTAGTTTTTATTGTTTTTCAGAAAAATACAAAAATCCAAAAATATGTTTTACATTTTAGGTAGAGTTTATTTTTAGAAAAACCAAAAACATTGAAAAAGTCAAAAATCCATAAAAATTAGAAAACCCGAAATGATTTCCAGGAGAGAAAGGGGAAATGATTGTACATCAGTGGGGATTTGACGCATGCTAAAGAAGTGTAATGCAATATAAGATGTGTGTTTGAGTCTGTGTGATGTGTTGATAGGCTTCGTAGACCTATTAATGCGTGCCTGATACATACATATCAAACGAATTGATGTGTGGATGAACTCCTCATGGGCATATGGTCTTAGTACCGTAATTTCGTTTGATAGGGTATTTGTACAAAATTCGGAGGTTTCGGTTCGTTATGTTAGTAGTTATCTGGGGATAGCCTCTCTGATCTTCTGCTGTAAGTAATTACGGACCTAGATCGGATAGGGTGTCTTTATAAAAGAGCTGTAAAGCCAAATCCTAAAGTTACCGAATTGAGGAACTTTCAATGTATGACGATAATCAAAGATTATCTAATGCATCGTATCCAATCATTGATGCAAATCATGATTGATATTAGCCCTCAACCTGGTAGAGTGCACAAGTTACTTTGTAGCATTGAGTTGCTGACCTGTACACCTCTGTGCCTCATACCTTGTAAATTACAGATGATGAAAGCATAATACGCGTTACAATGAGTCTTTGTGCAAAACTCAAAAAGATTTTAGGTGTGTTTTAACAAAAAGTTTAGAAAATCCAAAAGATTTTACATTTCTATCTTATTTATAATAGCTGATGGTGGTTGATGATGATTTTCTAAAACTTGATGGACCATTTGAGTTTTGTCATCTTTAAATGAGAAATAATGAATGTCGGATGCTTAAAAGTTGAGAAATTTTTTGAACGGGACTTGATTTTGAGATTTGGTAAAAATTTCAAAAATTCCAATTATCATTCGCCCCTTCGTTGGGTCGAAGGTGGAATTTTTCCTGCTCATTCGAACCTTTCAAACGGTCGAATGTGAGTGTTCATGTGTTATTTTCACATTCGAACCATTTGTCTACATTTGAACTTTTAAATAGGGTCGAAGGTGGACAAATTTTCACATTCGCCCCAGTCGTTTGGTCGAATGTGGAGCCTATATATGCATGATCTGCTCATTCGACCCCATATTCCAAATTTTTTTAAATTTCTTTGATAAAGTGATCTTGTTGCTCATGAATTAAAAATCATATCATTGTGATCTACATGTTTTACTGATCATTTCAAGATATCATTTGCAGGTATCCATCCACAAACGAAGTCAAAATCACTGATTCTTTGACGGAACCCTATCTGAGATCAAAACATGATTATTAACCATTAATTGTTACAATTGTTGTTAAGGTTTCATTGTTTAAGTGTTTTAGGGGGAGAATAAACAAAAATCAAGGGTTAAAACTTCACAGATTGGACTATTGATTGTTTAAAAATGACGAACCCTAGTTTTTAAGTGAAAACACATAAACAATGAATAATAATCAAAATTGATGATTGGGAAAGGTTCATCGGCCATATTAGTTGCTTTTCAAATCAAAATGGCATGTTAAAATAACTTGAATCAAAATCTGCAATTTGAGAAGATGAACAGTCTTCTTTTGCCCAATTTTAAACGGTCGAACGTGGCTTTTTGGTCGAATTTAGATGTTCAAATGGTCGAAAGAGGAATAAATGGTCGAATGTACAATTTTTAAACACTGATTTTCACATTCGAACCTTTAATTCCACATTCGAACCCCAATTTTCACATTCGTACCTTCGAATGGTTGAATGTAGAATTTTAAAATCAAAAATTTCTTATTTTGGTTATTTTGTTTGTTTTTAACGTGTTTTCTTGATTTGTTTTGCATTTTAACTATGTCTGAACCACAGAGTACTGATGTTCCCACAGGATCTTCAGAAAAGGCAGCTGGAAAAGAACAAATTGAAGATTTACCATTTGAAGCAGCACACAATTGCTGTGCGTTTATGGGAGATCTGAAGAAACACACCGAATTCACCGGTATTGTTGATTTCTTGAAGAGAAGCCGTGTGATTGTTGCCCTTGCTACTCCCGCCATCATATACAAAGATCATCAACAAGAATTCTGGAAGAATGCCAGAATGGATTATTGGAACAATGAATCTGCTGTCATAAGTACGATTCAAGGGGAGTTCGTGATTATTTCTGAAGACGATATCAGAGAGGCACTAAAGCTTCAGGATAAGAAGACAGATCCAAGAGTTCTATCATGGATTGAGCAAAGAAAGTGCTTCTTACGAATGAAGTACAATGGACCGATTACTGATGGTTCATTACACAAAGGGAAGCTATGTCCGCAGTTCAAGTATCTTGCTCACGTTATGCTACATGTGTTTGGATCAGTGAGTGGAGGGTATGATGTTATGAGAAAGAGTATTAGCTCTTTGATGGTTGCCCTAATCTTGAACAAGCCGTTCAATGTATCCGGAATGATACTTGAACATATGCTGGAACTACTCAGAGGTTTGAAGAACAAGAAGTTTCTGTTATATCCAAGATTCCTGCAGATGATATTTGATGAGAAGTACAAGAACTTGAGAAGAGATCCTACTCAGATAGTTATACAGGATCATATGAATCTGAACATGCTAGTTAGAATGAAAGGTCATAAAGGTGTGCCAATGAATGAAAGACCACCACACAAGAACATGTTTGGTCATCTGATTAATCCAGGATATGAAGATCCAGGTAAGGATAAAGCTAGACATGCTAACAGTGATTCTGATGAAGATAATCCTTTATGCTCTGTTGATCCTGATGCAAAGAGAAAACGACAAGTAGTGAATGTCGGCCCAAAGAGTGGGAAAAGGAAAGAAAAGGAGGATGAGACTGAGGCAAAACCACCAAAGAAGAAGGTATCTAGAAGGAAGAAAAGTGTAGCCAAAAAGGGTTTACATTTGGTTGATGAAGTGTCTGTTGATTCTGAAAAGACACATGAAGATGAAAGATGGGATTCAGACAATGAGACTATTAAGAGCACCACGCCCAAGGCCAATGTGGCTGGTGACTCTGAAAGTCTAAACAAGTCTGTAAAAGAACAGAGGATGAAAAGTCCAATTGCTTTAGATGATATTGATGAAGGATTGGGATTGGGATCTGAAGATTTTGGAGGATCGCCAAAGACAGGAGAGAAACAGAAGAAGCCATTATACAAGAAGAAAGAAAAAGTTGTTAAGCCAATGGAGAAAAGAGCTAGAGACATTGAGAATCTGATTGCTAGGGAGAAAGTTCCTGCAGCATCTAGTTCTAAATCACCCATTACATCCCCAGCAGCAAAGAAACAGAAGATATCATCTGCTGCTGAGCATACTGAACTACCAACTGATGCGTTTAATGATGCTTTGGATAGAGTTTTGAAAAAGCTGAAGAAAGGAAAGATTCCAGTTGCTGAAGCTTCTACACCAAAGGTTATTGTAGATAGTGATGTGATGACTGCAGTTAACCAGAAGCTTGCAGATATGATGAAGATTATTAATCAGCAACAAGCAGAGATCGAACAGTTGAAGAATAATGACAGAAAGATGTTGGATGTTGTAGAATCCTCACATGAAAATCAAGAAGCTCTAGAAGCAAAGATTAAACGACTTCAGAAAGAGAACAAGAAGTTATTATCACATGAGCAGAGAAACACCAGAAGGTACATCACTATGAAAGAGGAGAACAAGAAGTTGAGAGCAGACAACAAGAGAATGAATAATCTGATAAAGGATTTATACTCTAAAGCTCCACAACTACAAGCTGGTGAAGAAGATAAAGAACGTGACGAGGAGGAAGTTGATTTTGAACCATCTGATGAAGAAGAAAGATGATGGTGATGGTGATGGTTCAAGAGATGAGTCGGGTGATGGTAATAGCTCTGCTAGTTCTAATAGTGATGATGATGATGATACTGACAAGTATAAGTGTGAGAAGAGAGGATCGGGAAAAGACACAGGAGAATCTAGTTCTAAAACTCCTAGTGGTACTACTGACGATGATAATATCTTCTGGAACGAGAAACTAAGAGCCTTATCTGAAGAAGATAAGAAATTATATCGCCAGATGTTGACTGACAGAGTCTGGACAATCGAGATGACTGGTAGGTTTCCAGAAATATTTGAGTCAAACGATATGCGTTTTGAGTTGGAGTATAACGATCCTGATTTAGAAGATGAAGAAGTTTCTGCAGCCGTATCTAAAGAGATATTGGAGGGACTGGCGAAACAGGTTGGTAAATCTCTGGAGGAGTTGATGAGTGAGAATCAGATACCTAATATACCTGAGAAAGAAGCAGGTAATCACTCCGATGACAGAGATGTCCCAGTGTTTGAAGAAGTGGAGATAGAGGATATTACTAGTGAGGAATATCCAGAATACTTTAAGAATGATAAAGATTCTGGATTTCCTGAATTCTCTTATGAACTGTTGAGCCAGGCTGAGAAACTTGCTCGTGAGAAGAGTAAGAAGTTTGTTGAAGAAGTGTTTTCAGATTGTCAAAAGCCAAATACTGAACAATCTGATGCTTTGAAAGAATTGTTGAGGAAGCTTAAAGAAAAAGAAGCTAACCGTCCAAAGACTGAAGTTCAAGGTAGCTTTTACAAATTCCATAACGAGTTATTCAAAGGAAAAGCTCTCGGCTGGAAGTACTTGAGACAGCTTAAGTGTGTCGCTGTGAAATGGGAGAAAGGAATTCTGTACTTCGACAGATTCCACGACATTAAGACACTACCGTACTGGGCTGTTCGAGATATCTGCAGACATGAAATGTCAGGTGCTACAGTAAACAACCATCTTGTTGATTACTTTGCAGATAGAATGGCTAGAGAGGGCAGAACGAAATGGGACGTGTTTACCCCACAATATCCTAAAAGGATTGTTCATAAAAAGGAGAAGGATGATATAACGGGGTTGCCCAAGGGGACTTTGAAGTATAAACCACCAAAAGTGTTGAAGCATATTCCTTTGATGCAAATTCCACAACACTTTTCGAAAGATTTCATGTGGTGGTATTACGATTGTAAGACGGCAGAGGCTATTATCGTTCTGAAGGATGGTTTGAAGGACTTTAAGAAGATTCATATTTTTGACCCGATGCGGTTAATCAATTGCTCGCACGAAGACATCATCATGCTTTATTATAATCCGATTTATTGTGAAGCAAAAGACAGTGAACAGGCAGCCAAATACCAACGTGTGGTATTCTTATGTTTTGCGTGGGATGTAAATGCGGGTTGTGATTTCGATAAGAAGCTGGGGAAGTTTGTTAAGATTCAGAACGTTGAAAAGAAGAAACCGAAACAAACTCATGAACCAGTAATGACAAAAGAACAAAAGGCGTTATTGCGTATCAAACTAATGAACAAGACTATGGACGAAGAGCGAAGGATGAAGCAATTCAAGCAATAGTCGAGGGGGAGTTTGTAGATACACGAAAGTGCGACTAGTGTTATTGAATTGCGAATACTAATATGTTTTGTTTTTGTCGATTGGTCGAATGTGGGTTTCAGGATGGTCAAAGGTAGAACAGACGGTCGAAGGAGAAAGTGGGAGGTCGAAGGAAGATTTGTATATATATGTGTCCAGGTTCGCCCTATATGAACGGTCGAACCTGCACGTTCGACCAAGCTATTTGGGCGAATGTGCAGGTCTATATAAGGCAAACTCATTTTTGAATGTTTAACTTTTGGTCATTTGTTTTCCCTCCCAGTGTGTGTTTCTCCCTAGGGTTTTTATTGAGTCTGTAATCAAGTTAAATCATTATAAACAACGTTTTGAAGTGTAATTGATTATCTTATTAATGAAATGAATATGTTTATGATGATTTCTGTGTTTTGCTAGTTTCATTATCATTTTGTGATCAATTCAGGGATTCCGCACCTGAATTGAACTTGTTTGATCATTATCTTTGTTGATTAGCCGAACCTACGCGCAAACACAAACAACTATGATACATTATAATTTTCAACTAAAGGATGATTTAAACAGAGTTTAGAAACAGACTTTTCAAACTTAACTTGCAATCAATATCTAACAAAATACCTATAAATTTAAATTAGTTCAGTCTTTTCAAATTCATAATTACAAACAGCCCGCAGAGCCCTAAAAGTCTTTGATCACCACTGTACAAACGAAGGATCTAGCTTGAAACATAACATATCATTATAATGTTATTATTTTATATTAAAAAACAATTAAAACTATTGTTCTTACAAATAATTTGAACTCTTTTATTGCTCTTATATATTTAAAAATTAAACATATATTTTATATCAATAAAAATTATACAAAAGGTGTAACTATAGTTATTATTGACTACTTATTATGTTTTAAATAAATAATATTTCCATCACAAACTTCTTTAAGAAATGACATGAAATATACTAAGTGTAGCTAATATTTTAATATATAAAAACTGAATAGTTATATATAACTCAGTAATGCTATTATAAACACCCTTTTAAATTATTTATATAAATATTATTATTATGTTCAATGTCCTAATAATAACTTCGGTATAGAAATCATTCTAAATTCAAGTTACAGAGTATTTCATGAGTTGTCAACGGATGTTGCAAACAACTATGATACATTACAATTTTCAACTAAAGGATGATTTAGACAGAGTTTAAAAACAGACTTTTCAAACTTAACTTGTAATCAATATCTAACAAAATACCTATAAATTTAAATTAGTTCAATCTTTTCAAATTCATAATTACAAACAGCCCGCAGAGCCCTAAAAGTCTTTGATGAACGCTGTACAAACGAAGAATCTAGATGGAAATATAACTTAAATTTAAATATTATTATTTTAAAACAATTGTTCCTACAAATAATTTGAACTCTTTTATTGCTCTTATATATTTAAAAATTGAACATATATTTTATATCAATAAAAATTATACAAAAATATCATCATCTATAAAAGGTGTAACTATAGTTTTTATTGACTACTTATTATGTTTTAAATAAATAATATTTCCATAACAAACTTCTTTAAGAAATGACATGAAATATACTAAGTGTAGCTAATATTTTAATATATGTAAACTGAATAGTTATATATAACTCAGTAATGGTATTATAAACATCCATTTAAATTATTAATATAAATATTATTATTATGTTCAACGTCCTAATAATAACTTTGGTATAGAAATCACTCTAAATTCAAGTTATAGAGTATTTAATGAGTTGTCAACGGATGTTGCAAACAACTATGATACATTACAATTTTCAACTAAAGGATGATTTAAACAGAGTTTAAAAACAGACTTTTCAAACTTAACTTGTAATCAATATCTAACAAAATACCTATAAATTTAAATTAGTTCAGTCTTTTCAAATTCATAATTACAAACAGCCCACGAAGCTTTAAAGTCTTTGATGAGCACTGTACAAACGAAGGATCTAGATGGAAAGATAACTTAAATTTAAAGATTATTATTTTATATTAATTAAACAATTAAATGTATTGTTCTCAAATATGAATTGAAGTCTAATGAACATATACTTTATATCAATAAAAAATCTATTAAAATATCACCATCTATAAAACGGGTTCTAACTTCAAGTTATATAATATTTCATGAGCAATAAATGGATGTTAACAAACAACTGTCATAAAATTACAATTTTCAACTAAAGAATGATGTCACCAGAATTTAAAACAGACTTTGCAAATAATTTGAACTCTTTTATTGCTCTTATATATTTAAAAATTGAACATATATTTTATATCAATAAAAATTATACAAAACTATCATCATCTATAAAAGGTGTAATTATAGTTTTTGTTTACTACTTATTATGTTTTAAATAAATAATATTTCCATAACAAACTTCTTTAAGAAATGACATGAAACAGACTTTGAAAAGTTATTGTTAGAACAGATATTGCATAACAGAAGTTAAAACAGATGAGGATGACAAAGTAACATAACATCCACGACAACAGATGTTAATCAACAGCTGTTAACTAAAATATATCCATACCAAGGTTTGAAAAAATGTTAACATACATATCTTTTAACTGCAAAGATGTTAACAAAAACTTACAACTTGGAAAACTAAACAAACATCTGAATACGTTAATAATAAGTTCTTAACTTTGAAATCTAGCTTTCTTCTTCTTCAGTCTTTTGCCCCTGGAAGTTTGATCACTAAAATTTACATTACAACAATCTTCAAGACTTCTTTTTCCATTGAGACTTGTGGCAGTATCAACAAACGCATCAACACATACAAGATCCTTCAACAAACCACGAAACAGCTAATAAAATGTTATATAAGAATACAAGATGTAGAAACAACATAGACATACTTGCACAAAAGTATAAATACCTTAGATTTAACTTGAACCCCAAGTTGCGAAGATTCTAAAGGCTTAACAGACACTTTTCGACAAACTTCCTGAATGACCTAAAAAGTGCTCAAATATAAAGAAGCATAACAGATTTAAACGTCTATTAAAAATAAATGCTTATTAAAATAAAATTAGAATAAATACCTCGGCAGATGTACCATGTACATTCTCATATCCATCAACCAACTCTTGATTTATAATACGCTAGCAATTAATCTTAACGACGGTGTATACATGGTACTCACTTACAAGACTGTAAACACAAACCTCAAGATTGAAAGTCAGTTTGTTTTCAACAACTGGAGAAAACGCAATTCCATTATCATCATTTGTGTTGCTTTGCTTCAACACCCTTTCCCTAATGTACCATGCAGCAGCTCCAATGATCATCATCACATCTTTATCAAACATCACAAATAATACATCTCCTGATTCATGCTGTACCCTTATCTGCAAGTTCAACCTAAAACAAATAAAACAAAAAAAAACAGTGTATACATAAAAAACATGAATGAAATGAAATGAAAATTCTGGAAAAAAAATAGTGTATACATCTACTGATTTACGATTTACATACTTTGTGGTAATGGAAGTAAATTCCCAATCGCATTTCCCACAAGCCAAAGCAGTAGAAGGCAATTTGAGTACTGTTTCACAAACTTCTTCAGTATTTTGCAAAAACTCATATTTACTTAAAACTTTATTGTTACAATTGCGGCAGGCAGCAAAAAACTAACCATAGCTTTCTTCAACACTTTTTATGGTGGCAACAACAACAAAAGACATCGGCTGCACACACAACGTATATTAAACATACAATTTTAAACAATACAAAAATATAGTAAACTGAAGACATATAAAAAATACGAATAAAATATTGAAACCTCTTGAATTTCTGGTACAATGACTTCATCAACAGGCTTCTTCTGTGTCCCAACGGTTTGAGCACTACAACCACACTCTTTTTCTTGTTTCAACATCAAACTCCGCAATGGATAAGCCCTCTTCGACTTTCTTATAACTCAAGCATTCGTATACCACATGTCTTTGGCTGGATACAGATCATAACGGCTTTATTCATCGTATATTGAAGTGGACATTGTTTTAAGTTTTCGGAGGGAAATTTGATAATCTTTTTTAGAAAATTCAAAGCTGATAGAAGAAATGGGTGCATTGGTTATGTGGTTATATATAGGGAGCTGATGAGGCACGTTTCCCTACGTGGATTTAAATTTTCCCGCTTAAAATTCAAAAACTTAGGGCCTAAAAACAGATGAGAGGATATATTAGTAAAGGTCTGTTGTTGGTTGAAAGGCGCATGGATTGAGAACCGCTGTTGGGGGGCAATAGCGGTGGTTTCACATGGCCCACCCCTTTTTTTGATTTATTTAATGTGATTAATGACGTCAGTTTTTGCATCATACACGCATTGGTGACCACTCTCTCCAGCTGACATATCAGCTTTCTGATGTCACTCACGCTTCTCCTATTATAGAAAGTATAGATAGATAGATTATAGATGATATTTAAATCTTTTATGGTATGAGCATCGAAATTATTTAACAAATATCTTAATAAACATCTTTTATCTTTTACTTTTCTAAAACGTAAAGGTTGCAATGTCAAATCAATGCATACGCACAACTTAAAGATTATATCTATAACTAATAATAAAAGAATTGAATTTGTATGAAGTGGCATTTAATGGAGGCCTCAATCCCCCCCCCCATTGAATGTGCTATCTTTCCAAAGAAAAAAATGTTTTTTTAGTGAGTTTCAGTTCATGCAGAAAAAAACACAATGTAATTTCTTAATCATATATTGGCAAGTCACTAATCATGTTATGATAGTATATATGTTTTTGAACCTACTATTACATATATGAATTGCCCATGTTCATGTGCTATAACGATATGCTTAGCATTAAAAGAGGTTGAGATTTTTTAATCTTCTAGGAACGCAGCATGAGAACCCCTTTTGATAGTATAAACATTAGAACAACTTTCTTTAACATTAAAAGAGGTTGAGACTGTTTACTTTTTTTATCCCTTTTTATTAAGTAATATTAGATTTTTCAACCCCGAGACACTCCCGGGGTAATCAGCTAATCTATACATATAATAAACCAAAGCCATTTTAATGACATGGCATTCAAAGAGACATTCTCCTCCTTGAGTGTGCCATATGTCATCCCATGTGGCATTGAGATATTTTAGGAAAAAAATTTTTAAAAAAAAATTGGATTTTTCTCTCTTATCTCTTATGTTTCCTCCCACAATTTTTAAACGTTAATATCTGTTATATACGAGATTTTTTAAAGAAAAAAATTACGCCAAATTAACGAGCGTTTTATTATCTTTCCAATGAGTACCATAGTGTTATATAAAAAACGGAGAAAAAAACGACTATTTTTTTGTAGGGTTCTGTTCATACAGGAAAAAAACACAAAGTGTTCAGGTAAATCATTAATCATGTATAGGCAAGTCACTAATTATGTTTCGGTAAATATGAATTCTATTTTCAACATGCGTTAGAATTGGAGTTATACATTGTTTTAGGTTAGATATTAATATTAGAGTTATACATTGTTTAAGGTTAGGCGTTAACATTGGAGATACATTTTTAATTGTTTTAGGTTAGGTGCTACCCGAAGCTTTCCTGCATGTAACTGTAAAGCACATCATTTTATTTTATATGTAAGATTAATATGTCATATTAGATTTCTCAACCCCGGGAGGTTCCCGGGTATAATCTAGTTACTTATATACTCAAAGTTGTACAACACAATTATCATATATCAACCTTCACTTTTTTTTTTCTGTTTAAATCGCATCGTTACCATCGTAAGATTTGTCTCACATTTTAATGTGAATTATTAACAATACGTACGCAAATTACGTACAAGCATATACTCGTGTATTGTCCCGGTATGCCAGCGTACCCTGCTCCATGTGTTCGTGTTGATATGTTTTGGCCTGCCACATGTTCGTCTCTCGTTCCCACCTTCAAAACTCCTATTCCAAACACTGTTTTTTTCCTTATATTCTGATGTGTTTTTATGTAACATGCCATGTAGACAATGTGTATGGAGATCGCAACCTCATCTGTTCTCTTCAGCCACCACAGGAGTATGAAGTGAAAGCCGAAGTTACTACTTAAGTGAGCTATTTGCTTCAAGGTTCAGGTTAGTGAACGCAAATGGAAATTAATGATCTGTATGACTGAGTTTACGGTTGATATGTTTTCTACTTTTATCATTTTTATTAAGTCATATTATATTTTTCAACCCCGAGACACTCCCGAGGTAATCAACTAGTATACATATATATATATATATAAACCAAACTTTTATAAAATGATATCGATCAAACTTCGTAAAACTTACTCACTATTCACTAAATTCTCTAAATCACCTTTATCTAATTTGGTTTTTTTTTTTTCAAATTAGATTAAGTTTATAACATTAAACTAGCATTTAATATTATTTAATCTCTCTATAATATATATATATATATATATATATATATATACACACGCTATGTATCCTTAAGAAACTTGGTTGAGTTGGAGAAACCATTGAAACCCATTCAATGGTCACCAATTTTCCACATCTTCCTTCTCATCCTTTTAGTAAAAGGGTAAGATGGTAACTTCTACCCATCTCATTTCTGACCAACTATTTAAATAAACATCACACACTCATACTAGTCTCTATCTCACACACTCCTCTCTCTCTCTCTCTCTCTCTCTTTCTCTCTCTCTCTCTCTCTCTCTCTCTCTCTCTCTCTCTCTCTCAGACACACACTACTTTCTCTCTCTCTCTCACAGACTCCTCTCTCTTGCTCGAAACAAATCTGAATGGGGGTGGGGGTGGGATCTCGAACGTGGTGGGTTTTTCGAAGGTGGGGGTTCTGGGTGGTGGTGGTTTCATGGTTGCGGAAATAGGTGGGTGGAAGTGATGGGTGGTGTTGGATCAGTATTCTCTTTGTTTTAGTATGAACTTGCTAGCTTTGACACTTAAGTGTTTAGCAAGCTCATGTATATCAGATTATAAGCACATCGGAATGTATAAGTTAAAGCAACACTTTTTATACTTAACAGGAGTTATTACTCCCCCTTGATGATTGAAACTAATAAATGACAGGTATTTATTATGAATCTAAGCAGTAAATGAGAATTAGATACTTAGACAGATTCACAATAAATACTGAAATGGAATAGAACAGTGAAAGTGTTTGAAGGATTTTTCTATTAAAATCAATGTCTAAAATAGAAGGTTGAAGCCTCCTATTTATAGACGATTACATACATGTATCTTGCCAATAAAGCAAGTACAGAAATATCAGAAACAAGTTGCACAAGTTGCAACATTGAAACAAACAATTACAGCTAAAAGTAATAATAAACAATAAACTACTGATACAAAAGGCGGTGGAAAATATCTGATGCGAAGTGCTGATGAATGACAAACTACTGATGAGTAGTTTGTCTTCAGTACTTCTGAAGTGAACTTGTCTGGTTTGGACTTCAGAACTTCTGATGATCTTTCTTCTTCAGCACTTGTCATATCTTCTCTTCAGCAGTTTCTTGTCTTCTCTTCAGTACTTCTATACTTAGCCAAAATTACAGAAGTGAATTAGACTAAGGTTTCCAAAAGTGGTTTAACCAATCCTCTTTGTCCTAACAATCTCCCCTGGATTGATGAACCCAAAACCTTACTAATTCCTTATGATCTTCTTCTGTCTTGAACAATCTTCCATATTTCTTTAAACATGGTGTTCTTGAGCTGGTTTAGCTGTCTATCAGATAGAGGTCCTCTCTGTGGTTCTAGATGTTGAATTGTGAGCAGGTCTTGTGTTGACAGTTTCTTTAGATCACTGATCTTCTTGTAAGCCCTGCTTGAAAGGTCTCTTCTTGTCAATAATACTGAGTTGTTATCAGTAAATGACCATCTGATGATAGGCACCTTTGACTTATTAAAGTCAGAGGTATAGGGAACCAGACTTGTCCCTTGGGTTAATGATCCTGAGTGTTGGATGTTTTCTATTTCAGTAACTCTCAGGTGGGAGTCTCTTCCTTGTTGTTGTTGTTGTTGCATATCAGGCATCTGAATGGTTGGGAGATGGTGTTCAGTCACTACCTTGGTATGCATCTTTTCTTTTACGGTTTTCTGGATTTGGTAGGCAAAGGTGGAAGGATCCCTGAATTGTGTTATCAGAGGCTTCTCATCAATGTCAAAATCTGAGTGAACTACTGAACTTCCTTCAAGTAGTACCATCTTGAAATCTGTTTTGACATTGTCCTCTAATTTCTTCTTTTGAGTAGCAGGTCTTCTTGTTAAAACACCAGAAGTTCTAACTACTGAAGTTGAAGGTTCAGCAGTTTGAAACTTCTCTGGATTTGCAGCCTTGGCAGCCTTATATTTTCCATAAGTATCCATCAGTCTTTCTTCTTTCCATCTGGATACTGAGGCTTTTGAACCATAGCCATCTGCTACTAGTTCATCTATCATTTGGGCTCTCTTGGCCTTTCCTTCTTTACTTGTGGCCAGTCTGTCTGCAACTAGTTGTGCCCTTCTAGTCAGCTCTTGCATTGAGAGTCCCTTGAGTGTGTAGGCTTTAGTCTTGCTGTTCTTTGTAATGTAAGACACCAGTTGTTGTCTTTTATCTTCTTCAGCAATTTGATCAATTGTAGCCTGTCTTTCTAGTTCAGCTTGATAAGCCTGAAGCTTCTCTTCATGGCTTAGGTCTAAGTCATCCCTTTGTTCCAGATTTTTCCAAATCTGGTCTTCCTTGGCTTTCTGTTGAACTGCCTTTAACCTCTGCTCAAGTAGTTCAGTAGATTGAGAGATTGGAGCAGGGGTTAGGACAGTCATGATAGTGGTTGTTGTAGGCCTTGGAGGAGCAGAAGTTGGTTGGATAGGTTCAGTGGATCTGGAAGGTTCAGCTTGTTGAGTTTTGGAAGTGTTAACTTCTGATGGGTTGACAACTGCTGAGGGTTTGTCAACTACTGATGGATTGTCTTCAGTATCTTCTGAATCATCAGAACTTTGACCATCAGAGGTTTCTTTATTATGCCTTAGGGATTCTTCAGAGGTTTGGGTCTCATCAGATTTTTCTGTGGTTTCTATTTCTTCCACTGAGACACCAAACTGTTTGGCCAATTTTTCTCTTCTGGCCTGGTTTTTCTCATCTCTCTCTTAGATAGCAAGTCTTGCCTTTAGCCTGGCTAAGACTGCATCCCTTGGTTCCTTCATCTTCTCCCTCTTTTTGGATTCATCAATGATAAGCTTTTGAGGTTTGAGCTGATCTGTCAGATTGGAAATTTGTTTGCTGTTGAAGTCAATCTTGTTCTACAGATCATTCATCTTGGTCTGAATCACCCCAAATTGGTTCTTGATGGACAGCTCCAAGTTAGCTGTGTAGGTTTGGAGGTGATTCTTGATGAGGGCATTCATCATCTGATAAAGGTCACCACCTGGGCTGCATAGTTGGTTCATGTCTATGCTTGAAGGCCCAGGGAATTGGGTAGGCATTTGTTGTGAAGGGTGTGTTTTTGGGAGATCCTCATATTGTACAGAGGATGCCACTCTAGGGGTTTTAGAGATTGAGTGGACTTTAACCTGTTCAGGGGTGACTAGCTTCTTGAGCTTGGATACCCCTGACGCAGGACCTTCATAAAGTGCCGTCAATTCAGTAGTTTTGATGGTTGAATCATCATCCAAGTTAATGGAATCATCTGAATCCCTGATGTTGTCCTCAATGAGTGACGGGTGGTTCAAGGAACAACCCTTTATAATGTTAAAACGCCTATATTAATCACTTTAATCATGATATTGCTTGGAGTTGGGTGACTACGAGTATTTTGGATGCAGGTATGATAAAGGGGCTAAAAATGACGGAATACGGGCTTTGGAAATGGAACGGAATGCATTGGAACAAGCTGGAACAAAAGAAAAGAAAATCAAAGATTTTTCACAAGCCCACCGTACCCTTACGGCCCAGCCGTAGGGTTACGGTGGCATCAGACACCAAATTTCCACCGTAGTGCAGGCCTGATCCACCGTCAAGTTTTGAAACTCACCGTACACTTACGGTGAGGTCGTAGGGGTACGGTGGCCCTGCAGAATTTTGTAACTCCTTGCTTTAAAGTGCACTTATGGGTGACTTATCATTATCACTTTTCACTTGAACGTTTCCAACCACACTTTGGGGCGATTTTGGCTGCTAGTAATCCTTGGAGAACAATTCTAAACATTTGTTTTGTGTTTTTGATTCCTATGAACAAATACTTGAAGGTTATGTTGATTCACCAAACTATGCTAGACTAAAACCTTTGGTGATCATTCTTGGTGAAGGTTTTTCTCAAACTATTGTGTATGTTTCCTTGAATTTCTAGAATGATAATTTAGTGTTCTTGCTTGATTATTATGATGTTTGAATAATTGTTTGTAACGTGTTGATTAATTTACCAATCTCTAGTCTCAAGCGTACGTTCTTGGTGTTGTTAACAACCGAGATATCACGGGAAGGATTTAGGTTGGTTATTGATTAATTGGTCATCGGGAAACAACCTCGCGTTAATATAATCCGAGTACTTTGTTCCCTTTTATCACAACAATTACTTTTACATGAGTTATGTCTATGTAACTCTTTCTAGTGGAAATTCACACAAGTGTTTAGAGAAACCGGATCCTTGAATGATCATTGTTCCATAATTTAAAGAAACGAACTCACTTTGATTAAGTAATTAGTTTAAAATTGAGTTCAAATCTAAAACAGTCAAACAACTCTTGATCTTTATTTTCATTTAGTAGATTAATTTTAGTTAATTCGCAAAATTATTAGTTTTCACACATTCCACAAACTCCCTGTGTTCGATACCTTCTTGCCGCTATACATTAGCTGTAATTGGGAAATTTAACGTGTACCACGACAAGCACGTCAAATTTTGGCGCCGTTGCCGGGGAGTAGTGCGCAACGTGTGTTAAGCTTTTAGTTTTGTTTTGTTATTTTCGGGTTTACACTGGTTGTGTTTAGTGTGCAGGTACTTCAAGTGTATGCATACTAGGGGCTCTCACGAGTCATCACCACTACTGTTTGATCCGGAAACTGAAAGAACATTGAGAAGAAACCGAGTTTTGATTAGGAGAAACAAAGTCATTGATTCACCTAGTTCACCATTCACCCCAAGAAATATAATGCAAGACCCTCACATACCAACAATGGGTCAAACGACCTCGTCATTCATGCCTACTTTTCCCAACCTTCACCCAACACCACATTGCCTACCTTTTCCAACAATCCAGCTACACCATCCCATACCACCCAACCGAGTTCCACTCAAGTTGAGCCAAACCTTACATTTAGTCCATCAAACACTATACCACCATTTTCCCATTTTTTCCCAAATACAGGTCAATCATCCTCAACAATCCCACAACCACGACCACAAGGTCAAGGTTCTACGATTGTTCATACCACATCCACTTACCAACCACCGGACCAATCGGGTTTCCATTACTCATCTTTTCAAGGTGGTCAACATTCTAGATTCCAAAGAGATGTGTATGATGAGGTGTATGATGAAGAAGAGTTCAGCGGGTACAATGAGGAAGGGTATTACTATGGAGGTGATGGTACATTTGTAGGATCTCAAGCTCAAACGGGTCAAGTAAGTCAACCGCTTTTACCATTTCAAGACCCGGGAAGATTACGGTTGGTGTGCAACATGTTAGACCGCAAGGATTGCACTTGCAACGTCCCGCACCACTCAATCAAATGCGGCCTCCAAATATGCAAGCTCAACAACAAAGGCCAATTCACCAACAACCACTTATGCATCAACACCAACACCAACAACATTTTGCACCGCAAGGGCCAATGCAAGGTCAAATGGGTCAACCAAGAGTGCCATTGGGAGCACCTAGAAGACTTCACCGTGATGTTGTACGGGGAATTGAAGCTCACTTTCGGCCGATCATCACTAATAATCCGTCACCAATAGTGATTCCTCAAAATGAAAACGGACGGACTTTTGAAGTTAGAACCACCGCTCTCCAAAGTTTGCCAAAGTTCAAAGGGCTAGCAACGGAAGAGCCTTATTTTCATTTGGAAACTTATGATTCTATCTGTAACACTATTGGGGGTCAAGGATTTACTCCGGATGATGTTAAGTTGGTTCTCTTCCAATTTTCATTGGAAGATAAAGCAAAGAGATGGTTCCACACTTTACCATCCGCATCAATTTACACATGGGCCGACATGCAACAAATCTTTTTAGATGAGTTTTATAGTTCAAAAAAGACTAATGATGCGAGACGAGGTTTGAGGAGTTTCCAACAACAGTCGGGGGAGATGTTTCATGAAGCATTCGAGAGGTTTAACATGATGCTAAGAAATTGTCCTCACCATGGGATCCAATTGTGGGAATTATTGAATGCTTTTCATGAAGGGTTGAGTTCGGAGGATGCTCGTGATTTAATGTCCATCACAAATGGCACTTTTGGTACAAATTATGAGCAAGACGATTGGGCATATTTAGAACAAATGGCGGTGACTTCCAAAAGAAAGGCTCAGTCATCGAGACGAGCAAGGCATGTAATTCAAAGACCTCAAGTGCATGGGGTAGAAAGTGGTAATGTACAAAATTCAAATCAATTGTACAATGTTTGTAACAATTGTCAAGAAATAGGCCACACGGCGGAGGTTTGTCAAGTGGTGGTAAATGAAGGACAAACAGAGGAAGTGAATGCTCTTTAAGGGGGTGGTAGAAATTATGACATGAATTCTAACACTTATCACCCCGGGTTACGAAATCATCCAAACTTCCGGTATGGAAATGCATCAAATCAAGCTAACCCGAATTTCCAAGCTGCTCAAGGTAATTATGTGCCTCGCCAACAATACAATCAAGGGAATTATAGAGGCGGATACAATAGTGGCTACCAAGGGCAAGCTCAAACTGGTCAACGAAATTCGGGTCATGATTCGTCAAGCGGAAATGAAGTCATGGAAATGCTTAAGGCCATGCAACAAGACATGCAAAGGCGAAAACCAACTTGATGAAGCACGGATACAAAAGGATGAAGTTCGTGATAAAAGCATTCAAGCATTGACAACTCAAATGGGGCAATTAGCAACTGATGTGGCGGAATTGAAGAAAGGTAAAGGCAAGCTTCCTAGCGACACTCAGGTAAATCCGTCACATGGCTCTTCACGAGGTAACAATGTTAATGTTAATCAAGTGAGTGTTTTAAGGAGTGGGAAAGAGTTTAAAGCTGATTTGTCATCGGGTTTTGTCGAGGGGGTGGTTGAAGATGTCACGGGTGAGGAAAGTGACAATGATGAAGTTACACCGGTTTTACAAAAAGAAATAAATGTTAAAAAACCGGAAGTGAGTGAGAGTGAAAAAACTGAAAATGAGCCGAATCAAGTTCCATTTCCATCGGCTCTACTTGACCCGGGTAAGAAAAATTTTATTGCATCAAGAGGTCCCCAAAAAGAAGAAATGTGGGACATGTTTAAACAAGTAAAAATAAATCTTCCTTTACTTGATGCAATAAAACAAGTACCCGCATATGCTAAATTTTTGAAAGAATTGTGTACGCAAAAGAGGCAACAAAAGAAAAAAATGCCTAAGCGAGTAAATGTTACGGGTCAAGTGAGTGCAGTTTTAAATGGGGAGCTCCCTCCTAAGCTTCAAGATCCGGGCACGCCATTAATAAATATTCAAGTTGGTAATTTTCAAATGGCAACGGCATTGCTAGATCTTGGAGCGGGGTGAGTATTTTACCGGGTGGGTTGTATGACCAATATGACTTTGGTCCATTAGCTAGGGTAGAGACAACGGTTGTTTTAGCCGATTTGTCTCATAAGTTACCCCGGGGGATGGTTCAAAATGTCATTGTTAAAATTGATGAATTTTATTACCCGGTTGACTTTTTGGTATTGGATTATTCATCCGCCGATTTAAAACAACAACAAAATGTTATATTGGGTCGGCCATTTTTGAACACCGCACATGCGGTAATTGATTGTAGATTTGGCACGGTCGATATGACATTTGGAAACCGGAAGATGCGTTTAAATGTTTTTACTAACAATACTAATGATTCCGGTGTTGAAGAATGTTTTATGGCAGATATCATTGAGGGATGCAATCCACGTGAGTATGAGAAAGATAGAATGGAATTGTGTGCTTGTAATTTTTCTGAACAGGTACATGCGGTTGATTTGGAGATTGAAGAAGGAAAGCAAGATGTGTTAACTTTGAAGGAGGGTCGACCACCATGGTCTCACCAATTTGATAGTTTGCCAGTGGAAATTGATTCGGGGACCAAACCCTCATTAGAAGTGGCACCAAAGTTGGAGCTCAAAGATTTGCCAAGCCACTTAAAATATGTTTTCTTAGGGGATAATGACACATTACCGGTCATTATTGCCTCTAATTTGGAGATGGCACAAGAGCTAGCATTGATGGAAGTTTTGAGGGAGAATAAAGAAGCTATTGGGTGGACGATTGCCGATCTTAAAGGAATTAGTCCATCCATTGTTATGCACAAGATCATTACCACCGAGGATGCAAAGCCCACGAGAGAAGCGCAAAGAAGGTTGAACCCGAACCTTAGAGAAGTGGTAAAGAAAGAGGTAATTAAGTGGTTGGACGCGGGAATTATTTATCCCATTTCGGATAGTGCTTGGGTAAGTCCTACTCAAGTGGTCCCTAAGAAGTCCGGCATTCAAGTAATTAAAGATGACAGTGGTGACCAAATTGCTACCCGACCCGTCACCGGGTGGCGGGTGTGCATTGATTACCGAAAGTTGAATGCCGCCACTTCCAAGGACCATTTCCCACTCCCATTTATTGACCAAATTATTGAAAAACTTTCGGGTCAAAAATATTATTGCTTTCTAGATGGGTATTCGGGATATAACCAAATCGCAATACACCCGGATGACCAACACAAGACCACCTTCACTTGTCCATATGGTACTTTTGCCTTTAGGCGGATGCCATTTGGATTGTGTAACGCTCCGGAAACTTTTCAACGATGTATGATGAGTATTTTCTCGAACATGGTTGGAGAGTCAATGGAAGTGTTTATGGACGATTTCTCAATATTTGGCACTAGTTTTGAATCTTGTCTCAATGAATTACAAAAAGTTTTAAAAAGATGCGTTGAGAAAAACTTAGTGCTTAGTTGGGAGAAAGCCATTTCATGGTGCAAGAGGGAATTGTGTTAGGCCATGTAATTTCTGAGCGGGGTATGGAGGTGGACAAGGCAAAAATCCGGGTAATATCATCATTGCCACCACCGAAAAATGTGAAGGGGGTAAGATCATTCTTGGGACACGCGGGTTTTTATAGACATTTTATTAAAGGTTTTAGTGTCATTACCAAACCTTTATGTAATCTGTTATTGAAAGATGTTCCGTTTGATTTTACTAATGAATGTTTGCAAGCTTTTAATGTGTTGAAGGAACAGTTGGTCAAGGCTCCTATTTTGCAACCGCCGGATTGGTCGAAGCCATTCGAGATAATGTGTGACGCAAGTGACACTACAATTGGAGCTGTTTTAGGCCAACGAGTTGACAAGAAGCCGGTGGCGATTTATTATGCGAGCAAAACTTTGTCCGAAGCGCAACTGAATTACACCACAACCGAAAAAGAATTATTAGCGGTGGTGTATGCTTTGGACAAGTTTCGTTCATATATTTGGGGGAGCAAGGTGGTAATATATTCGGACCATAGTGCGGTTCGATATTTAATGGAGAAGAAAGACGCCAAACCACGATTGATTAGATGGGTTTTGTTGCTCCAAGAGTTTGATTTGGAGATTCGGGATAAAGGAAGTGAAAATGTTGTAGCGGATCACTTGTCTCGAATTCCGATGGAAGGGAGTGACGATATGACTGAAATAAATGAAAGATTTCCGGATGAGCAACTTTTAGCCGTGTCAACCAAAGCCGCACCGTGGTATGCTCATTATGTTAATTATTTGGCCACAGGTGCTATTCCGGATCATTGGACCAAGAAACGACGACAACAATTCATGGTCCAAGTGAAGCAATATATTTGGGATGAACCGGATCTTTTCAAGATTGGGCCCGACCAAGTGATTCGAAGATGTGTCCCCGAGTCGGAAGTTAAAGAAATTTTGACACATGCTCATTCTTCCGCTTGTGGTGGGCATTTTAGTGGACATAAAACCGGCTACCGGGTGCTTTCATGTGGGTTTTATTGGCCTACAATTTTTAAGGATGCTTGCAAGTTCGCCCGGAATTGCTTAAATTGTCAAAGGTTGGGGAGCATATCAAAAAGGGATGAGATGCCAATGCAACCGATCTTGGTTGTGGAAATATTTGATGTTTGGGGCATTAACTTTATGGGGCCGTTTCCTAATTCAAACGGGTTTTTGTATATTTTAGTGGCGGTGGATTATGTCTCAAAGTGGATTGAAGCAGTTGCTACAAGGACAAATGACCATTCGGTTGTTTGTAAATTTGTTCAATCCAACATTTTTGCCCGGTTTGGTGTTCCTAGAGTGATTATAAGCGATGGTGGTTCACATTTCAAAAATTTTAATTTTGGGAAGCTATTGAAGAGATATGGTGTGAACCACCGGATTGCTACACCATACCATCCACAAACAAGTGGACAAGTTGAAGTATCCAACCGTCAAATAAAAGAGATTCTAATGAAGACGGTAAGAGTTGATAGAAAGGATTGGTCGGGAAAATTGGATGATGCTTTGTGGGCATACCGAACGGCCTACAAAACTCCCATTGGTACTACGCCTTATCGGATGGTGTATGGAAAGGGTTGTCATTTGCCAATGGAGTTAACGCATCGAGCGCATTGGGCAGTAACGACGATGAATGCGGATTATGACGAGGCGGGCAAAACGAGGAAGTTGCAACTAAGCGAGATTGAGGAAATTAGAGATGGGGCATATGAATGTGCATCGGCTTATAAAGACAAACTCAAGAAGGTTCATGATGCCAAGCTGAGAAAGAAAACCTTTGAAGTGGGTCAAAAGGTTTGGTTGTACAACTCAAGACTGAAGATGTTCGCGGGAAAGTTGAAGAGTAAATGGATGGGTCCTTACATAGTTTGCCGGGTTGGTGAGTATGGTGATGTTGAAATCCTGGATGAGAATACTAACAAGCAACAAACGGTAAACGGACACCGCTTGAAACCGTATTTGGAGGGCAATGATATCAACTACTTGGAGATGGATAAATCGGGCTACATTCTAAGCCCGGTTGAGGAGACGTGATCAAAGAGGCCCAGGTTTGGTAGTGTAAATAGTTAGATTTTTATTTTATTTTATTTTGTTTTATTGCATAATTTCGTTTTTGATCGAAACCCGTGTTTGAAACAAGTGTGGGGACGTTCGAGTCACGAAATGGTTCTAGCATTATGTTGAGGACAACATGGGATTTTCGAGGGGGTAGGGTAATTTTTATGATTTTAAAAATTACTAGTTTTAGTGTGTTTTAGTGTCTTTTAAAAATTTTGTGTGTTTTAAAAATTACTAATTTAGTGTGTAAAAAAAAAAAAATTTAGTGCCAGGCCCACCGTACCCTTACGGCCCAGCCGTAGGGTTACGGTGAAGATACAAAACCATACGGCACTTGCACGCTGGCCTACGGTGACAAAAAATGGCACTTAACCCACCGTACCCCAACGCCCATACCGTACCCTTACGGTTGGGTCTGGGCAGTTCAGGTCGGGCTTATAAAAAAAAAAAAAATTTTTAACACAATGCACGGTTATGTCATTTGTTTTTCTACCACCTAACCCATTCACTTCTTCTTCTTCTTCTTCACAAGAACACCCAAACACCCATCTTCTTCAATCTTTAACCTTCCATAAAATCTTCAATCCTCCACCAAATCTAGTGATTCTTGGGTCTATCTTGGCTAATTTTTCACCTAGTTTCTGATTTTGAGGAGTAACTTGGAAGATAAACACGTTTTGGGGTCCAAATCAAAACCCTAAAATCCGAAATTTTGGGGGTTTTTCTTGTTTTCTTGTTTTCTTGTGCTCTAGTATTTTCTAATCTAAGGTATGTATCTTATTTTCTTCCTTTGATGCTACATTGTGAGATTTTTAGGTTTTTGTTTTTGCCTAGTTTTTACCCACTTGCTTGTTAATAATGTAGTTTGTAAATAGTTTGCTTGGTGATAATGTGGTAGTAGATGTATTGTTGAGATGAAAAAAATTGTGGGTTTTTGGTAATATTGAGATTATGGAGGCGTCATGCCCAATTTTTGTCAAACCAAGGATGAAGTTTATACTCGATAACATTTACTACCATGTTAACAAGCAAGTGTGGGGATGTTTTTGTCATGTTTACTAATTTGTTTTGTTTTGTTTGGTTTGTTTTGTTTTTGTGTTTGCTTGTTTGTACATTATATAGGAAATGGCACGTACTGGTGAAGCCGCTGGATCGAGTTCATCCGCTGCCAAGGCGAAGGGAAAGCAACCTGCTCAACAATATAAACGGCGAAAGTATGTTCCTCAAAACAATGAATCTGATGTAGAGATGGAACAAGCACCTCAAGCACCGGAGGCTCCAAGGCTAGACCCGGCTGATAAGCCGGAATGGAAGTCGGGACCGCTGAGCGATAAACCAAGGATCTGGCAACCTACTCTATTT
Organism: Ambrosia x helenae; assembly: GCA_030844895.1. NCBI lineage: Eukaryota > Viridiplantae > Streptophyta > Magnoliopsida > Asterales > Asteraceae > Ambrosia > Ambrosia x helenae. The sequence goes on from CM061223.1 coordinate 38,606,420, forward strand.
CATGACCAAATTAAAAGTTGCAAGATCGAGCTGGGGCTTTTATCTATGAAAGAGAGGTGAGCCGGAAAGATTTTGAATGTTTAAAGCATTAGGATGGGAAGCTGCGCTCTATTGCCATGATCAAGAAGAAAAGAGGATATTTTTGGATGAGATCGAGGAATGGATGGCAACTCTAAAATGTCCGAGATACGATTCACCATCCAAAATGAAGCTAATCGGTGAAGTGAATGGAATAGAAGTGGAAATGTCTTACGAGACATTGCGTAGGCTTGCGAAGTTTGACAGTTTACCGGCGAAAGAATATAAGAACCCGAATATCAATGATTTGCTGATCAATCCAGACAAGCATCCACGTTGGATGGATATGTTGGATGATTTATTTTTGCCGGGTACTTATACTGGTACTTTATATCGAAGAAATTTGAAGATAGAGCCTAAACTGTTGCTGAATTTTATCATCCTGAATGTACTACCGAGACGTGCTGATAAGGAACAAGTGCGTTTTTCCGAGGTCCCTATTTTATATGCCTTGACGCATGGTGGTCCGAAATTCTCTTTTCGTTATTTGGTCTTGAATCACGTGTGGATATGTAGAAATTTGAAGGAGAGGTCAATCATTCCTTACTGTCGAATAATTACTGGGTTGTTGAAGCAGCAAGGTGCGATCACTGAAGAAGATCAAGGAAGGAAAAGAAAGAAATTCAAACCAATTGATCTAGCAATAATGGGGTCTGGTTGGGTGTATTCTGAGTCTGAAAGGTATCATAAATTGAAAAGTGGTGGTCAAAAGTGGAGGATGCTTAAGAAGGATGCGCGGGCACTTTTGCCCGGCGAGGAGGATGAACCTGAAAGTGCGGATGAAGCGCCACCAAGTGATGATGAGGATGATGAAGACAACCCGGTTGAAGGACATTTGAATTTGGGACAAGGGAGTTCCAGTGGGACCCATGGTGGAAGTTTTTATGACTTTACTACGAGGGAGTATGCGGATGGATGGGCTTTTGCGGGGTCGATGCAGACGGTTATTGAAAATCAGCGGCCACCTGCATCAATATTTGAGACGTGGTCGGGATCAGAGCGTACATTATTCGACCACCAGACTATGATGAGTGCAACTATGGAGAGAACTATGAGGCAAGGGTTTGAGCGGCAAGAGATGTGGAATAGGGCACACGCCTATTCCCAAGAGGTGAAAATTAATCATAGGTATGTTGATGACCAAAACAGGCGGATGAATGATGACTGGCATGCGGGAAGACCCGTAGTTGCAAATCCACAACCGGTGGATTACGGGTCTTTACCACCATACGATGGGAGCATATCATATCCGACGCCACCACTTCATCATTCCTAATGGGTCGACCCGCAACAACAACAGCCACAAGCATCGGAACAAAGTGGAAGCGGCAGTGGCACATTTGGGTTTGGTGAGTGGAATGATTTGATGACCTCTGTGTTCGGGCCACCTCAACCCCACTACTACTGACCAGGTCGTGCTCTTTTGTAAATAGTGTATATTTTGCTTTGTTTGTTTTCTTTATGTTTCGGGATTGGGTGGTAGGTTGGTTGATTGATTGATGATTATTGACTTGGGTTGCGATAGAAGGTGGTGCGTCATTTTGTTTTTTTTTTTTTTTTAAAAAAAAAAAAAGAAGTTTGTGGTTGAGTCGTGAAGCTTTGATATCATGTTGTCAAAAGTGGAAGCGATCTTTTTCTCCTAAAACGTACATTGGGGACAATGTATCCCAAGTGTGGGGATGGGGGGAAATTTTTGAGGTTTTTAAAATTTTTTTAGTCAAGCGTAAACATTTTGGAAATTGGAACACCTTGAATCAACCCCAATAGACACACCGGCAACCCTTAACACCCACTTTTATTCTTGGTGAGAGTTTAAGCCACACTTGTATATAAATAATACCTTTCTTTGAGAGAGTGGCAACGGGTGGGGGTGCACTAGAATTTGTGCTTGAATGCGGCTTGAATCTTTGAGTGAGCATAAGTGTAGAGATGATAAGGGCACTAGGTAGCCTTGTTATGTTGAGTGAGAGTGTGGGAATTGGGGGGTTGGACCTTATGCATTATATATATGAGCTTGGTAGCGAGAGGGGGGGGGGTTTGGACATTTAGTTGCCCATTTTTGAGCCTAAAAGCCTATCGATTGTTAACCCTTTAGCTAGTTCCCTAAATAAATACCAAACTTGACCCGGTCTTGTGTGTTTAAACAGAGTGTTAGTGTGTTATTTTAGTATTACAAGTTGAAGTTTTAGTTGAGTGTGTTCGTATGTGTATGTATTAGTGTTTCTTGATGTATTGAAAAAAAAAGAAGAAGAAATTGAGAAAAATGATGTAAAGAAAAAAGAAAAGAAAAAAGCAAAAGAAAAAAAAAAGGGGGGGGGGGAAGTTTATATGTGATATCTATTATACTTGTGTTCGAATTTGTGTTAGCGTGTGTTAGTTATGTGTGTGTGTCGTTGTGTAATAAAAGACCGGGTAAAGTTATGCGCTACTAAAAATATACTCCATTCCCTACCTTTACACTTAGCCACATTACAACCCGACAAGCCCCTTTGATTTGCACTTATGTTTAGCGTGTAAGAGGAGGGTTGATTCAAGTACAAGCTTATGGTTGCGCACTCATTGTGAGGGGTGTGTCGATTTGGGTGTTGAGGATGGGTTAATACAAGGACTACATGTTGATGCTTGACTTTAAAATGATCGTTTTTGTGAGAAATAGAGTTTTGGTGGATTGCTTGGGACAAGCAATGGTTATGTGTGGGAATGTGACGGGTGGTTCAAGGAACAACCCTTTATAATGTTAAAACGCCTATATTAATCACATTTAATCATGATATTGCTTGGAGTTGGGTGACTACGAGTATTTTGGATGCAGGTATGATAAAGGGGCTAAAAATGACGGAATACGGGCTTTGGAAATGGAACGGAATGCATTGGAACAAGCTGGAACAAAAGAAAAGAAAATCAAAGATTTTTCACAAGCCCACCATACCCTTACGGTCCAGCCGTAGGGTTACGGTGGCATCAGACACCAAATTTCCACCGTAGTGCAGGCCTGATCCACCGTCAAGTTTTGAAACTCACCGTACCCTTACGGTGAGACCGTAGGGGTACGGTGGCCTTGCCGAATTTTGTAACTCCTTGCTTTAAAGTGCACTTATGGGTGACTAATCATTATCACTTTCACTTGAACGTTTCCAACCACACTTTGGGGCGATTTTGGCTGCTAGTAATCCTTGGAGAACAATTCTAAACATTTGTTTTGTGTTTTTGATTCCTATGAACAAATACTTGAAGGTTATGTTGATTCACCAAACTATGCTAGGCTAAAACCTTTGGTGATCATTCTTGGTGAAGGTTTTTCTCAAACTCTTGTGTATGTTTCCTTGAATTTCTAGAATGATAATTTAGTGTTCTTGCTTGATTATTATAATGTTTGAATAATTGTTTGTAACGTGTTGATTAATTTACCAATCTCTAGTCTCAAGCGTACGTTCTTGGTGTTGTTAACAACCGAGATATCAGGGGAAGGATTTGGGTTGGTTATTGATTAATTGGTCATCGGGAAACAACCTCGCGTTAATATAATCCGAGTACTTTGTTCCCTTTTATCACAACAATTACTTTTACATGAGTTATGTCTATGTAACTCTTTCTAGTGGAAATTCACACAAGTGTTTAGAGAAACCGGATCCTTGAATGATCATTGTTCCATAATTTAAAGAAACGAACTCACTTTGATTAAGTAATTAGTTTAAAATTCAGTTCAAATCTAAAACAGTCAAACAACTCTTGATCTTTATTTTCATTTAGTAGATTAATTTTAGTTAATTCGCAAAATTATTAGTTTTCACACATTCCACAAACTCCCTGTGTTCGATACCTTCTTGCCGCTATACATTAGCTGTAATTGGGAAATTTAACGTGTACCACGACAAGCACGTCAATGAGGACTGTCTCAGTTAAATCATGAGTTGAGCCCAACTCAGTTCTCTCATGAACCTCTTGTTCTTGGTTCTGAGGATTTCCTACCTCAGGCATTAAGCCTTCATCAGTAGTTGCCACATCTGAGGTCTTAGCTGTTTTACTTCTTTCCTCAGATCCACCACTGGGTGGTAACTGAGTAGTAACAGCCTCAGATGCACCAAGAGTCTCTAAGATTGGGCTTAAAGACCCTGGTCCACCCTCATCTCTTGGGTTAGGGCTAGTGATGTCCACATCCATGTCTGATTCTGTAGTTATGTCCCCTGTTTCGTGTGGTTGTAGGGGACTGACATTATCAGATGGGACTATCTCTTTTAGCCCAGAGAGAAATTTGGCAATTTCTATTGCCTCTGGTTCAGATAGTTGTGGGGTTGGTTCAGAACATTGGGCTATAGGTTCAATTGGTTGGTCAGCAGTTTCAAAAGAAGGGTCAGTTACAACAGTTTTTCTAAGTCTTTTTCTTTTGAATAGGATTGTGATAGGTGCTCTTGGTGGGGTTTGAGATGGATGAGACTGAGAGGGTGTTTCAGTCTCACCAATTTGAAGTGCAGATTGCACATGAGCTTGTTCAGGCATCTCAACCTCCTGAACAGCTTTTCTTTTGGGTTGGTGGGTTTTTGTCTTTGTTGGCTTGGGCTTTTTGGCTTTTGGTGGTGTGAGTTTGGAAGATGTGGGTTTCAGGGGGACTTGTTGTTGTTATCCCTGATCATCTTCTGGCCAGGTAGCCGGTTTGTTATGCCTAGAGTATGCTTGTGAGGTTAGTGGATTTAAAGTTGAAACTTTTCCCACAAGCACCTCATTACCCAGTTCCCCTATTATGCATTGCATAATGAACCTTGGGTATAACAAAAACTTTTTCTTGTAATTATTATGATGTAACACCAACTCATTGAAAAATAATTTTGATGCCCTGTATTTGGTTTCATTCACAATGGAATGAAATATTCGTTGAAAAGTAGAGGGCATCTGGTCATAAGACCCTGTTTTTGGACTCAAACACATAATAATATAATGAAACAAAAGCTTGTATTTTGGTTCAAAATATTTTTTGAAAATAGTAGCTTGGGAGAGAGTACCTTGATAACCACACTCTGTCATGGTAAGGTGAATATCAGAGTTAGCAACATGATCAGGGGCAGCTACATCATTCAGGCCCAGTCTTGTTGCCAGTGTGGCCGGTGTGATGGTCAGTTGTTTTCCTTTTATTGTTGATTTGAGGGAAATGACTTCATCATCAGCCGTAACCGTCTCAGCATTAGCCCAGAACTCATTAAGAGTTTCAGTATGAATCGGTGGGTCGATTGTGAGAGCAGTGAAATATTGGGATTTTACGACAAGATCAATGATCTCATCGTATTAGGACCAGCCTTCTTGTTTTTCAAGATAGGCTCTTTGATTGTGTCCCTGTTTTAGAAGGAGAGCCATGTGGTTTGGGTTTTTGGTGATCGAATAGTTGATTTTTGCAGGTTTAGGTCTTTGAGAGAGTTTTTGAGAGAGACGGAGGGAAATTTTTGCTTTATGAATGGATAAGTGATGAAAAAGGTATTTATCAGAGGTTTTTGACCGACTTAGGTCAAACTTCTGATGTGGGAAAGTCAGATTTACCCTTTTTGACTAAACTGCTGATGAAGAACCATCTTCATCAGTAGTTCCCACATTCTCTTCAGTAGTTTTGAAACAACTGATGAGAATTTAACTTCTGAAGTTTATTTTATCAGAAGTTTTACCTTTTTCAGAAGTTATTTCCATACTGATGTTTTTGTTCATCAGTAGTTTCTCTCTTTTTGATTTTCAGAAGTTTTGTTTCAGACTTTTTGTCTTTTTTAAGTGAAAAATGAAAAATATGTGCAGAAAAATAAAATAAACACTTACAAATTTAGCATCCCAAGCATGGATACTAACTTCTGAAATGTTGATGTGTCAAGGGGTTTTGTGAAGATGTCAGCTATTTCATTAGTTGTTGCTACATGCTTCACCTCAATCTTGCCTTTTTCATAGCAATCTCTTATGAAATGGTACCTGATCTCAATATGTTTAGTTTTTGAGAACTGTACCGGATTTTGAATGATGCTAATGGCAGATTTGCTGTCTACAAACAAAGGTGTCTTGGTTTCTTTGATTCCATAATCAAGAAGTTGATACTGGAGCCATTGTATCTGTGATGTACAACTTGCAGCTGCAATGTATTCAGCTTCAGCAGTTGAAGTTGCAACAGATGTTTGCTTCTTTGATTGCCATGACACTAGACAGTTACCCAAGAATTGACAACCACCAGATGTTGACTTTCTTGTCATCTTACACCCTGCATAGTCACTATCTGAAAAAGCTGATAACTTGGTATTGCTTGAAGCAGGATACCAAATTCCAAGTGTTGGAGTTCCTTTCAGATATCTGAAAATTCTTTTGACTGCTATAAGGTGTGATTCCCTTGGTGCTGATTGATATCTAGCACAGACACATGTTGAAAACATAATATCTGGTCTAGAAGCAGTTAGGTATAAAAGGGAACCTATCATGCATCTGTACATGGTTTGATCAACCTGTTTTCCTTGATCATCAGGTTCAACTTGTGTGATTGGTGTCATGGGAGTGGAACATGATTTACAGTCTTGTAAAGAAAATTTGTTTAATAATTCTTTAACATATTTGGATTGATGTATAAAAGTTCCATTTGTTTGTTGCTTGATCTGCAGTCCCAGAAAGTACTGCAGTTCTCCCATGGTACTCATCTCAAATTTTGATTGCATGAGTTTCTTAAAATCATCACACAGTTTTGTGTTTGTTGAACCAAAAATGATAACATCAACATAAATCTGAACAAGTAAGACATGATTTCCAACATGTTTAATGAAAAGAGTTTTATCAATGGCACCTCTTGTAAAATTATTTTTGAGTAAAAAGGTGGAAAGTGTATCATACCAGGCTCTTGGAGCCTGTTTTAGCCCATAAAGAGCTTTGTCCAGTCTGTACACCCACTCAGGATGAGAAGGATCCTCAAACCTAGGTGGCTGACAGACATACACCTCCTCTTTAATCTTTCCATACAAAAATGCACTCTTTACATCCATTTGATAAACTTTAATTTTGTTGGAAATGGCATAGGCCAGAAATAACCTGATGGCCTCAAGCCTTGCAACTGGAGCAAAGGTTTCATCATAGTCAATTCCCTCTTCTTGAGAGTACCCTTGAACTACCAGTCTTGCCTTGTTCTTGATTATCATACCAGCTTCATCTTGTTTGTTCCTGAAAACCCATCTTGTGCCAATTGGTTGCTTGTTTGGGGGTAAGGGACAGATTTCCCAGACCTGTTGCTTGTTGAACTGAAGCAGTTCATCTTGCATAGCTTGCACCCAATTATTGTCTTTGAGGGCTTCCTGGTACTTCTTTGGTTCCAACTGTGAGATAAAGGCTGAAAATAGGCAAAAGTTGGAGAGCTGGTTTCTGGTAAGAACACCTGAAGCTATATCACCCATGATTTGATCAAGTGGATGATCTCTGTGTTCAATCAGTTGTTGTAAACCACTGACAGGTGTAGGTGGCTCATGTTCTTCAAACAAACTACTGAGGTCTATAATATCTGGTTCAGAAGTTTCTTGATCTTCAGTAGTTGGAGCTACTGAACCAGAAGTTTGAGTTTGTTCCTCAGTACTTGTTTGATCAGAAGTTTGTGAAACTTCTGATGGTTTTGAAGTTGACTTGATAACTGTTTGAGGAGTCCATGGTGTGGGATCCTCATCATCAAACCTTTTGTCACCATAATAAGTAGGTTTTGATGAAGTAACAGCCTTCTCAGGTCCAAAGTGGAAATTGTCAAGGTCAAAAAGTTCAGCAGGATGTGCTGGAATAAGAGTCTGTTTTGACTCATTGAACTTGACATTCAATGTTTCTTCTACTATCCTGGTGTGAGAGTTAAAAACCTTGAAGGCTTTTCTAGTTGAAGAGTAACCAAGAAAGTAACCTGAGTCAACTTTGGCAGCAAACTTTGAAATAGATTCCTTGATGTTCAAGATGAAACATTGACACCCAAAAGCCCTGAAAAAGGAGATAAGGGGCTTCATGCCATGAAGAACTTCATAGGCAGTCTTGGAATGTCTCTTGACCACAAGAACTCTATTCTGAACATAACATGATGTGTTAACTGCTTCTGCCCAAAAGTACAAGGGTAGGCCAGAATCAGCTAACATTGTTCTTGCTCCCTCTATTAAGGTTCTGTTCTTCCTTTCTACTACACCATTTTGTTCAGGAGTTCTGGGAACACTGTATTGTCTAATAATCCCTTTAGACAAACAGAATTCATCCAGAGTTTTGTTCCTGAACTCTGTCCCATTATCACTTCTAATGGTTTTGACAGGTAGAGAATATTGTTTCTCTACTTGTAGAATGAAGAACTTGATGATTTCAGCAGCCTCATCCTTGGAGAATAAGAAGAATACCCATGTGAATCTTGAGTAGTCATCAATGATGACTAAGCAGTACTTCTTCTTACCAAGGCTCATAATCTTGATAGGTCCAAATAAGTCCATATGGAGTAGTTGAAGACATGCAGTTGTTTTTGATTCTTCAATAGACTTATAGGAGGACTTATGCTGTTTTCCCTTTAAACAGGATACACAGTGTTCTTGACACTGGTATACTTTCAAAGGTAGACCTCTGACCAAGCCCATTTTTGTGACTTTATTTATGGTTTTAAAGTTCACATGGCCAAGTCTCCTGTGCCAGAGATCAGTTTCTGAAGTTGATGCCCTTGAGAAGAAACAGGCAGTGTTGTTCAATACTTTGTCTTTCTCAATGTCCACTGCATAGACATTGCCACATCTTTTGGCAATTAGCAAAGTATGATCTTCAATGATCTTCTCTATCAACTTCTGGCCTTCTGGTGATATGATCTTGCATGCTGTCTTTGTGAAAAAGGAAGAATATCCTTTATCACACATCTGTGACACACTCAGCAAGTTGTATTCAATGTTTTCAACCAGATTGACCTTGTCAAACTGTATTTTGCCAGAGGAGACATTGCCATGTCCTAGCACATATCCCTTAGCATTGTTCCCAAAGGATACAGATCCTTCTCTTTGGCTGATAAAATTGTTTATCAGGTATCTGCATCCAGTCATGTGCATAGAGCCTCCACTATCAACGTACCATATGCTGTTTAAGCCCCTAGAAACTCTCTGCACACAATAGCAAATTAGTTAGATTTAGGAACCCAAGCCTGTTTGGCTTTGGGTTTGCTCTTGAGAACAGTTACAGTTTGTTCTTGACCAGGTTGAGAAATCCATGTCTTTTTGGCAATGGATTTTTCATTAAGAGCTATGGTGGTATCCTTTTCAGGACCACCATCAACCTTGGTCATCAGTAGTTGTACCATGTTCATGAGATTTTGAATCTCATCAGTTTGTGAAAATGCTGATGATTCAGGTCTAACTACTGACAAAGAATTTTGAGAAAAAGATTTTGGTTGAGATTTTATCTTTTTCTGAGAAAAGGTGTTTTCAGGTTGTTGTTTCTTGGGATTAAAGATTCTTTCATAATCATTTCTGATTTGATTTCCCACAACCTGTTGTTTAATTTTCTTATTGAACTGAATTCCTTTTCTGTATCTACAAAATTCTGTTTTGTGGTTGAACAGACCACAAATTTCACATTCTTTTGCCTTTTGTTTTTGATCTAAAGGCAAATCTCTGACATTTGTGAAAGGATTTTGCTCATCAGTAGTTTTCAGGGTCTCAACTCCTGATGTAGATGAAACTACTGATGGCTTGTTGTCAGATTTTGTTAATACTTCTGAAGTACTTTCTTTGAAAATACCAGGATTTCTGTTTAGAAAGTTTTCATGGAAAGATGTACAGTCTTTCCCTTCAGAAGTTTCATTTGAAACAATTTTTCTCCCATCTTCAGTAGTTTTGGGAGAGAAATCTTTTGGTGTTTCAACATGATTGTACCCTATGCCAAACTTAACATTTGAGGCACTTTGTTTGTTTAGCAATAGCTGGTACCCCTTACAAGAATCCACCCATTTTTCACAACTGATCTTGGTGTCAGCAAGCTCTTTTCTGACATTTCCTAGATCTTCTATCATCATTTTAATTTGTGCTTGGGTTTCAATAGCTGAGTTAGTTAATTTAGAGACTTCTTTTGTTTTAGCAGTTAATTTTCTCTCTAAATCACACTTCATCTGAGTGTATTTTCTTTCTAAATCATTAGCTTTTCCTTGTAAGTGCACATTTGTCTCTCTTATGAGAGCAAAAGATTCTTTGCAAGAATTTGAGCAAAGTTTTGTCAAAGACTCTTTTGATACCTGTGACAATGCAGATTTTGAAGTACAGCCTTCAAATGCCATTAAGGCAAAGTTCTTTCTGCCATTGTCTGTTTCTCCCCAGTTGATGTCAAACATCTTGTTGTCTGCATCAGGATTGCACTCTGTGGTGTCAAAAGGAAGACTGCTCCAGTCAACATACCCTGAAGTAAATAGACTTTGTTGAGAGGGTTGTTGAGGCTGTGGAGGTTGTTGAGCAGCTGGAAAGGGAGGGATTGATTGTTGGCTCTGCATCTGTTGAGCAGGCATTTGAACATATTGTACTTGTGGCATGTATTGATGTTGAGGAGCTTGTGCCTGTACAAAATGAGCACTCCCTTGAGTTCCATTATTCCTATTATAATTGGGGTTAAAGTTATTTCCAGATTGTGATTGGTTAAAGCTAGAGTTTCTACACTCTCTAGCAAAGTGTCCCAACTTCTGACACTTGTGACATCTCAGTTTAGATTTGTCAAAACCAATTTTTGTGTTACTGGTCAATCCTGGAAATTTCCTTCCTGACCTTTTATAAAACTTGTTAGTTTTAATGCTTAGCATGGCCAGTTGGTGTAAAATGTCCATTTCTTCTAAGTCATCACTGCTAAAGTTTTTCAAATCATCCATGATAAAACATAAATTATCAGCAATTTGACTTTGGTCATCATTGTCATAACCTGGGAAAGATCTTTCTGATGAGATCCCAGCAGTTATGTCAATGTTGTCATAAGATCCATAGGAACAAGTTGGTGAGTCTTGTCCCAAAAGTGCTATACTACCTGGTAGGTAGTCATCAGCAGTTTTACCAGATGATTGTAGTTTCTTCTTTTGATCAATTTCTCTCTCAAAACTAAGTAATCTCCCATGGAGTTTTGTAAGAGTGAGGGAGCCAAAGTCTGGTGAGGATCTTAAAACAATGGAGTATGTTTCCCATTTGTCTGGTAAAGACCTTAAAAATCTATGTAGCATAGATATTGTTGTATAGGTCTGACCATTTAACTTTAGCTCAAATATTAATGAGGAGAATCTTTCAAATTGTTGAGTTAAAGTTTCCCCATTAATGTGAGCAAATGTTTCATATTGTTGAGCTAAAATTTCTCTGGTGTTGGCAATCACCTCTTCAGTTCCTCCAAACTGTTCTTTAAGGCAGTCCCAGAGTTCTTTGGCACTTTCACAATGTAAAAGGCCAGAGTATATCTCATTTGGGAGAGCCATTGCCAACATAGAGAATGCTTTTGCATCTAGCTCAAGTTTTAGGAAATCATCCTCTGTATATTCTTTTGGGTCTTTGGGGACCTCAACTTTAGTTTCAAGATTAATATTTACTGGTTTATGTGGTCCATATATCACAGATTTCCAGCAACCTGTGTTGGTCTGTGATAATGTATGCGTTATCCTTCTTTGCCAGATGTTATATTCATTTCTTACTAGCATAGCAGGTTTTGTCACAAAGCCAGTATTATGAGGATCCATTTTAAAGAGTATTGATTTGTCAGATGACTCTTTTAAGTGATGGATGTTGATAAAAAGTGAACTTTTGATCTTTTATTGGATATCAATAAGAGCTTTGTGTCTGATTCTCAATTTGTTAGATTGATATGTGATCAGATAAACCAAAGCTCTGATACCAATTGTTGGATCAGTATTCTCTTTGTTTTAGTATGAACTTGCTAGCTTTGACACTTAAGTGTTTAGCAAGCTCATGTATATCAGATTATAAGCACAGCGGAATGTATAAGTTAAAGCAACACTTTTTATACTTAACAAGAGTTATTACTCCCCCTTGATGATTGAAACTAATAAATGACAAGTATTTATTATGAATCTAAGCAGTAAATGAGAATTAGATACTTAGACAGATTCACAATAAATACTGAAATGGAATAGAACAGTGAAAGTGTTTGAAGGATTTTTCTATTAAAATCAATGTCTAAAATAGAAGGTTGAAGCCTCCTATTTATAGACGATTACATACATGTATCTTGCCAATAAAGCAAGTACAGAAATATCAGAAACAAGTTGCAACATTGAAACAAACAATTACAGCTAAAAGTAATAATAAACAATAAACTATTGATACAAAAGGCGGTGGAAAATATCTGATGCGAAGTGCTGATGAATGACAAACTACTGATGAGTAGTTTGTCTTCAGTACTTCTGAAGTGAACTTGTCTAGTTTGGACTTCAGAACTTCTGATGATCTTTCTTCTTCAGCACTTGTCATATCTTCTCTTCAGCAGTTTCTTGTCTTCTCTTCAGTACTTCTATACTTAGCCAAAATTACAGAAGTGAATTAGACTAAGGTTTCCAAAAGTGGTTTCACCAATCCTCTTTGTCCTAACAGGTGGTGGTCTACGGTGGGTTTGGAGGTGATGGTGATAGTGGTTTTTGGAGGTGATGGTGGTCGACGGTGGTTTTAGAGGTGATGAGCGGTGGTTAACAGATCTGAATCAGGTATGTTTGTTGTTGTTGTTATCATTATTAATGTTATTATTATTTTTGTTATTGTTATTATTTTCCATGTTTTTATTATTTTTATTATCTGAATCTATATTATTATTATTATTATTATTATTATTATTATTATTATTATTATTATTATCTGAAACAGCTTGGATCTTTATAAATGTAAATCGTCTTGTTGATGTTCTGATGCCTAAACAAATGGGGTTAGGAAGAAGGTGTTTGGATGAAGGAAGAGATGATAAGAAGGTTATTAATGATAGTGAAGTATGCTTTAAAGAACAATCCATTGTATTATTATAACAATCGTTGTGCTTCTCAGGGTTCACGTACACGACCTTCTATGATGGAAGTGGTAAAAGAAATTAAGAAAGTATGCAAGTTTTGAAGTGCTTATTTAGTTTTTAAATTTTATGTTCGGTTAAACTTTGGATATTGATTTATATTTTGATTGATGCAGAAAGATTTTTTCTATCCAACATTTGCATTTTTTTTATTTAGAAACGTAGCGCAGAATTTGTGATTCAAATTGTTATAAGAGTCTTGAAGGGTATAAAGTCATGTCATTAACTATCGAATACCTGTAAATATGTATGTAACATGTTACAACAGTTTATTTTCTGTTTTTGAGTTTGAATTTAAAACATGTTACATACGCACCATTAACTACGATACATATGTTAATATGTAAAATGCTCTTTCTACAGTGTAACATGTTTTAAAATGTAACAACGTAAATACATACAAATGACACATATAACATGTTACAACGTAACACGTAAGTTGTTACAGCCAAATCTGACTGATTCTTACCTATTAAAAGGTTTAAAAATTGAAAAAAATGTAAAAGCAAGGTTTAAAAAAAGTACGTCTCCTTTTTTAAAGGAGAGAGAAGTGAGAGAAGAGATGGGAGAGATTCAAGAGAGAGGAGAGATGGACAAATACCTATATTACCCTTATCCTTTAAAAAAAAGGAGACGTACTTTAGTGAAATAAAATAATCAGGATTAATCTCAACCATAGATGCTTGTTGACCAATGGCCACAATTGAGTTTCTTGAGTTTCTCCAACTCGAGGGAGTTTCTAAATTATCCTTATCCTATATATATATATATATATATAGGGGCAGGATCAAATACAAAGTAATATAAACGTGCGAAGGATGCGAATGATCACTTTGTCCATGATAATTACGTAATGATAATTACGTAATGCCTTCATGAACATAAAAAACATTATGTAATTATCATTACGTAATTATCATGTACAAAATGCATGATAATTACGTAATGATAATTACGTAATGTTTTCATGAACATAAAAAACATTACGTAATTATCATTACGTAATTATCCTGTACAAATATCCTTCGCATCCTTCGCACGTTTCTTTTACTTTGTAGAATAACCGCCCCCTATATATATATATATATATATATATATATATAGGGTAGGGTTCAAATAGGAACCATACCTTAAGTAGGAACCATAAGAACCAATCTTAGCCATTGATCTCTAATGGCATGATTGTAAATAAGTAAAACATTAATTAAATCAAAAGGCAATATGGTAATTGTATATTGACTATTAATAACACATGTTTAATTAGTTTCCTTTATAATGTCACACCCTCAAATTCCACTTGCGGGGTTCTACCGCGAGGCGCATGACAAACCAGGATCCAAGTCAACAGTCACAATAAACAACACTATATGGAAAAACATAATACTCAAAGACGTAGTCATCCATGACATAAAACTGTAGCGGAAGCTTAAAACGTTCTACAAACCAACAGACAATGTTCAACTGTTTAACATTAATATGCACTAAACCCTAGACGCCGATACAGACCAGTGCGCCTAGTTTCCATTTGTTGCTACCTTAGCGACCTGAGAAAAACATGCCAAAAAGACGTCAACATATAATGCTGGTGAGTTCACAGGTTTGTTCAAAAGAGTTACCAAGTGTTACCAAATGTTACCACGTGTTACCATGTGACACCCGGCATGTTCGGCTTAAACATTTTTTAGTAACACATAAGTCTACCTTAGCGAGAAACATTATAAATGGGCTTAACTAGGTTAGTTGAGTCGGGTCAGGTTAGGATTGTCCAGGGTTCAATGATCTGGAGGATCATTGGGAGTCGTTTTGGGAATACACTGGTATCGAGTCCCGTTGTTGTTGACATTACGTGAACTAATTAAGTATAGGTATGTAGATTATGGGTCGTGTGGTGGATTGTATACTTAGAAGCGTTTAAACAATGTATAAATGATTATACGTGCCTAAATATGCTAAACATAGACTAAGGTTGCATGCTTGTATGTTAAGACGTGTTAGAATGCGTTAAACACGACAAACTGGAAAAACTAGCTAAACAAAGGACTCTGGTTCGACCACTTCGAATGGTCGAAGGAAACAATATGATTTGGTTCGACCCTTGTAAAGGGGCGAACCTGGGATCTGGAATTGGAAGAATTCCCTTCGACCACAAGAAGTCTCATTCGAACCTGTGAAGGGTCGAAGGAGGGCTCATTCGCCCATCAAAAAGGGGCGAATGTGGGACAGTATAAATACCAACCTTTGTCATTTTTTCACCATTTCACAAACCCTAGCCGTTCCAAAACACTCTCAAACGATTTTCAATACTGAGTAAGGAGTTTTTGCTCTGATTTTTCATAATCTAACCCGTTTATAACATCTAAGCAAGGATCTAAGGTGTGTTCTTGATCCTAAATCCTTTTTAAAGCATTTTAATTCGTTTTCATCTAACCCTAAATGTCCGGATCTGTTCTAAGGGTGTTTTTATGATTAAAAACCTTTTAAACATCTTTATAAAACAAAACCTTATCATTTAACATAGGTTTTAATGATAATAAACATATGTTAGTTGGGTATTATGTGGTGTAATGTGTTGTTCAATGATTTGCTGTTTTATCTATGATAGAAACATGATGTAGGATTGTTATTGATGATAGTTTATTGTTATTTAGGGATTAGAATCGATTTGATGATGATGTTATGAGTATTTTGGGGATTTTAACGAATCTAGACATGAAGTAGATTATTTATGATCAATAGAACCTATAAGAAAGATCAGATGATCGACAAACTGAATGTTTTAAGTTAAGCATGAATCGATTTCAAAAGTTTCCAAATTGGGTAAAGAATTCATGCATGAAAGTGACGTTTTCATAATTTTTACCATTTTGGGAAAGGGCTGAAATGAATATGTTTTGGGGCAAAATCAGTGGGGTTTTGTAGGGATAACATATTCATACTTGACTGCTGTGATTGGTGATGTTTCGCGATGTTTCGGGTGCGTTTTGAGCGTTTTTGTGAAAAACTATCTGATAGGGTCGAACCTGGACTCCTTCGCCCACCCGTTTGGTCGAAGGAGGGAATCCAGGGTCGAACGTGAGAAAGTTTGGTCGAATGAGGCCAAACGGTCGAACGAAGCATCAAACGGTCGAACGAGACGACAAACGGTCGAAGGAGAACAAAAAGGGGCGAAGGAGACTTTATCTGACTAGTTCGACCATTCTGATGCAGAAATGAGATTTTTGATACAAACTAAGTGTTTTATGCTTGAACCTTGTGTGTAATCTATGTGTACTTGCTTAGTTAATGTAATGGGTCACCAACGGGATGTCGGGTCGGTCTAGAGGGCCGGTCAAACACTTAAACACGTTTTAAAAACATACTTGGTCACGATCTGGACAATTGGGGACTAGATAACCTTATGGTTATTAGTCGGGACACTTATGTGAACATTTTGATAGATCTCCGGTAGTGTGATTATCAAGGACTTGGCAATTACTTTTTGGATACGCAAACTCAGGTGAGTTCACTGTCCCACTTTTACTGCTTAAACTTTTGGGGGAGAAAACATGCACTAAACTATTTTGGTAACATATGTCATACTATGGTTTTAAACTTGTGTACCATGCGATCTTTTAAAGTCCCGGGGGAAAACATGAATGTGCGGGGATGCACAACGGGGGAGATGTGGATAGATCTATTGGGCTTGACAAACCCCACTCGACGGCTTGGAGGGCCAGGCGGGTGCATATTGTCTCGAACTGGTAACACTCCTAGCATGGCTACAACACATCGGGCTGAACACTTGGTAACAGTCTAGTAATGGTTTTCCAATCATAGTAGTAACAAAACATACGCCTAGCTAGCGTACTTGGTAACACTGGTATATTATGGACATGGTAACATTTGGTAACACTTGGTAACTCCTTTGAACAAACCTGTGAACTCACCAGCATTATATGTTGACGTCTTTTTGGCATGTTTTTCTCAGGTCGCTAAGGTAGCAACACATGGAAACTAGGCGCACTGGTCTGCATCGGCGTCTAGGGTTTTGTGCATGGGTTATGTTAAACAATTGAACAATGTCTGTTGGTTTGTAAACGTTTTATGCTTCCGCTACAGTTTTATGTTTTGAATAACTACGTCTTTTGAGTATTATGTTTTTCATATAGTGTTGTTTATTGTGACCGTTGACTTGGATCCTGGTTTGTCATGCGCCTCGCGGTAAAACCCCGCAAGTGGAATTTGAGGGTGTGACAAATTGGTATCAGAGCCAATGGTTATAGTGAACTAGGACTGCATTTAGAGTCTAGTCTATAGCCGAGTCGCACACACTAGACGGTCACATACTTGAGTCGGTTTGGAACATGTACTAACTTTGTCGGGGTGTCTTTACATCATCATCGCATTTCTCTGTTACATCATCCGTTCTCACTCTTGGCTTTGTACACTCCTATTCTTCTTCTTCGGGATTTTAAGAAGAAGGGGTTGACTTGTTGGTTATTGCACGGCAGTGTCGTATATTGGGGTAGTCTTGCGTACTCTCGAGATCTGTCCAGGATTCGGACATCTCCTCTTCGAACTCCAATAGACGCACTTGCTTACACATAATCTCGTACACTTATGCTTGTGATAGCATGATGCTAGATGCCGGTATTCGGCGCCTTGAGTTCAAGCTAGGGGAAAGCTTGGAGGACCATGTAGAGCAGTTTATCATTTCGGGTGCACACGAAATCATAAACTGAAACGCATGAGAATCCGAGTGGACTCTGAACTTGGATGCATAGTCCTGAATTGGGTCTAGATGTAACTCTTGTAGCTACTAGTGGTTGACACTAGCAGTGAATCTGAACCTCTCGATTTCTGATTTGTCAGATCATGTCGGGCGCTCGTGGTGGTGGACGTCGTGGTGGTGGCCGTGGCGGCGGTGGCCGTGGCGGTGGTCGTGGTAACATTAACATGACCCAAGCAGAGCTGAACAACTTGCTTCAACAGCAGGTGAACATAGCCTTGGCTGCTTTCCAGGCTGGGCACAATGCTTTCGGTGGTAAGTTGGTTCTTATCTACCTTGCTTCATTCTTGGGTGTCATGATTCTTCTTTTGTGGTTTATCTGTGTGTCGTGTCTCAGGTGCTGCTGTCAACCCACCTCCACCTCAGTGTTCCTACAAGAAGTTTAGGGACTGCCAGCCCCATAACTTTGCTGGAACTGAAGGAGCGGTGGGACTGCTCCGATGGTTGGAAAAGGTTGAGTCTGTTTTCCTGATGTGCAACTGTCCTGTTGAGGACCGGGTTAAGTATGCTACTGCGACATTTGAGGGTCCTGCGTTGTCGTGGTGGAATGCTACTGCGCAGAACATGGGCTTGGGGGAAGCTCATGCTATGCTTTGGGCGGATTTTGTGCAGCGACTGAAGAGCGAGTACTGTCCGAGGGAAGAAGTTCAGAAGCTGGAGTATGAGGTCTGGAACTACAAGATGGTGGGGTCTGAGATCGAGGAGTATACTGTGCGGCGCAATGAGCTGGCGGTGTTGTGTCCTGACATGCACACACCCGAGTACCGGAGGATTGAGCACTATATTTCTGGGTTGGTGCCGGAGATTGCAGGGTTGGTGGCTGCTAGAAATCTTCCTACACTTGCTGAGGTCGTCCGTTCTGCACACAAGATGACCAACATGAAGGTTGCGGAGGGTGTTTTGCCTCCCAAGGGTTCGACTGTGAAGGGTACTGAGAGCAACAAGAGGAAATGGGAGAATGTGGGGAAGAGTGCCGTGCCAGCGCCGTCTCAATCGGCCAAGAAGTTTGATGGATCAGGGTCGTCTTCGGGGCAGAAGACAGGTGGGTATGTTGGGAAGCATCCTAAGTGTAACCGGTGTGGTTACCATCACTCGGGGAACTGTGACAAGGCTCGTTGTCATCGGTGTAACCAGCTTGGGCACATGGCTAAGGATTGCAGGGTTTCACTCCCATCGGCCCAGACTCGTGCCCCTACTCCTGCTCCTACTCCTGCTGCTCAGGGGACTCAGGGGAGGCAGGGGTGTTATAACTGTGGTGATATGGGGCATTTCAAGCGTGAATGTCCCAAGCTGAAATAGGGCGATAACGGGAAGAACGGGAACGGTAACGAGAACAACGAAGGCGGCGGCAGGAATGCGCGTGCTTTCGTCATTGGCACTGCTAAGGCCAGACAGGACCCTGACACAGTTACCGGTACGTTCCTTCTCAACAATCGCTATGTTACTGTTTTATTTGATTCTGGTGCCGATAGGAGTTTCGTATCTGTGGATGTTAGTCAATTGCTAGATGTAGTACCCACACCTTTAGAGGCTAAGCACTTAATAGAATTGGCTAATGGTAAGAACATTGAGGCGACACATATCCTTAGGGAGTGCCACTTGGAACTGTCGGGTCTGTCATTCCCCATTGACCTTATGCCTGTACCTCTGGGTAGTTTCGATGTCGTTGTGGGCATGGATTGGTTATCGTTGTATCGTGCGGAAATTGTTTGCTTTGATAAGGTCATTCGGATCCCTCTCCCTGACGGAGAGACTCTTTTGGTTCATGGCGACAGAAGCGGTGCTTCGCTAAGCATCATTTCTAGCATGAAAGCCCTTAAGTGTATACGGAAGGGCTGTTCGGCCATGTTGGCACTTGTTTTTGTTTCGACTGACGATGAGAAGAAGATTGAGGATATCCCCGTGGTTCGTGACTTTCCCGATGTTTTCCCTAATGAGTTGCCTGGTCTTCCTCCCCATCGTCAGGTTGAGTTTGGTATTGATCTTACACCTGGCGCAGCTCCCATTGCCCGAGCCCCATACCGTCTTGCGCCTCCCGAGATGCAAGAGCTGTCTAGCCAGTTACAGGAACTCTTGGAAAAGGGTTTTATTCAACCAAGCTCGTCCCCGTGGGGAGCTCCTATCTTGTTTGTGAAGAAGAAGGATGGAAGCCTTCGCATGTGCATCGATTACCGTGAGTTGAACAAGGTGACCATCAAGAATCGCTATCCTCTCCCTCGCATCGATGATCTCTTTGACCAGCTCCAGGGGTCCAGCTATTACTCGAAGATTGACTTACGGTCGGATTATCACCAGTTACGCGTCCAGGAGGCCGATGTTCCGAAGACCGCATTTCGCACTCGATATGGCCATTTTGAGTTTTTGGTCATGCCTTTCGGTCTCACCAACACACCAGCAGTGTTCATGGATTTGATGAATCGCGTTTGCAAGCCTTATCTCGACAAATTCGTCATTGTGTTTATTGACGATATTTTGGTTTATTCTAAGAACAAGACTGATCACGAGGAGCATTTACGGTTAGTCTTGGAGCTTTTGAGACAGGAGCAGTTGTATGCTAAGTTCTCAAAGTGTGATTTTTGGTTACGGGAAGTTCAATTCCTAGGGCATGTGGTTAATGAACAGGGAATTCATGTCGATCCGGCTAAGATCGAAGCTATTAAGGACTGGGAAGCACCGAAGACGCCAACTGAGGTGCGGCAATTCCTAGGCCTAGCGGGTTACTATCGGCGTTTTATTGAGGGATTTTCGAAGATCGCACAACCCCTCACCTCTCTTACCCAGAAGGACCTAAAGTTTGACTGGGGCGAACTACAGGAATCAGCATTCCAGTTGTTGAAGCTTAAACTCTATTTTGCACCTATCCTATCCTTGCCTGAGGGTACGGATGATTTTGTGGTATACTGTGACGCTTCTATTCATGGTCTCGGTTGCGTGTTGATGCAACGCGAGAAGGTCATTGCCTATGCTTCTCGTCAACTTAAGGTTCACGAGAAAAACTATACCACCCACGATTTGGAGTTGGGTGCGGTGATTTTTGCGTTGAAAATCTGGAGACATTACTTGTACGGTACCAGATGCACCATATACACCGATCACAAGAGTCTCCAGCATATTTTCGACCAGAAGGTGTTAAACATGCGGCAACGTCGTTGGGTTGAACTCTTGAACGACTACGACTGTGCTATTAAGTACCATCCTGGCAAGGCAAACGTTGTGGCGGATGCCTTGAGCAGGAAGGAGTCTGCGAAGCCCCGGCGCGTTCGAGCTTTGCAACTCACCATTCATTCCTCCTTACCTAACCGGATCCGTTCGGCTCAGCTGGATGCCTTGAAGGAGGAAAACCTTAAGGCCGAAATGATGCACAGTGCGGACAATCACCTTGAGCTTAGGTCTGATGGCCTACACTACTTCGCTGGGCGTGTTTGGGTTCCTTTATTCGGGGGATTACGGGAGCTTGTTTTGGACGAGGCTCACAAATCCCGGTATTCTATTCATCCAGGCTCCGACAAGATGTATCAGGATTTGAAGATACTCTATTGGTGGCCTAACATGAAGGCTGATATAGCCTCCTATGTGAGCAAATGCTTGACCTGTGCTAAGGTTAAGGTGGAGTATCAAAAGCCGTCTGGTCTCCTGCAACAACCTGAGATTCCGGAATGGAAGTGGGAGCGGATCACGATGGATTTCGTCACCAAACTACCGAGATCACCAAGTGGTTGCGATATGATTTGGGTAATTGTCGACCGGTTGACGAAATCGGCACACTTTATACCTATTCAGGAAAAGGATGGGCACGAGCGATTGGCTCGACTTTACCTTAAGGAGGTGGTCTCTCGGCACGGGGTGCCTGTTTCTATCATTTCTGATCGTGATTCCCGCTTTGCTTCTCGTTTCTGGAAGGCTCTTCATAAGGCCTTGGGTACTCAGCTGGATATGAGTACGGCCTATCATCCGCAAACTGACGGGCAGAGTGAGCGGACGATTCAAACACTGGAGGACATGCTGCGGGCATGCGTTATTGACTTTGGCAAGGGTTGGGAGGCTCACCTGCCGTTGGTGGAGTTCTCCTACAACAACAGCTACCACTCAAATATTGGGGCAGCTCCGTTCGAAGCTCTTTATGGACGGAAATGCCGGTCTCCCTTGTGTTGGGCCGAAGTGGGCGAGAGTCAACTCACTGGCCTGGAACTGGTGTACAAAACTTCGGAGAAAATCGTACAGATCCGTAACCGTTTGGCAGCCGCGCGGGATCGTCAGAAGAGCTATGCCGATCGCCGTCGCAAACCGCTAGAGTTCCAAGTTGGGGACAGGGTACTTCTAAAAGTTTCACCATGGAAGGGCGTCATACGCTTTGGAAAGCGTGGCAAGCTTAACCCTCGTTATGTCGGACCGTTCGCAATCCTGGAACGGATTGGACCGGTGGCGTACAGACTTGACTTACCGGCGGAGCTCGGTAACGTCCATAACGTCCATAACGTCTTCCATGTGTCTAACTTAAGGAAGTGTTTGGCTGACGAATCTCTTGTTGTGCCACTGGAAGAGATCAAGGTTGATGATCGTCTTCGCATTGTGGTGGAACCCGTGGAGATTCTCGATTACAAGATTCGTAGCCTTCGTCGGAGTAAAATCCGCATCGTTAAAGTTCGTTGGAACTCGGATCGTGGACCGGAGTTCACGTGGGAACGAGAGGACCAGATGAAATCTAAGTACCCTCACCTCTTTCCGAAGCATGCGTTCGAGTCTAGGCATGTTACTGCCGAAGCGGAATGAATCTCGGGGCGAGATTCCTTTCAACGTGGGGATGATGTGACGACCGGTAAATTTTCTTTTCGTCTTCTTCCTTTTCGTCTTTTTCATTTTTGGGCTTCGTGCAATTTTCGGGAGGAAAATTCTTTCAACGTGGGGATGATGTGACACCCGGCATGTTCGGCTTAAACATTTTTTAGTAACACATAAGTCTACCTTAGCGAGAAACATTATAAATGGGCTTAACTGGGTTAGTTGAGTCGGGTCAGGTTAGGATTGTCCAGGGTTCAATGATCTGGAGGATCATTGGGAGTCGTTTTGGGAATACACTGGTATCGAGTCCCGTTGTTGGTGACATTACGTGAACTAATTAAGTATAGGTATGTAGATTATGGGTCGTGTGGTGGATTGTATACTTAGAAGCGTTTAAACAATGTATAAATGATTATACGTGCCTAAATATGCTAAACATAGACTAAGGTTGCATACTTATATGTTAAGACGTGTTAGAATGCGTTAAACACGACAAACTGGAAAAACTAGCTAAACAAAGGACTCTGGTTCGACCACTTCGAATGGTCGAAGGAAACAATATGATTTGGTTCGACCCTTGTAAAGGGGCGAACCTGGGAACTGGAATTATAAGAATTCCCTTCGACCACAAGAAGTCTCATTCGAACCTGTGAAGGGTTGAAGGAGGGCTCATTCGCCAATAAAAAGGGGCGAATGTGGGACAGTATAAATACCAACCTTTGTCATTTTTTCACCATTTCACAAACCCTAGCCATTCCAAAACACTCTCAAACGATTTTCAATACTGAGGAAGGAGTTTTTGCTCTGATTTTTCAAAATCTAACCCGTTTATAACATCTAAGCAAGGATCTAGGGTGTGTTCTTGATCCTAAAACCTTTTTAAAGCATTTTAATTCGTTTTCATCTAACCCTAAATGTCCGGATCTGTTCTAAGGGTGTTTTTATGATTAAAAACCTTTTAAACATCTCTATAAAACAAAACCTTATCATTTAATATAGGTTTTAATGATAATAAACATATGTTAGTTGGGTAATATGTGGTGTAATGTGTTGTTCAATGAATTGCTGCTTTATCTATGATAGAAACATGAGGTAGGATTGTTATTGATGCTAGTTTATTGTTATTTAGGGATTAGAATCGATTTGATGATGATATTATGAGTATTTTGGGGATTTTAACGAATCTAGACGTGAAGTAGATTATTTATGATCAATAGAACCTATAAGAAAGATCGGATGATCGACAAACTGAGTGTTTTAAGTTAAGCATGAATCGATTTCAAAAGTTTCCAAATTGGGTAAAGAATTCATGCATGAAAGTGACGTTTTAATAATTTTTACCATTTTGGGAAAGGGCTAAAATGAATATGTTTTGGGGCAAAATCAGTGGGGTTTTGTAGGGATAACATATTCATACTTGAGTGCTGTGATTGGTGATGTTTCGCGATGTTTCGGGTGCGTTTTGAGCGTTTTTGTGAAAAACTATCTGATAGGATCGAACCTGGACTCCTTCGCCCACCCGTTTGGTCGAAGGAGGGAATCCAGGGTCGAACGTGAGAAAGTTTGGTCGAATGAGGCCAAACGGTCGAACGAAGCATCAAACGGTCGAACGAGACGACAAACGGTCGAAGGAGAACAAAAAGGGGAGAAGGAGACTTTAACTGACTGGTTCGACCGTTTTGATGCAGAAATGAGATTTTTGATACAAACTAAGTGCTTTATGCTTGAACCTTGTGTGTAATCTATATGTACTTGCTTAGTTAATGTAATGGGTCACCAACGGGATGTCGGGTCGGTCTAGAGGGTCGGTCAAACACTTAAACACGTTTTAAAAACATACTTGGTCACGATCTGGACAATTGGGGACTAGATAACCTTATGGTTATTAGTCGGGACACTTATGTGAACATTTTGATAGATCTCCGGTAGTGGGATTATCAAGGACTTGGCAATTACTTTTTGGATACGCAAACTCAGGTGAGTTCACTGTCCCACTTTTACTGCTTAAACTTTTGGGGGAGAAAACATGCGCTAAACTATTTTGGTAACATATGTCATACTATGGTTTTAAACTTGTGTACTATGCGATCTTTTAAAGACCCGGGGGAAACCATGAATGTGCGGGGATGCACAACGGGGGAAATGTGGATAGATCTATTGGGCTTGACAACCCCACTCGACGGCTTGGAGGGCCGGGCGGGTGCATATTGTCTCGAACTGGTAACACTCGTAGCATGGCTACAACACATCGGGCTGAACACTTGGTAACAGTCTAGTAATGGTTTTCCAATCGTAGTAGTAACAAAACATACGCCTAGCTAGCGTACTTCGTAACACTGGTATAGTATGGACATGGTAACATTTGGTAACACTTGGTAACTCCTTTGAACAAACCTGTGAACTCACCAGCATTATATGTTGGCGTCTTTTTGGCATGTTTTTCTCAGGTCGCTAAGGTAGCAACACATGGAAACTAGGCGCACTGGTCTACATCGGCGTCTAGGGTTTAGTGCATGGGTTATGTTAAAGAATTGAACAATGTCTGTTGGTTTGTAAACGTTTTAAGCTTCCGCTACAGTTTTATGTTTTGAATAACTACGTCTTTTGAGTATTATGTTTTTCATATAATGTTGTTTATTGTGACCGTTGACTTGGATCCTGGTTTGTCATGCGCCTCGCGGTAAAACCCCGCAAGTGGAATTTGAGGGTGTGACATACCATGTCCATACTATACCAGTGTTACCAAGTACGCTAGCTAGGCGTATGTTTTGTTACTACTACGATTGGAAAACCATTACTAGACTGGTACCATGTGTTCTGCCCGATGTGTTGTAGCCACGCTACGAGTGTTACCAGTTCGAGACAATATGCACCCGCCCGGCCCTCTAAGCCGTCGAGTGGGGTTTGTCAAGCCCAATAGATCTATCCACATTTCCCCCGTTGTGCATCCCCGCACATTCATGGTTTCCCCCGGGACTTTAAAAGATCGTATAGTACACAAGTTTAAAACCATAGTATGACATATGTTACCAAAATAGTTCAGCGCATGTTTTCTCCCCCAAAAGTTTAAACAGTAAAAGTGGGGCAGTGAACTCACCTTAGTTTGCGTATCCCAAAAGTAAATGCCAAGTCCTTGATAATCCCACTACCGCAGATCTATCAAAATGTTCACATAAGTGTCTCGACTAATAACCATAAGGTTATCTAGTCCCCAATTGTCCAGATCGTGACCAAGTATGTTTTTAAAACGTGTTTAAGTGTTTGACCGACCCTCTAGACCGACCCGACATCCTGTTGGAGACCCATTACATTAACTAAGCAAGTACACATAGATTACACACAAGGTTGAAGCATAAAACACTTAGTTTGTATCAAAAGTCTCATTTCTGCATCAGAGCGGTCGAACCAGTTAGTTAAAGTCTCCTTCGCCCCTTTTTGTTCTCCTTCGACCGTTTGTAGTCTCGTTCGACCGTTTGATGCTTCGTTCGACCGTTTGGCCTCATTCGACCAAACTTTCCCAGGTTCGACCCTGGATTCCCTCCTTCGACCAAACGGGTGGGCGAAGGAGTCCAGGTTCGACCCTGTCAGCTTGTTTTCCACAAAACGCAAAAAACGCATCCGAAACATCGCGAAACATCACCAATCACAGCAGTCAAGTATGAATTTGTTATCCCTACAAAACCCCACTGATTTTGCCCCAAAACATATTCATTTCAGCCCTTTCCCAAAATGGTAAAAATTATGAAAACGTCACTTTCATGCATGAATTCTTTACCCAATTTGGAAACTTTTGAAATCGATTCATGCTCAACTTAAAATACTCAGTTTGTCGATCATCCGATCTTCCTTATTAGTTCTATTGATCTTAAATATCATATATCACGTTTAGATTCGTTAAAATCCCCAAAACAAACATAACATCGTCATCTAATCAATTCTAACCCTAAACAACAGTAAACCAGCATCAATAACAATCCTACATCATGTTTCTATCATAGATATAGCAGCAAATCATTGAACAACACATAACACCACATAATACACAACTAACATGTGTTTATTATCATGAAAACCTATGTTAAATGATAAGGTTTTAGTTTAGAAAGATGTTTAAAAGGTTTTTAATCATGAAAACACCCTTAGAACAGATCCGGACATTTAGGGTTAGATGAAAATGAAATAAAATGCTTTGAAAAGGATTTAGGATCAAGAACACACCTTAGATCCTTGATTAGATGTTGTAAACGGGTTAGATTATGAAAAACCAGAGCAAAAACTCCTTCCTTAGTGTTGAAAATCGTTTGAGAGTGTTTTGGAACGGCTAGGGTTTGTGAAATGGTGAAAAAATGACAAAGGTTGGTATTTATACTGTCCCACATTCTCCCCTTTTTAATGGGCGAATGAGCCCTCCTTCGACCCTTCTCGGGTCGAATGAGTCCTCCTGTGGTCGAAGGGAATTCTTCCAATTCCAGTTCCCAGGTTCGCCCCTTTACCAGGGTCGAACCAAGGCAAGTTGTCTCCTTCGACCATTCGAAGTGGTCGAACAAGAGTTCTTTGTTTAGCTAGTTTTTCCAGTTTGTCGTGTTTAACGCATTCTAACACATCTTAACATACAAGCATGCAACCTTAGTCTATGTTTAGCATATTTAGGCACGTATAATCATTTATACATCGTTTAAACACATCTAAGTATACAATCCACCACACGACCCATAATCTACATACATATACTTAATTAGTTTACATAATGTCACCAACAACGGGACTCGATACCAGTGTATTCCCAAAATGACTCCCAATGATCCTCTAGATCATCGAACCCTGGACAATCCTAACCTGACCCGACTCATCTAACCCAGTTAAGCCTATTTATAATGTTTCTCGCTAAGGTAGACTTATGTGTTACTAAAAATGTTTAAGCCGAACATGCCGGGTGTCATATCATCCCCACCTTGAAAGAATTTTCGTCCCGAAAATTGCACGAAGCCCAAAAATGAAAAGACGAAAAGGAAGGAAACGAAAAGAAAATTTACCGGTCGTCACATCATCCCCACGTTGAAAGCAATCTCGCCCCGAGATTCATTCCGCTTCGGCAGTAACATGCCTTGACTCGAACGCGCGCTTCAGAAAGAGGTGAGGATACTTGGATTTCATCTGGTTCTCTCGTTCCCACATGAATTCCGGTCCACGATCCGAGTTCCAACAAACTTTAACGATGCGGATTTTACTCCGACGAAGGCTACGAATCTTATAATCGAGGATTTCCACGGGTTCCTCCACAATGCGAAGACGATCATCAACCTTGATCTCTTCCAGTGGCACAACAAGAGATTCGTCAGCCAAACACTTCCTTAAGTTAGACACATGGAAGACGTTGTGGACATTACCGAGCTCCGCCGGTAAGTCAAGTCTGTACGCCACTGGTCCAATCCGTTCCAGGATTGCAAACGGTCCGACGTAAGGAGGGTTAAGCTTGCCACGCTTGCCAAAGCATATGACGCCCTTCCATGGTGAAACTTTTAGAAGTACCCTGTCCCCAACCTGGAACTCTAGCGGTTTGCAACGACGATCGGCATAGCTCTTTTGACGATCCCGCGCAG
Source organism: Ambrosia x helenae (assembly GCA_030844895.1). Classification (NCBI taxonomy): domain Eukaryota; kingdom Viridiplantae; phylum Streptophyta; class Magnoliopsida; order Asterales; family Asteraceae; genus Ambrosia; species Ambrosia x helenae. The sequence goes on from CM061223.1 coordinate 38,634,665, forward strand.
CTGCCAAACGGTTAAGGATCTGCACGATTTTCTCCGAAGTTTCGTACACTAGTTCCGGGCCAGTGAGTTGACTCTCGCCCACCTCGGCCCAACACAAGGGAGACTGGCATTTCCGTCCATAAAGAGCTTCGAACGGAGCTGCCCCGATACTGGAGTGGTAGCTGTTGTTGTAGGAGAATTCCACCAACGGCAGGTGAGTCTCCCAACCCATTCCAAAGTCAATAACGCATGCCCGCAGCATGTCCTCCAGTGTTTGAATCGTCCGCTCACTCTGCCCATCAGTTTGCGGATGATAAGCCGTACTGATATCCAGCTGAGTTCCCAAGGCCTTATGAAGAGCCTTCCAGAAACGCGAAGGAAAGCGGGAATCACGATCAGAGATGATAGAAACAGGCACCCCGTGTCGAGAGACCACCTCCTTAAGGTAAAGTCGAGCAAGCCGCTCGAGTCCGTCTATTTCCTTAATAGGTATAAAGTGCGACGATTTTGTCAACCGGTCGACGATCACCCAAATCATATCGCATCCACTGGGTGATCTCGGTAGTTTGGTGACAAAATCCATCGTGATCCGCTCCCACTTCCATTCCGGAATCTCAGGTTGTTGTAGGAGACCAGACGGCTTCTGATACTCCACCTTGACCTTAGCACAGGTCAAGCATTTGCTCACGTAGGAGGCTATATCAGCCTTCATGTTAGGCCACCAATAGAGTATCTTCAAATCCTGATACATCTTGTCGGAGCCTGGATGAATAGAATACCGGGATTTGTGAGCCTCGTCCAAAACAAGCTCCCATAATCCCCGAATAAAGGAACCCAAACACGCCCAGCGAAGCAATGTAGGCCATCAGACCTAAGCTCAAGGTGTTTGTCCGCACTGTGCATCGTTTCGGCCTTAAGGTTTTCCTCCTTCAAGGCATCCAACTGAGCCGAACGGATCCGGTCAGGCAAGGAGGAATGAATGGTAAGTTGCAAAGGTCGAACACGCCGGGGCTTTGCAGACTCCTTCCTGCTCAAGGCATCCGCCACAACGTTTGCCTTGCCAGGATGGTACTTAATCGCACAGTCGTAGTCGTTCAAGAGTTCAACCCAACGACGCTGTCGCATGTTTAACACCTTCTGGTCGAAAATATGCTGAAGACTCTTGTGATCGGTGTATATGGTGCATTTGGTACCGTACAAGTAATGTCTCCAGATTTTCAACGCAAAAATCACCGCACCCAACTCCAAATCGTGGGTGGTATAGTTTTTCTCGTGAACCTTAAGTTGACGAGAAGCATAAGCAATGACCTTCTCGCGTTGCATCAACACGCAACCGAGACCATGAATGGAAGCGTCACAGTATACCACAAAATAATCCGTACCCTCAGGCAAGGATAAGATAGGTGCAGAACAGAGTTTAAGCTTCAGCAGCTGGAATGCTGATTCCTGTAGTTCGCCCCAGTCAAACTTTCGCTCCTTCTGGGTAAGAGAGGAGAGGGGTTGAGCGATCTTCGAAAATCCCTCAATAAAACGCCGATAGTAACCCGCAAGGCCTAGGAATTGCCGCACCTCAGTTGGCGTCTTCGGTGCTTCCCAGTCCTTAATAGCTTCGATCTTAGCCGGATCGACATGAATTCCGAGTTCGTTAACCACATGCCCTAGGAATTGAACTTCCCGTAACCAAAAATCACACTTTGAGAACTTAGCATACAACTGCTCCCGTCTAAAAAGCTCAAGACTAACCGTAAATGCTCCTCGTGATCAGTCTTGTTCTTAGAATAGACCAAAATATCGTCAATAAACACAATGACGAATTTGTCGAGCTAAGGCTTGCAAACACGATTCATCAAATCCATGAATACTGCTGGTGCGTTGGTGAGACTGAAAGGCATGACCAAAAACTCAAAATGGCCATATCGAGTGCGGAATGCGGTCTTCGGAACATCGGCCTCCTGGACGCGCAACTGGTGATAACCCGACCGTAAGTCAATCTTCGAGTAATAGCTGGACCCCTGGAGCTGGTCAAAGAGATCATCGATGCGAGGGAGAGGATAGCGATTCTTGATGGTCACCTTGTTCAACTCACGGTAATCGATGCACATGCGAAGGCTTCCATCCTTCCTCTTCACAAACAAGATAGGAGCTCCCCACGGGGACGAGCTCGGTCGAATAAAACCCTTTTCCAAGAGTTCCTGTAACTGGCTAGACAGCTCTTGCATCTCGGGAGGTGCAAGACGGTATGGGGATCGGGCAATGGGAGCTGCACCAGGTGTAAGATCAATACCAAACTCAACCTGACGATGGGGAGGAAGACCAGGCAACTCATCAGGGAAAACATCGGGAAAGTCACGAACCACGGGAATATCCTCGATCTTCTTCTCATCGTCAGTCGAAACAGAAACAAGTGCCAACATGGCCGAACAGCCCTTCCGAATACACTTAAGGGTTTTCATGCTAGAAATGATGCTTAGCGATGCACCACTTTTGTCGCCATGAACCAAAAGAGTCTCTCCGTCAGGGAGAGGGATCCGAATGACCTTATCAAAGCAAACAATCTCCGCACGATACAACGATAGCCAATCCATGCCCACAACGACATCGAAACTACCCAGAGGTACAGGCATAAGGTCAATGGGGAATGACAGACCCGACAGTTCCAAGTGGCACTCCCTAAGGATATGTGTCGCCTCAATGTTCTTACCATTAGCCAATTCTATTAAGTACCTAGCCTCTAAAGGTGTGGGTACTACATCTAGCAATCGACTAACATCCACAGATACGAAGCTCTTATCGGCACCAGAATCAAATAAGACAGAAACATAGCGATTGTTGAGAAGAAACGTACCGGTATCTGTGTCAGGGTCCTGTCTGGCCTCAGCAGTGCCAATGACGAAAGCACGCGCATTCCTTCCGCCGCCTCCGTTGTTCCCGTTACCGTTCCCGTTCTTCCCGTTGTCACCCTGCTTCAGCTTAGGACATTCACGCTTGAAATGCCCCGTGTCACCACAGTTATAACACCCCTGCCTCCCCTGAGTCCCCTGAGCAGCAGGAGCAGGAGTAGGAGTAGGGGCACGAGTCTGGGCCGACGGAAGTGAAGCCCTGCAATCCTTAGCCATGTGCCCAAACTGGTTGCACCGATGACAGCGAGCCTTGTCACAGTTCCCCGAGTGATGGTAACCACACCGGTTACACTTAGGATGCTTCCCAGCATACCCACCTCTCTTCTGCCCGAAGACGACCCAGATCCATCAAACTTCTTGGCCGGTTGAGACGGCGCTGGCACGACACTCTTCCCCACATTCTCCCATTTCCTCTTGTTACTCTTAGAACCCTTCACAGCAGAACCCTTGGGAGGCAAAACACCCTCCGCAACCTTCATGTTGGTCATCTTGTGAGTAGAACGGACGACCTCAGCAAGTGTGGGAAGATTCCCAGCAGCCACCAACCCTGCAATCTCCAGCACCAACCCAGAAATATAGTGCTCAATCCTCCGATACTCAGGTGTGTGCATGTCAGGACACAACACCGCCAACTCATTGCGTCGCACAGCATACTCCTCAATCTCAGACCCCACCATCTTGTAGTTCCACACCTCAAACTCCAGCTTCTGTACTTCCTCCCTTGGACAGTACTCGTTCTTCAATCGCTGCACAAAATCCGCCCAAAGCATAGCATGAGCTTCCCCCAAGCCCATGTTCTGAGCAGTAGCATTCCACCACGACAATGCAGGACCCTCAAATGTCGCAGTAGCATACTTAACCCGGTCCTCAACAGGACAGTTGCACATCAGGAAAACAGACTCAACCTTCTCCAACCATCGAAGCAGTCCCACCGCTCCTTCAGTTCCAGCAAAGTTGTGGGGCTGGCAGTCCCTAAACTTCTTGTAGGAACACTGAGGTGGAGGTGGATTGACAGCAGCACCTGAGACACGACACACAGATAAACCACAAAAGAAGAAACATGACACCCAAGAATGAAGCAAGGTAGATAAGAACCAACTTACCACCTAGAGAATTGTGCCCAGCCTGGAAAGCAGCCAAGGCTATGTTCACCTGTTGTTGAAGCAAGTTGTTCAGCTCTGCTTGGGTCATGTTAATGTTACCACGACCACCGCCATGGCCACCGCCGCCACGGCCACCACCACGACGTCCACCACCACGAGCGCCTGACATGATCTGACAAATCAGAAATCGAGAGGTTCAGATTCACTGCTAGTGTCAACCACTAGTAGCTACAAGAGTTACATCTAGACCCAATCCAGGACTATGCATTCAAGTTCAGGGTCCAATCGGATTCTCATGCATTTCAGTTTATGATTTCGTGTGCACCCGAAACGATAAACTGCTCTACATGGTCCCCCAAGCTTTCCCTTAGCTTGAACTCAAGCCGCCGAATACCGGCATCTAGCATCATGCTATTACAAGCATAAGTGTACGAGATTATGTGTAAGCAAGTGCGTCTATTGGAGTACGAAGGGGAGATGTCCATATCCTGGACAGATCTCGAGAGTACGCAAGACTACCCCAATATACGACACCGCCGTGCAATAACCAACAAGTCAACCCCTTCTCCTTCAAATCCCGAAGAAGAAAATAAGAGTGTACAAAGCCAAGAGTGAGAACGGATGATGTAACAGAGAAGTGCGATGATAATGTAAAGACACCCCGACAAAGTTAGTACATGTTCCAAACCGACTCAAGTATGTGACCGTCTAGTGTGTGCGACTCGGCTATAGACTAGACTCTAAATGCAGTCCTAGTTCACTATAACCATTGGCTCTGATACCAATCTGTCACACCCTCAAATTCCACTTGCGGGGTTCTACCGCGAGGCGCATGACAAACCAGGATCCAAGTCAACAGTCACAATAAACAACACTATATGGAAAAACATAATACTCAAAGACGTAGTCATCCATGACATAAAACTGTAGCGGAAGCTTAAAACGTTCTACAAACCAACAGACAATGTTCAACTGTTTAACATAAATATGCACTAAACCCTAGACGCCGATACAGACCAGTGCGCCTAGTTTCCATTTGTTGCTACCTTAGCGACCTGAGAAAAACATGCCAAAAAGACGTCAACATATAATGCTGGTGAGTTCACAGGTTTGTTCAAAAGAGTTACCAAGTGTTACCAAATGTTACCACGTGTTACCATGTCCATACTATACCAGTGTTACCAAGTACGCTAGCTAGGCGTATGTTTTGTTACTACTACGATTGGAAAACCATTACTAGACTGTTACCATGTGTTCAGCCCGATGTGTTGTAGCCACGCTACGAGTGTTACCAGTTCGAGACAATATGCACCCGCCCGGTCAGTTAAAGTCTCCTTTGCCCCTTTTTGTTCTCCTTCGACCGTTTGTAGTCTTGTTCGACCGTTTGATGCTTCGTTCGACCGTTTGGCCTCATTCGACCAAACTTTCCCAGGTTCGACCCTGGATTCCCTCCTTCGACCAAAAGGGTGGGCGAAGGAGTCCAGGTTCGACCCTGTCAGCTTGTTTTCCACAAAAACGCTCAAAACGCATCTGAAACATCGCGAAACATCACCAATCACAGCAGTCAAGTATGAATATGTTATCCCTACAAAACCCCACTGATTTTGCCCCAAAACATATTCATTTCAGCCCTTTCCCAAAATGGTAAAAATTATGAAAACGTCACTTTCATGCATGAATTCTTTACCCAATTTGGAAACTTTTGAAATCGATTCATGCTCAACTTAAAATACTCAGTTTGTCGATCATCCGATCTTCCTTATTAGTTCTATTGATCATAAATATCATATATCACGTTTAGATTCGTTAAAATCCCCAAAACACACATAACATCGTCATCTAATCGATTCTAACCCTAAACAACAGTAAACCAGCATCAATAACAATCCTACATCATGTTTCTATCATAGATATAGCAGCAAATCATTGAACAACACATAACACCACATAATACACAACTAACATATGTTTATTATCATGAAAACCTATGTTAAACGATAAGGTTTTAGTTTAGAAAGTTGTTTAAAAGGTTTTTAATCATGAAAACACCCTTAGAACAGATCCGGACATTTAGGGTTGGATGAAAATGAAATAAAATGCTTTGAAAAGGATTTAGGATCAAGAACACACCTTAGATCCTTGATTAGATGTTGTAAACGGGTTAGATTATGAAAAACCAGAGCAAAAACTCCTTCCTTAGTGTTGAAAATCGTTTGAGAGTGTTTTGGAACAGCTAGGGTTTGTGAAATGGTGAAAAAATGACAAAGGTTGGTATTTATACTGTCCCACATTCGCCCCTTTTTAATGGCGAATGAGCCCTCCTTCGACCCTTCTCGGGTCGAATGAGTCCTCCTGTGGTCGAAGGGAATTCTTCCAATTCCAGTTCCCAGGTTCGCCCCTTTACCAGGGTCGAACCAAGGCAAGTTGTCTCCTTCGACCATTCGAAGTGGTCGAACCAGAGTTCTTTGTTTAGCTAGTTTTTCCAGTTTGTCGTGTTTAACGCATTCTAACACATCTTAACATACAAGCATGCAACCTTAGTCTATGTTTAGCATATTTAGGCATGTATAATCATTTATACATCGTTTAAACACATCTAAGTATATAATCCACCACACGACCCATAATCTACATACATATACTTAATTAGTTTACGTAATGTCACCAACAACGGGACTCGATACCAGTGTATTCCCAAAATGACTCCCAATGATCCTCCAGATCATTTAACCCTAGACAATCCTAACCTGACCCGACTCAACTAACCCAGTTAAGCCTATTTATAATGTTTCGCGCTAAGGAAGACTTATGTGTTACTAAAAATGTTTAAGCCGAACATGCCGGGTGTCACATATAATCCCATTATTTTAGGAAAATAGTTATTTTCCCCATGGTAATCATTCTTCATCAATATGTGTATTGATTGTTTGAATGGTATCAAAGTACGTCAAAAATCGAATGTGCAGTACATGATGTTATATATTTTTGGATAATATACGTTGGTGTATATTATATGGAAAAGGTAATCGATCAAACCTTAAATAAGATAACGAGGTCAAAAAACTGCTTATACACTAGTGTATAATATACGTTGTTGTATATAGGAGACTGTATAAATAGTAGTGATAATCAAATGTATCAATATACACTGATGTATAATTATACACTGGTGTATAAATAGTAGTGATAATCAAATGTATCAATATACACTGATTTATAATTATGCACTGGTAAAGAATGATAGTATTAAATACATATATTATACACTGATGTATAATTATACACTGGTGTATAACAACTAACATAAAATCTTTTCATCGCTCTCTCTCTCTCTCTCTCTCTCTCTCTCTCTCTCTAAGAAGAAGAACCGATGATGGTGACAGGGGAGGAGGTCCGATGGTTTTTGGGTGGTTGAGGGGTCCGATGATGTTCCTGCAGGGGGAGGATATCTCTTGGTTTTTGGGTGGTTGAGGGCGGTGGTGGCTGAGGGTGGCCTGATGGGGTTTGCAGAGGACCACGGAGGGACGATGGTGGTGGTGGGGTTTGCAGAGGACGACGATGGTGGTGTTTTTTTAGGGCGGTAGTGGCTGAGGGTGGTCTGATGGGTTTGCAGAGGACGACAGAGGGGCGGTGGTGGTGGTGGGGTTTGCAGAGGACGACAACTGAGGGACGACGATGGTGGTGGTTTTTGAAGGCGGTGGTGGCTGAGAGGTGGTTGATCTTTTTTAGAGAAACTGATTAGGAGATTGAATTGGGTGAGTTTTTTAAGGAAACAAAAAATAACTGATTAGATTATGAAATAAAATTAAAAGAAAATGATAATTATTTAAATGTTTAATTACACTCTTACCCTTTAGATCAAGATCAAAGATGGAGGGCTAAGATTGGTTCCTAACTAGGCTTTTGGTTCCTATTTGATCTTTTTCCTATATATATATATATATATATATATATATATATATATATTTATAGGGAATGGTTCTAGAGAAAACCCTCCTTATTTGGTAAACTCTGGAAACTCTGACTTCCCAATATTTTTATTTTTTGAAAAAAATAGGGCAAGTAATATACATGATTTTAAGCATTTGCCGAGTATTTTTTTTTTAAAAAAATAAAATTTTGACTAATACATGTTAAGCGCTAATAACAGGTGTTAACAATGTGTTAACTATATGTAAACAGTAGACGATTTTTATTTTTTAAAAAAAAAACCGTTCGGCGCTTTTTCAATTTTTTTGGCTCGAAATGCTTAATTAATGTATTCTACATACCCTATTTTTTTCAAAAAAAAAAATGTTGGGAAGTCAGAGTTTTCAGAGTTTACCAAATAAGGAGGGTTTCCTCCATATACTTTACCTATATATATATATATATATAAAAACTACTAAATTCACCGCTGTGCATACTCTCTACCATCTATCCGCTGTGCAAATCTCATTGTAAGTGTTATGATTACTTTGCTTCTTTATAATTTTTTAGTATTAGTTTTACTTTATATATGTATTTACTTAAAAAGAATTAAGTTCTGTTTCGTTTTAAATATAGTAATCCACCACCCCCTCTGATATATTGGTATCAGAGCAAAGGCTTTCCTAAAATCTAAAAGACTAAGACAAGCTCCATAATATTTGGCACCTGATGCCTTTGTAAAGGAGAACTCTCTTAGGTGAAGATTATGGGAAAAAGTAGTTGCTTTGATAACATATTAAAAGAAAGGGATGGTTAGTTGTAATTTATTTGTTTAATAGTATTTTAAAAACGTTGGAATATGAGAAAATATATAAAAGGATTAACTGGAAATAAGGAGTTAAAGTTAAGGAGTCGGAATTAATTAATCATTGATAACCTCAAAACCATCAAGCGTTTAGAATTTCTAGATCTAGAATTCACTGAACAACATCGTGTTAAAACATATAATACAGAAAACTTTAGTATAAATTGTGCTATTAAAGATAATTGTGAGCATAGTTTACATACAAGAGATAGTCCACAGTTGAACACTATAATAGACCTTATTATAAACCTAAGTAACAATTTGCAAAAAGAAGCTTTAGATAATATTAAACTTTTAAACAGTATATTAAAAGATATAAATAACTATACACAAAATTTAGATTATATTAAAACTCAAGTTGAGTATATTATAAAAGAATTAGTAAGGGCTAAAAACAAGAATATAACAGAGAATACAACCCTTGAAGTAGATCAATTAACAGAGGCAATAAAAAATCTAAATATTAACAATAATAAAAAACCTACACCATATACACATTGGCAACCAAGAAAATGAGTATAAATACAAATTTTATGGGAAGAAGTAGAACTTTACAAGAAGCTAGGAATTCTACAAGTAATATACATGATTGTATAACATCAGACAGTATAGTAAACAGAATACTTAGAAGAGGATCAGGATCTAACAGTGATAAAAGTATAATACAGATAGAAGAAGAAATAGATCTAGAAAGAAATTTAAATTTATACAATCAACATCAGTTAGACATATTAAATCCAAAAATATTATATCAAACTAGGATGATAAATATAAACACAACTTTAATTAGCAGTAGTAGAGAAGAAAGTTTAAGGGTAGTAGATGATACGGTAACTATAGATCTATTATCACCAGACACTATAGAAAAAATTAAAAGGTCAAATAAACATTTTGTACACACAGGGTTAATAGTAATAGGTGTTAAAGCCTTAGGAAGAAAAAATTTAGGAACAAAACTTTTGGCTTTAATACTTGACAAAAGTTGGAAATCAGAAATGAAAAAAGCAATAATTTCAGGAATGGAAGTTGATCTAAGTCAAAACATAGCAATATTTTACTGTACGCCTGATATATTAAAAGATGTAAAAGATATACAGAATCTAAAATTGGCATTACAAACAAAAGGTTACGAAAATTATGAAGGAAATAATTTAGTAGTAAGTATAGGAGTATTAGGAAAAGCTAGCAACAGATCAGGAATGAAATATAAAGTAAACATAAATGGAATTGTAAAAATGATTGCTTCAAAATCAATACAAATGATAGAACCAATAAAAATTGATCCAGAACAACTAGCAGGATTAGAATGGAATCTGGATGATATACAAAAAGAAGAAGAGAATACAGTTCTAGTACCAAAAAAGACATATATATACGAAAAAAGTAACGGTAAACAAAGTTTAAGATTTACGGATTTCAAAGAAAAACAAACAGAAAAAGAAGATGAAGAATATAATTTTATGAACATAGAAGAAGTAGATACATTACCAACATATGATACGGAGAGTGATGAGATAGATATAGACTTTTTAAAATTTGAACAAGAAGAATACATGGATTATACCCTATTAGATTATGAAGAAGAATTAGCAGATTGTTTTAAAATAGAAGAAACGAATAAAACAATTGAACAGATTATAAACAGAAAATTCACAGAATTAAACATACAACAGGAAGTAGATGATATGATTATAGAATGTATGACAGATTTAGGAATGACTTATGAAGAAAGTTATATAAAGTTACAAGAATATTACAATTTACCCCTAGTTAAAGATATCATTAACGGAAACGTTATGATAGCAGATTTTTATAAACAGGAACAAAGTTTTATGGATGCCGAAATAAATAGGAAAAGACCAAAAATAGAATGGGGAGGAGGAAATAGTGGTACACAAGAAACCTATGGTAGAGAACCATGGACATCACCTACAGTAAATTATCAACAAGAGTCTAATTACATAGGAAAAGGAAAAAGATTACCTATAGGACAAATATACAGTGGAAATATGTTGTTACTAGAACAACAAAAACCTCAATTATGGATAGATGAGGTTTTAACATGGGAACAAAATGTGGTAAGGTTATGGGAAACAAATCAAAAGGAAAGTATGGATATGTTTTCATATTTAGAAACTACACTAGGGCCAATAGCTTTAGGAATATGGCAAAGTAAGAAAACACAAAGTCCAGAAGAAATAAATAATCTTAAAGCTTTAGGAAATAATCCTTATAATTTTACATCACAAATTAGAACTCTTATATTGGGAGTTGATCCAGCAAAAAATAACAGTTTAATACAAGATACTGCTATTAGAAACTTAGAACAGCTAAGCATAGCAGATATGAAATATATAAATGAATTTACATTAGATTTTACAAGGTTATTATCACAAACGGGAAAGGCTATGGATGATGATTTATGTGATAAGTATTTTATAAAGTTACCAGGAGATCTAGGAAAATCTATACACGAAGCATGGAAAACAAATTATGGTACACAACAAAATCTAGGAATAGGGCCTAGAATAACATATACATTTAGTATATTGGAAGAAAAATGCAAAGAAGTAGCATTACAAGAACAATTAAAAAGAAATGCTTATGCTTTTTGTAAAACAGCAATCTATACACCACAGGCTTATGGTTTTTATGACAAAAAGAAAAAGATAAGAAAAAGTACAACATATAATAAAAATTATAGGAAAAATTACAACAAAAACAAGTATGTTAAAAAACCACAAACAAGAAAATGTAGATGTTTTATTTGTGGAGAAACAACTCATTTGGCTAATAAATGTCAAAATAAAAATAAAAACATAGAAAGAGCAAATTTAGTGGAACAATTACAAGATTATGAAATAGAAGAATTAAAAACAGATAATGATTCAGATAATGAATCCATATATAGTATATACAGTGAAGATGAGAAACCAACAGCAAAGGTAACTTATACATACATGAATACAGAAGAAAACTGTGAACATAATTGGATACAAAATAAAGGAAATAACCATGTCAGTTGCTATAATTGTGGATACTATCCCAGTATGGAAAAAAGATCACAATGTGATATATGCTTTAAAGAAATATGTTTTAGGTGTCTTAAAGAAATTTATAATAAAGAAATAGTTAGTACATCTAAACAACAAGCTTTAAAAAATAACAACGATGAAAGAATAGAAAAAATGGAAATAATATCAGAATTACATAATTTAAAACTAAAAAATTTGGAAGGAAGACTAGAAGAAATTGAAAGAATAGTAAAAACAGAAGAAATAAGTAAGATGGCTGAACAACAATTAGAAGAACAAACTTTTATACAAACACAAGGGTCTATAAATATGATTAATATACAGTGTAGATTATGGTTAGATAATAATAAATATTTGGATTTAACAGCATTAGTAGACACAGGAGCTACAAAAAGCTTAATTTCTTATAGTTTGGCACCAATAGAGTATCATAAAAAACTTTCATATAAACTGACTACAAGAACAGTTGAAGACAGAATAATAAATGTTACACATTGCCTAGAACCAGTAGGAATACAGTTTTTAGATTTTGCACGAAATTATAGTATTAAGTATGATATGCCACAAGTAAATATTAACCCACCACATATAAGATCAAAAGATTTTGTAATAGGGTTAAATTTTATCCTAGGCTTAAATGGGGCAGTAACAATTACACGTAATTATATAACATTAAGTAAACATTTATATACAGTTCCAACACTAAGATACTTAAATACTACTGAAATAGTTCAAAAAAGAGGAGATAAAGGTAATTTAGATTTTTTAAATGATAATACACAAAAGAGAGAAAGTCTAATAGAAAATGAAGCGTTAAAGTTGTTAACAGATTTTTTAAATCAAGAAATAGAAAAAGGACAGGATATTACAAAAAGTATAAATCATCCTATAATATTACATTTAGAAAAAGTAGGATATATAGGAGAAGATATAACAAAATCACATATAAATTACACATGTAGATTTAAATTAAAAAATCCTGACATAATTATTAGGACAGCTAATATAGAATATAGTCCACTAGATAAGGAAGAATTCAAAAAGCAAATCCCTGAAATGATTAATCAAGGTCTAATTAAAAAATCAGAAAGTCCACATAGATCTTCAGCATTTCTAGTTAGAAATCATAGTGAAATAAAGAGAGGAAAAGCTAGAATAGTATACAATTATAAACGTTTAAATGACAACACAATAGAAGATGGGTACAATATTCCTAATAAAGACACTTTATTAAATCTTATACAAAATAAAAAGATCTTCTCAAAATTTGATTTAAAATCAGGATATAACCAGCTAAAACTAGAAGAAAGTTTTAAACCATGGACAGCCTTTACATGTTCAGAACCTAGAAGAAAGTTTTAAACCATGGACAGCCTTTACATGTTCAGAAGGCCAATATGAATGGAATGTTCTTAGTTTTGGACTTAAGAATGCTCCTTCAATATTTCAAAGATTTATGGATAGTATATTTTTAAAATATGATTTTTGCTTGGTGTATATTGATGATATTTTAGTTGCAAGTAATACAGTACAGGAACATGAGAAGCATTTACAACAGGTTTTTGAAGAAATAAAGAAAAATGGTATAGTAGTTTCTAAAAGGAAAATGGAATTATTTAAAAGAAAAATATCTTTTCTGGGTTTAGAAATTGGAAATGGGAAAATAGAATTACAACCACATATTTCTACAAAAATTTTAAATTTTCCTGAAAAATTTGAAAATTTAAAACAAATACAGGCCTTTTTAGGATTGGTAAATTATGCTAGAAAATTTATTCCAAATTTATCAAAACTAGTAGGACCTCTTTACAGTAAAACAACTAAAAATGGCCAAAGGTATTTTAATCAAGAAGACGTAAAGTTAGTGCAAAAAATAAAAACAGCTGTAAAAAATATTAAGCCATTAGAGTTACCATTAGTAACAGATTATATAATTATTGAGACAGATGGATGTAAAGAAGGATGGGGAGCGGTCCTTCTATGTAAACCAAATAAATACAGTTTGAAGGAAGAAGAGAAAATTTGTGCTTATGCAAGCGGTAATTTTCAGAATAAAACAAATTGGAATACAATAGATTTTGAAATACAGGCTTTAATTAGTGCTTTAGAAAAATTTAAACTTTTTCTTGATAAAGAATTTACAATAAGAACTGATTGTGAAGCAATAGTAAAATTTGTAAAAAATGATCAAAGTAAAAAAGTAAATAGGACACGATGGGTTAATTTACAAAATATTATTCAAGGTAATGGATATATTATAAATTTTGAACACATTAAAGGAAAGAATAATGGGATAGCAGATATGTTGTCTCGTAATATAAACAAATGGCTTATTACAGATGGACAGGAAAAAGAGCAAAGGTAAAGCAATCCTGGTACAGCCTACACAGAGTAAGAGATCTTCAATGGCCTCTGATTCAGAAACAGAAAAAATAACGGGACAGACCATTAGAACAGAGGAAGAAAAAATTCAACAGGCATACAAACAGTCAGCTGAAAAAATACACAGTCAAAGAAGGCTTCCAGCCTCTATTACAGGTGTAGAAATGACTCAATATTACAATCCGAGTGTTGAAGATAAGTCTCAATATTATCAAACTCCACCAAAAAATACACAGAGTACACAGCGTACACCAAGGCCATCTTCTTCAACACAAAGTACACAGAACTATTGCATACGATTTGGAACATATGATCTCCAAATATGCAATGATGCTTATAAAAAATTTCGTCCTGTAATTGGAATGAAATTGACAGAAAAACAACAGTGCTTACTAGACAACCTTTGGCATATTCAAACCATGCCACAAGCTTCAAATTTTAAAGTCCAAGTTTTAAATGCATTAAGTTTTTATTTTGCTGAACAAACGGTTACAACACCTGAAAAACATAATAAACCCAGGTTTACACACTATATTATTTTTAGAGGGACAAAAATTGGAATTTTTAATAAATGGGAAACAGTTGCTAAACATATTCAATGTCCCAATCCTATTTACAAGGGTTATGAAAATTTTCAACAAGCAATGGAAGCAGCAAGAGAATTCTTTGGGTTAAAAAATTTTCATATTGAACCCGAAGAAGTCCATACGTTTGCTGATATAACAAATAAAAAGCCCGAACAAATAATTAAAGCACAACAGGAAGTGATTGCTGACTTACAATCACAACTTATACAACAAGGAAAAGATACACAGAGTATAAAATTTAAAATTGAAAATGAAATATATAAACAACAAATTGCAGTGCTCGAGGAAAAGAATACACAGTTATTACAAAGGTTAGAGAAAAAGAAAGAAAAAATAGAAATAAACAGGTCCTTTGAGTCCTTCAAAATCAGGATTCTTGATACTCCTTGGAGAAATTGCTTGGAACCTGTTACAGAAAGATTCCCAGAATTTGAGCATCTTGTTTCACAAAAAATATGTGAAGAATTTCCTTTAATTCTTTACAAACTCTAGCATCAAATTCTAGATATGGCTTTTGCCATGGATAAACAAAACAAAGGTTACGAAGTTGTAGAAAGAACAGATGAAGAAGGAAAGGGTACAGGAATACTGGTTCTACAGATTTTTCATCCTACAACAATCACAGAAGAACAAATAATTCAATTCTACCATCATGGTATGATTGATTATTTAGAAGTCAAATATAACAGAAAAACAGAAGATCTTCTCAATAAACTTGGAGAAAAGATTCTATTAACAGCAGGAAATATCGCAGCAAGAACTGTTGCACCAAGGATTCGTTGCAAAATCATTGCATCATTCCCATTTGCAGATTCATACACCTATAGACCAGCCAGAAAAAGAATTTTTATAGAAGACGATCATACATACCCTTGTCCTTGGTTACATATGAGCATGGTAAACCCAAACATAGATTTTGCAGAAATATTTTGGCTAAATCAAAATGCTCAACAACCGTTGTATGAGTTAAAAAATTTCTTTAAAAAACATCGAGAAACTCCTACACTTCCAGATAATGTGCCATGGAGACAGTACAAGTTAATAGGTGAAGGACACTATATTCAAGTATATGCAAAAGACAATTGGCGTGTTCTTTTACCTTTTTCTGGTGAGGGAGAAACCCTACAGATAAAACATTTCATAAACCTTGCAGAAGATGAAGACCTAGAAGACTGTTCAAGTCCACAGTCAATAGACAGTACACACAGGGATTTCTAGAAGCAAACGTAAGCAGTGACGTTACACAAAAGACAGTTGTACACCAAGATATTGAGCATCTCAAGACACTGAGCATCTCTATAAAGCATCTACATAAAAGTCAAGAAGAGGCCAATGTTTGTATCAATAATGGCCAACATTCACTAGATTATTGTTTGAACTTTGTAAAAGTATTATTGTCGTTTATTTTCTTTAGTTATTAACCATACATGTATACTAGAGCTATAGTGTTTTGTTCCTTGTAGTTTGCCTATAAAAGGCAACCATTTCTTTCATTGTAGACACACCCAAGAAAAACCATTGAAAGCAATAAAATTTTAACTTTCATGGCACACTAAAATCCCTCCGACGCTCCTTAACTAAACATCCTTATTCTTCAGTTTGTCCAAGATCTTTATATTGTATTCCAACAACTATAAATAAAATATATATATATATATATATATATATATATATATATATATATATATATATATATATATATATATATATATATAGGATTTGGTTCAAATGAGAACCTTTTCCCAAATTGAGAACTAGAGAACCATTCTGGGCCACACATTTCTCTAAGGCAATTTTTTTTTTTTTTTTTTTTTTTTTTTGCAAAAATCGCTGCTTTATATGTAAGGAAATTTTTTTTTTTATTTTTTTTGTATTTTTTTTTCAGTATACACATGTGTATAATTGCATTATACACATATGTATAATGCTATATACACATATGTATAACTGAAATATACACATATGTATAGCTGAAAAATGCTATATACATATATGTATAATTGCTATATACACATATGTATAATTGTCATATACACATATGTATAAATGAAAAAAAAAATTCAAAAAAAACAAAAAAAATTTTTTTTCCTTGCATAAAAATGTGCGATTAAAGCAAAAAAAAAAAAAAAAAAAAAAAAATTTTTTTTTTTTTTTTGCCTTTATATGAAATGTGTGGCTCAGAATGGTTCTCTCAGTTCTCAAATAGGGGTTGGTTCTCTTAGGTTCCCTACCCTATATATATATATATATATATATATATATATATATATATATATCAATTTTAAATAGAACTCATCCCGGTTATGAAACCCAAAAAACTCATTTCCACGGTCTAAATGTTGCCACGTCTAATTTTTTTTGTCAAAGCAAGAAAGGTTAATTTTGTCATTTTAACTAATCTCTTTTTCTCTCTTACGTGTGTTGTCAGATTTATCCCTCTTTTTAATGTAAGTTTCATCTTTTTTCCTCACATCTCTCCAAAATTGAACCATCATGCACCATTCTCCTTCTAACAAACTACCACTACCATCTTTCACTATCAACACCTGAAATCTAAGATCCACCCCTATCAATCGCCGGCGTCATGTCCACCATCACATCCGCATACAACCATTTTCATGATGATGCCAGATCTGAAACTCCATATCTTTTTTGTCGCTAAACGTGCAAAAACCAAATCTGAAACTCCCACCTCCCTGATGATGCCAGATCTGAAACCCCCACCTTCCTATTGATCACAATGTTATTGTTTTGATTTCTATTCTTTGAAACCTGACTTTTTTGTCGATTCCTCTTGGGGGTTTGCAGGTGAAAAAGCCCATTCATTTAGTGGTGATGTGATTCTGATATGCTTGTGATTTTTGAAGTCTTTTGTGGTTTTGCAGTTGCACAAGATTATGTTTTAGTGTTTGAAGATTCAAGAGCTTTTTAAAAAAATAAGTAAATTAATTATTATGTTTTTATGTTTTACAATGAATAAAAATGACAAACTGGTGCCTACTTTTGAGTGAACGTGATTAATTTCAATCATTATTATATTATAATTATAATATATAATATGACGTTAGTTTTTTACCTGAATACATGGAGCTTTGATGCCATTTTTGGATTTGACTGTTTTTTACTTCCAAATAGAGTGGTACACGACGAGGTAAATGGTGGTTGTGGAAGGTGAAGAACGAGGTAGACGGTGGTGGTTTCTAATGGCTGTGGAAGGTGAATGACGAGACAAAATACATATGTTACATGCTATAAGAGCATTCACGGTAGCTTCCCCATCCCCCATTTACTCACAACCAATCACAACCACATATTACATTAAAAATTATTTACAGTTTCTCTCTCCTCCACTCACAACCACTTTCAACAAATATTAAAAAATAAATACACTTTCCAGTTTTCCTCAAAAGATTCCCAAATAACCCTAAATATACCGATCAACAGTAGATTCCCTATTTTTCTTCACTCACAACCCCTCAAAACCACCCCATATAATTTAGGGGTTACTTTCACATAAAAATGGGGAAGCTATTGTGAATGCTCTAAGAGCATTCACAATAGAATCCCTATCCCCATCCACTCACAACCAATCACAATCACATATTACATTAAACCCCATTAAATTTTCTTTCTCTTTCACTCACAACCACTTTCAACAAATATTAAAAAATAAATACAGTTTTCTAGTTTCCCAAAAAGATTCCCAAAGAACCCAATATTTACCGACACACTATAGATTCCCTATTTTCTTCACTCACAATCACTCCCAACCCCCAAAAAAATTATAGGGTTTTGTCACCCAATTTTTTTGGGGTTCTACTGTGAATGCTCTAAGTTTGTGAAAACATATGTTTTTGTTTTTGGGGTATAATTTATTATATGTTTTTGTGTGTTTTGATGAGATAAGTTTGTGAAAACATATGTTTTTGTTGTTGGGGTATAATTTATTATATGTTTTTTGTTAGATAAGTCGCGAGAACAAATGTTTTTGTTGCTGAATTACAATTTATATGTTTTTTTGTGAAATTAGTTGCGAAAACATATGTATTTGTTACAAAAAAAACTTATGTTTGTCCCAGGAAAAGTGAATGTATGGTTTTAGCGAGAGGAGAGAGAAGAGATGAAAGAGGATATTGAAAAGTAAGAGAGAGGGTGTTTGTTTTTTACTATAATGTCCTTCTTTATTTTTTTATTCAATACATGTACCTTTTACATCTATACTTTTTTGAATAAAATAATGAATCAATCATAGCCATTGGATCATGATGATCAATGGTGATAAAAGTGGTTTTCTTGGTTTTCTTAAGTGGTGAGGGTTTTCAAATTATCCCTCCCCTATATATATATATATATATATATATGGTTGGGTTCAATGTGGAACCACAAAAATGTGGGGAACTGAAACTAGAGGTATTTTTTGTCCAAATGTTAAAAATATAAATTCTCACTTTCTGCTACTGTGACACCCGGCAATTTTCGGTAACTAACTTTTGAATATCTAGTAAGTCTACCTTAGCAAGAAACGCTTATAAACAAACTTAACTGGGTTAGTTGAGTCGGGTCAGGTTAGGATTGTCCAGGGTCCAATGATCTGGAGGATCATTGGGAGTCGTTTTGAGAATACATTAGTACCGGGTCCCGTTGTTGGTGACATTACATGAATTAATTTAGTATATGTGTAGACTATGGGTCGTGTGGTGGATTGTATGCTTATACTTGCTTAAATGATGTACGAATGATTATACGTGCCTAAACATGCTAAGTATAGACTATGGATGCATGCTTATGTGTTAAGATGTGTTAGAATGCGTTAAACACGACAAACTGGAAAAAGGTTAACATGTGTTAAAAGTGCTGTTAACATGTGTTAAAAATGTGCTGATGACCTGAATGTGGAACTTTTGGGCGAATGTGGAAATGGGATTTGAAAAATGGGCGAACGTGGAAACAAAGTGGGCGAATGTGGAAAAGTTCCACATTCGACCACTAAAAAGGGGCGAACGTGGAAACAAAGTGGGCGAATGTGGAAAAGTTCCACATTCGACCACTAAAAAGGGGCGAACGTGGAAAAATTCCACATTCGACCACTTAAACTGGGCGAACGTGCAGACAGTATAAATACCATCCTTAGCCATTTTTCACCATTTCACAAACCCTAAACGCCTCCAAACACTCTCTATCAGCTATTATCATTGGGGAAGGAGTTTTTGAGCTTGTTTTTCATAACCTAACTCTCTAAATCATTACAAGTGAAAATCTAAGGTGTGTTCTTCATTACAAATCCTTTTTAAACAATTTTGACTTGTTTTAATCTAAACCCCAAGGGTCCAGATCTGATATCAACATGTTTTATGGGTAAAAACCTTCCTAATATCTTTCTAAATAAAACCTATTCATAAACAATGAGTTTTCATACAATTTAACATGTGTTTATGTGGTATTAAGCATTGTTTGATGATTATTTGTTATATAGATGAGATAACAACAACCTAGGGCTGTTATTAATGATGGGATTATGATTGAAACGTGTTACCTTTGATTGTTGATGGTGTTTTGATGATTAAAGGAGTTTTAGTTAGATTTAGGGTTGTTTTTGGGATGATTATGATAAGGTTATGATAGGGGTTTCTTGTTCATGATGATTCGAGTATGATAAACTGATTATTAATCGATTTCAGAAAGTTTCCTAATTGGGTAATATTTGCATGCATGATGATGTGACATCTCCATAATTTGCTATTTTAGGAAACTTGTAAAACGGATAAATTTTGGGGTAAAATTGGTAGGGTTTCGTAGGAATATGTTAATGATGCTTGACTGCTGTAACTCATGATGTTTCGTGATGTTTTCGGATGTTTTTGGATGCGTTTTTGAGTAAACAACACAACAGGGTCGAACCTGGAACACCTTCGGCCAGTCGAACGGGCGAAGGTGGAATCCAGGGGTCGAACCTGGAAGAAAAAGGGGCGAAGGTACCACAAGGGGGCGAAGGTGGAAGAAAAAGGGGCGAAGGTGGAAGTTTGAACCCACCTTCGACCAGTTCAAGTCACCTTCGACCACTTACAACTACATTCGACCCTGTGTTAACAAAAATGAGATTTTTGATACAAACTAAGTGTTTTATGCATGAACCTTGCATGTAACCTATGTGTACTTGATTAGTTAGGGTAATGGGTCACCAACGGGATGTCGGGTCGGTCTAGTGTGTCGGTTAAACATTTAAACACGTTTTAAAACATACTTGGTTATGATCTGGACAATCGGGGACTAGATAACCTTATGGTTATTAGTCGGAATACTTATGTGAACATTTTGATAGATCTTCGGTAGAGGGATTGTCACGGGCTAAACATCTTTACACATATTCGAGGAACGTTATCTAAGGTGAGTTCACGGCCCCACATTTTACAGTTTTTACTTTCGGGGTGAGAAACATGCTTACAAACTCTTTTATGACTTATGACTTGTTAAACTCTTATGACTTATGACTTGTTATCACGTTATACTATGGCTTACTTATCTTACTATACGGTTCATCGAAAATCCCTTGAAACCACTAACATGGGTATATGGCGGGGAAATATGGATAGCGCTATTGGGAACTGACAAACCCCACTCGACGGTCGGACCGTGCGGGTGCATATTGTCTCTAACAAAACAAGGTCTACCGGCGATGACGGTAGCCCATAGGAACTAAGGGTAACACACGGCTTAGTCAGTAATGGTTTCACCCGTATGAGTATCTCATTCTGCGCCTGGTTTGGCGTTCTCACAAGCATAGTAGTAATTGTGATGGTAACATTTTTGAAGGATCACTGTAAACGTTTAATTAAAACCTGTGAACTCACCAGCATTATATGTTGACTCTTTTAAGCATGTTTTCTAAGGTCGCTAAGGTAGCAGCATATGGATAGGCGCACGTGGTCGCACTGGAGTCGTCTCGTGTCTAGGGTTTCATCTGCACGTTTTGGGATTATGAACTTTTGAACTTATGTTTATTTATGCATGACTTTTGTAAACTTTAAAATGCTTCCGCACTATTGAATGTTGGTTTTAAACTTATGCATGGTTTTGTTTACGTATGTTTTTACATTTAGACGTCGTTTATTGTGACCGTTGACTTGGATCCTGGTATGTCACACGCCTCGCGGTAGAACTCCGCAGGTGGAAATTTGAGGGTGTGACAGATTGGTATCAGAGCCAATGGTTATAGTGAACTAGGACTGCATGTAGAGTCTAGACTATAGCCGAGTCTCACACACTAGACGGTCACATACATTTGAGTCGTGTCTTTTGGGTAAACATACTAACTTTGTCGGGGTGTCGGTATCCTTACCACACAGTGTCACATTCCTTACCTCATCCTTGGTTACTCCTAGCTTGACTTTATCTTCTTCTTCGGGTTTACAGCCGAGGGAACTTGGTTGTGATATTTTGAATTAGTTGTATCATTCTGGGATGTGGTTATCGGGTGACTTGAAGTTCTAGCTCGAAGCACGCCTTGGGGACCATGTAGAGCGATTTGTTATTTCGGGTGCACACGAAATCACAAATCGAAATGCATGAAAATCTTGGTGGA
Source organism: Ambrosia x helenae (assembly GCA_030844895.1). Classification (NCBI taxonomy): domain Eukaryota; kingdom Viridiplantae; phylum Streptophyta; class Magnoliopsida; order Asterales; family Asteraceae; genus Ambrosia; species Ambrosia x helenae. The sequence continues at coordinate 38,657,004 of CM061223.1, forward strand.
CTTTGTGTTCGGATTAACGGTCATGCTGGAACCGCATTCTGAGTTCGTTTGGTCACTTGTAGCTTGGTTTGTTGCGGGTACCGAGTGTCTCATCTCATGTTCTGGCAGAACATGTCTGGTCGCGCTGGTGGACGTACAGGTGGACGCCGTGGTGTTCGTAATGGTGGCGAGGGTCGGGAAAACATCAGCATAACCCAAGAAGAGCTGAACAATTTGATCCAGCAACAGGTGTCCATTGCTCTTGCTACCTCCCAGTTCGCTCAACATGGCCTAGGTGGGAACGCCGACAATCAACAACCCCCTCCACCGCCGCCCCCTCTCGGTCAGCAGGTGTGTACTTTCAAGGTGTTCATGGAACGCGATCCCCATATCTTTGGTGCGAGTGAGAACAACAAAAGGAAATGGGATAATGTTGGAGAGAGGTCAGCATCAGTTCAGCCTCAACAGGTGAGGAGGCTTGAAGCTTCAGGGTCAGATTTAGGGCAGAAGCGGAGTAGGTATGTGGGGAAGAACCCCAAGTGCAACCAGTGTGGGTACCATCATGTTGGGAATTGTGATACGTTTCGTTGTAATCGTTGCCACCGGAATGGTCATCTAGCTAAGGATTGTAGGACGACTCTTCGGCCGGCTCGGACTATCATTGCTGCTCCCGTTCGACGGGGAAATCAGGGTTGCTTTAATTGTGGCAAGTTGGGACATGTCAAGCGTACCTGCCCTAAGTCAGAGCAGGGTGGTTGGTGTTTTCATTGTGGTCAACCGGGACATCATAAGAAGGACTGCCCAGAGTTGAATCAAGCTGAAGCTGGGGCCGTAGGCGGAGGTGGAAACAATGAAGGTGGCGGTCAAGCTGCTCGTGACGATGTCATTGGTACTAGGGAGAACCAGGTGGACCCAGACACTGTTACCCGTACGTATTCTCTCTTATCTCTTGTTACGCTTTGGTCATACTTTTATCCGCATTGTTGTGCGTTCGTGTTTCGGGTGTTTTCTTTGTGGTTTGGTCGCTGTTTCTCATTCTTTGGGTTGATGAGGGTCCTTTGGGGATGCTACTTGGACGGTACCAGTGGATTAGTTATACCGATCATAGTAGGCTCCAGTAGGCTTTCATCGGGGATCTTTTGTCTCATACTCACATTGGGGAAAGTGGTTTCCCGGTTGTTACTGTCACGTTTGATTCATGACCTTCACTTGTCATATTTTGGGGAACGTTACTTGGGCACCGAGGCCGACACACATTACTGTTGAAACCGAAAGAATCTCGGGACGAGATTCCTTTCAACAGGGGGATGATGTGACGACCCGGAAAAAAAAAAATTTCTTCTTATTTATTTTTCCTCCTCGACTTTGGGAAATTTTCGGGACGAAAATTCTTTCAACAGGGGGATGATGTGACACCCGGCAATTTTCGGTAACTAACTTTTGAATATCTAGTAAGTCTACCTTAGCAAGAAACGCTTATAAACAAACTTAACTGGGTTAGTTGAGTCGGGTCAGGTTAGGATTGTCCAGGGTCCAATGATCTGGAGGATCATTGGGAGTCGTTTTGAGAATACATTAGTACCGGGTCCCGTTGTTGGTGACATTACATGAATTAATTTAGTATATGTGTAGACTATGGGTCGTGTGGTGGATTGTATGCTTATACTTGCTTAAATGATGTACGAATGATTATACGTGCCTAAACATGCTAAGTATAGACTATGGATGCATGCTTATGTGTTAAGATGTGTTAGAATGCGTTAAACACGACAAACTGGAAAAAGGTTAACATGTGTTAAAAGTGCTGTTAACATGTGTTAAAAATGTGCTGATGACCTGAATGTGGAACTTTTGGGCGAATGTGGAAATGGGATTTGAAAAATGGGCGAACGTGGAAACAAAGTGGGCGAATGTGGAAAAGTTCCACATTCGACCACTAAAAAGGGGCGAACGTGGAAACAAAGTGGGCGAATGTGGAAAAGTTCCACATTCGACCACTAAAAAGGGGCGAACGTGGAAAAATTCCACATTCGACCACTTAAACTGGGCGAACGTGCAGACAGTATAAATACCATCCTTAGCCATTTTTCACCATTTCACAAACCCTAAACGCCTCCAAACACTCTCTATCAGCTATTATCATTGGGGAAGGAGTTTTTGAGCTTGTTTTTCATAACCTAACTCTCTAAATCATTACAAGTGAAAATCTAAGGTGTGTTCTTCATTACAAATCCTTTTTAAACAATTTTGACTTGTTTTAATCTAAACCCCAAGGGTCCAGATCTGATATCAACATGTTTTATGGGTAAAAACCTTCCTAATATCTTTCTAAATAAAACCTATTCATAAACAATGAGTTTTCATACAATTTAACATGTGTTTATGTGGTATTAAGCATTGTTTGATGATTATTTGTTATATAGATGAGATAACAACAACCTAGGGCTGTTATTAATGATGGGATTATGATTGAAACGTGTTACCTTTGATTGTTGATGGTGTTTTGATGATTAAAGGAGTTTTAGTTAGATTTAGGGTTGTTTTTGGGATGATTATGATAAGGTTATGATAGGGGTTTCTTGTTCATGATGATTCGAGTATGATAAACTGATTATTAATCGATTTCAGAAAGTTTCCTAATTGGGTAATATTTGCATGCATGATGATGTGACATCTCCATAATTTGCTATTTTAGGAAACTTGTAAAACGGATAAATTTTGGGGTAAAATTGGTAGGGTTTCGTAGGAATATGTTAATGATGCTTGACTGCTGTAACTCATGATGTTTCGTGATGTTTTCGGATGTTTTTGGATGCGTTTTTGAGTAAACAACACAACAGGGTCGAACCTGGAACACCTTCGGCCAGTCGAACGGGCGAAGGTGGAATCCAGGGGTCGAACCTGGAAGAAAAAGGGGCGAAGGTACCACAAGGGGGCGAAGGTGGAAGAAAAAGGGGCGAAGGTGGAAGTTTGAACCCACCTTCGACCAGTTCAAGTCACCTTCGACCACTTACAACTACATTCGACCCTGTGTTAACAAAAATGAGATTTTTGATACAAACTAAGTGTTTTATGCATGAACCTTGCATGTAACCTATGTGTACTTGATTAGTTAGGGTAATGGGTCACCAACGGGATGTCGGGTCGGTCTAGTGTGTCGGTTAAACATTTAAACACGTTTTAAAACATACTTGGTTATGATCTGGACAATCGGGGACTAGATAACCTTATGGTTATTAGTCGGAATACTTATGTGAACATTTTGATAGATCTTCGGTAGAGGGATTGTCACGGGCTAAACATCTTTACACATATTCGAGGAACGTTATCTAAGGTGAGTTCACGGCCCCACATTTTACAGTTTTTACTTTCGGGGTGAGAAACATGCTTAAAAACTCTTTTATGACTTATGACTTGTTAAACTCTTATGACTTATGACTTGTTATCACGTTATACTATGGCTTACTTATCTTACTATACGGTTCATCGAAAATCCCTTGAAACCACTAACATGGGTATATGGCGGGGAAATATGGATAGCGCTATTGGGAACTGACAAACCCCACTCGACGGTCGGACCGTGCGGGTGCATATTGTCTCTAACAAAACAAGGTCTACCGGCGATGACGGTAGCCCATAGGAACTAAGGGTAACACACGGCTTAGTCAGTAATGGTTTCACCCGTATGAGTATCTCATTCTGCGCCTGGTTTGGCGTTCTCACAAGCATAGTAGTAATTGTGATGGTAACATTTTTGAAGGATCACTGTAAACGTTTAATTAAAACCTGTGAACTCACCAGCATTATATGTTGACTCTTTTAAGCATGTTTTCTCAGGTCGCTAAGGTAGCAGCATATGGATAGGCGCACGTGGTCGCACTGGAGTCGTCTCGTGTCTAGGGTTTCATCTGCACGTTTTGGGATTATGAACTTTTGAACTTATGTTTATTTATGCATGACTTTTGTAAACTTTAAAATGCTTCCGCACTATTGAATGTTGGTTTTAAACTTATGCATGGTTTTGTTTACGTATGTTTTTACATTTAGACGTCGTTTATTGTGACCGTTGACTTGGATCCTGGTATGTCACACGCCTCGCGGTAGAACTCCGCAGGTGGAAATTTGAGGGTGTGACAGCTACCCCTTTCTCTTTCTGTCTCTGGATACAATCTACATATCTGTTTCTCTCTCTAAAAATACGCTTTCTTTTTCTCTCTCTCTAGATACAATCTCCTCCTATTAGAATATATTATTTAGGGTTTTAGTGTAGAGCCCACGGGCCCTGTTCATCTCTATATATTGTAACCCTATTGAATGGAACATGATCAACCAATTCAGTATTACTATTATCTTACATGGTATCAGAGCTAGCCTAGGCTCTCTACCATCTCCATCACGCCATACACAAATAACCAAATCCTAGCCGTCACCAGTTTGAGAAAAACCCTAGACAGGGCGGCGTGCCGCCATTGCTGCCGCCGCCCTGTCCGGCGATTGTTTGTTTCCTGTTCACTTTTCTTATCTTTCGTTCTAAATAAGGTCTCAATTTCGGTAAAAGATTTGAGTCATTATTCCTATGTTACCTACTGTTTTTGATCGGTTCTTTCTGCCGCGATATCGACCCACATTTTCACTTGTTTTTTTTTTTTTTTTTTTTTGTGTTGAAATCCATCAAAAGTGTGTTCAACTACTGTAAAGTTTCACCCGTCATTTATTTTTTTCATTGAATTAAATATTTGGTGGTGACTTTGGTTAACCTTCTTCACCGACACAATCAAGGCTTCACCCTCAAAAGGTTGCTAAGTGGATTGTGACATCACTTGACCATCATCATCGGTAATGCTAACAACATCAAGAAACAAAACCAAACATGGGGAAGTCGTGGGCCGAACTAAAGTCAAGTACTGAAAAGTACGGATATTTTTTGCAAAGTCAAGAAGATTGCAGAATTTTGGACTAACAAGTCAAGAACCGAGATCGAGACAAGTCTTTTTATTTTTATTGTTATCTCCTTTATGTTTTTTTCTCTTATAGTTTTCCAGTCTGAGTGTCCGATGCTCTACCGCTCTGACTGCGGGGGAGTATTAGAATATATTATTTAGGGTTTTAGTGTAGAGCCCACGGGCCCTGTTCATCTCTATATATTGTAACCCTATTGAATGGAACATGATCAACCAATTCAGTATTACTATTATCTTACACCTCCTCTGTCTCCCTCTCTAACATACGCTTTATCTCTCTCTCTCTCTCTCTCTCTCTAGATACGTTTTCTGGCTTTCTCTCTCTGGATACATCAAACATCAGTTCGTCTCTCTCTAGATACAATCGCAGTACAACAAGAATTACGACTCTCTTTCTATCAAGGTATGTCTCTCTCTCTCAGATCTCCCTCTCTAGATAGTTTTGCAGCAGCAAACTCTTTGATTTATTGAATTTTTTCTCAGATTTGTGTTAAATTGATTTGTGATTTGATATTTAGTTGAATTTCTCAAATTTGTTTAATTTGTTATTTAGTTGAAATTCTCTGATTTGTGTTAAATTGATTTGTGATTTGTTATTTAGTTGAATTTCTCAGATTTATGTGATTTATTATTTAGTTGAATTTCTCAGATTTGTGTCAATTGTTATTTAGTTGAATTTGTCAGATTTTGGTTAAATTTATTTGTCGTATTGTTGAATAAGTAATTAGGGTTTGATTTACAGTTAGATTGTTACTATTTAGGGTTTCATGAAACAAAAATTTGATTTAGTGTTAAACTGTTGTGTATCAGCTTTAGTTTAAACAACTTTAGTCTTTGCTGAATGCACCTCCGGTTTCTAAGTTGACGCAGAGGAATGTATTGTAGTTAATGTGTTTTTTCCCTTTTACTGCCCAAGAAGATATTGCTTTTTAGGTTCTAGTAGCCTTGTTGCGAGATGTTTAGGTTCATTTCTTGCAGTTTGCCTATTAAAACAAATCTGGAGAAAATAAATTGTTAAAACTGAGTCAATTATTATGTTTTCAGTAAGAAATTTGTTTAGTTTAAACAAAATTGAACATATAACATGTTAGTTAAACAGCTTTAAACAAATCTTTTCAGGTTCTAGTACAATAACATGTTAAATTATTTTATTTATGTTTCATTTTCCTACCTATTTGTACACAAAACAATTAAAAGATTTAACTAACATGTTAAATTAAAATTTTAGACATGTTAAATAGTCTTGTTATTAGATACTTTATCAAATTTTCAACCTAATTATGCCATCTTAATTCAAAGGTGATATATAACCAAGTTATTGCAGAACTGTTTTAAAAGCTGCACTAAAATGTGCCAAAACTGCAAATGAAATGGTTGATAAACTGCAACAAAATTGTGTGCTTAAATGGGTAAAGAACTTCAACAAAATTGGGATTGATAAAATTTATTTTATTTTATTTTTATGTAGTTCAAGAAAACTTCTTTTACTGATAAATATAATTTGAATGTAGAATGTGATAACATGTACAAAGAGAATGAACATGAAAAGCCAGGTTTGTTATTAGGAAGTGTCGAAGATGAAAAAAGTTTCAATACTACTGACTCTATGTTTGGCAATGAAGGTAGTTTCAAATTATTAAATGCTTTAAATTTGATTTAAAATGATTTTGTTTGAAAAAGTAAAAATCTCTAAATTTCACTTCACATAATTGTTCAAAAAAATATGAAATATTAAAAGAACTTGATTAATAGGTAAAAATCTTGAAGAAACTGAAGTTTTGGACTGTGATTTTTGTATTGAGTTCCAGTTTTGTGGTTAGTTTAACAATCGCATTTACAATTCTTGGGATTTCTGTATTGATTTTTAACAGTTGATGCATTATTTATAACACCATTACTCTTAAAATTTGCATTTGAAACTTTTGTAGTGGGGACTTGTATTTACATAAGAAACTTTTTAATTTGCAGATGAAAAACTTAAAGATATTGAAATGGATGGTTATACTCTTGAGAAGGAAATGAAAAATACAAATGGTCAGTGTGATGGATAATAGTAAGTTAGGAACTTTTGAAAAATACAACAAAGTTCCAAAGTTACTGGTAAGTTTTATCGCTCTTTTATTTGAAATTATTTTAAAGTTTTAACATGTTAAACTTTTTAATAACTAACTACTACTTTCTATAACTTAATATAATCTTTAAATGTGGAATTTAAATTTTATGTATTACATATAAAACTAGATAAACTTATTTGCATAAACATTAAAAACAATGTTATATATTCTTAATTCAATAGTTATGATATGTAAAATATTAAATTCTATTTTTTTTATTTTTCTAGGCAACTTTATTTGTGAAGGATATAAACATGAACAGAAAGCAAAAAAAGTTATTGCAAAGAAATTTTGAGCCAATGAGAGCAGAATTTGATTGGAGAACAGAAAACAATAAAGAAGATTGTGGAATTTTCGTAATGTGTCACATGGATACATACATGGGAGAAGATTTAAAAAGCTATCATTGTGGATTAGCTAAAGAGTCTGATGTTCAAAAAAAAAAAAAAACAGCTCAAAAAACTAAGATCAAAATACCTAACAAAAATCTTGCTTGCTGATACAAACAAAAAGAGAGAAAAAGTCATTGCAGATGCAAATGAGTTTGATAAACTACAAGTGGATGATAAGAAGAAAAAGAAGCAAGAAGCATCAAAATATTGGAAGAATTTGAAATGAAGAAAAAATGTTAAAGTATGTTTTCTTATTAGATTTGATTATCTTTTTGCTAGGTTGACCCTCTTAAATCCTTTTTTTGCACATTTTATATCTTTGATATAGATTGTCTTAAGTTAGATCCATCAAAGGTTCCTATTTAGTGCTAAATCAGTCCAAATCAATAACATTGTTAAAAAGTAACGAAAATAGATGGGTAGTTTAGTCTTTTTCCTTATATATTTGGTTTTGATATTTTTTTCCCATGTTTTTAATTTGTTTATGTATAAAGAACACAACATTGGGACTGCTCAACATTCACACCTCCCACCATAAACCTTAATTCTCAAATTGGTCATGACTCATTTGACCCAAATACAAGCGACCTATTTGACTCAACTTTTGGCTTTGTTGATTTGTACACATGCAAGTGACCCATTTGACCCATTACATGTTCGACAAACCGAGGTGAAATCGACAACCACTGAAGCTTATATTTGACAGTAGAGACGAAATTGACAGCTGCTGCGAGTTTTAACGACAACAGCATAGACGAAATCAACAGCTTCTTTATGTTGTATTTGACAAACACAGAAGCGAAACTGAAAGCTTCTGTAGGTTGTATTTGACTGCAGTTGTAGGCGAAATTGACAGCTGCTATAGGTTGTAAAGTGCTACAATTATTTTGCTTCTTACTCATAAACTATACTTTATACACCTTCTTTTCAACATGCATAAGGCAAGTGCGCACAGTGTTGATAAATTACTTATTAAAATTATTTGAAAAACAATTTATCATATATATGTAAGAATATAAACAATGAGACAGCACTATGCTAACATTCAGCAACCACTAACGCAACTAACTTTTTTTTTTGGTGTCTGTAATCATAGGTAACTAAAGTTTAGGAAAATATAATTTTGCGTTATTATTATTAGTCGTTTTAGAAATTCGGCAGCCTCTGATAAAATGTACATATAAAAAATATGTGTTAAGTTGATTATGTGGTGATTGTGAAATCGAGTCATTTGTGGGGCATGTGATGGCAACTAATCTTGGTTGATGATTGCTATTTAACTTCAACAAAATCTTGGTTTCCTTACTTTTAAAACAGTATTTAAATATACAAAACTTAAAATTGGCTTTTCAATAGCAAGTTTACAAAAAAGGTAGTTATGTCATTTACATTGATATTGCATTCCAATTTATATAATAGTTTTAGAAATCAAACGTTAATAAAAGCATGCTCCAACATGATAGTTTTAATTCTGGAAAATTCTTTAATAGAAAGGATATTTAACATGTTAAATAATTTTAATTTAAGATTATATGAACATGGGTGGGAAGTTACCATAACAATAGTTTGTGACTGCGTTTTTTTTGTTATGCCAATTTTTAATTTAACATGTTAAATCTATTAAATAATTTTCCCGAAGCCAGTTTTTTGCTTAACATTAACATGTTAAATAAATTTAATTTAACATGTTAAATCTATTAAATGTTAACTTATAAAACAAGATAGGAAACTCAAAAAGAAATAAAATAATTTAACATGTTATGTTCATTTTTTCTAAGTCAAAAAATATTATGAACATGGGTGGTGTGACAACCGGCAACTTCCGATCAATACCGATGAGGTTTTAAATCATTATTTATTATAAATATTGTTAGTTATTAAGTTTCGGAAGTTAACTAATCGTTTTAACAATGGAAACTTCAACCGATTTAATTAACGCGATGTAAACGCGTGTGTCGAACGCACGTGCCAGGCGACAAAAATATTAATATTTTTGCTCGGTTTATTATTATTTTTAATTTCGAATAAAACCGACTAGTTTTTGTGATAAGTCGTGGATCCTAAAGATAAATCGAGGTATTTTACGTTTAAAACGGGTTCGATACGCGATGTCCACCTACCAACCTAACCCTACCTATAAAAACATAATATTCTTTACCTTCTTCATTCTTGGCAGCCACCAAGAAACCCTAGCCACACACACACTCTCTCTACACTTGTCTCTCTCTCTCTCTCTCTAACCTCCCTCTCCTCTCGGTCCCTCTCCCTCTCTTGCAGATCTCTCTCCTTGTTTCCCTCCCTCGCCTGATTGCTCCTTCAACCTGTTTGGCGAAGGTTTGGTGATGGTGGCTTCGGATGAGGCTGTGGTGGTCTGGTTAGTGGTTATGTCCGGTCAATGGTGGCTGACGAGGTGTCGGCGTTTCCTGGTTGTTATAGTGTTCAGCTTAGTGACTGTTTCTGGTGCCTTGGGGTCCGAGCAGGGGTGTTAGGTGGGTCTCGCAGGTGAGAATCATGGTGGTACAGCTCCTTAGGTTCGATGTGGTAGTCCGGCTGCGGTGGTGGATAGCTGGTCGCGTTTGTGAGGACAGAAGTGGAGGAGAACATTGTGTAGGTAGTGGTGGTTTCTTAATGGTGAAATCCGGATGGTGATAGGGTGACGGAGGCGGCGGTTGTCATGTGGGTTTAATCGGGATTTTTGTGGTGTTTGGTGAGTCCGATAAGTGTAGATGGAGGTCCGGTTGAGGTCGCGTGGTGATGTTTATTGGTGGTCGCAGGTGGTCTGATCGGTGGTGGCCGAGATGGTTTGGTTATGGTTGTGACTCGGGTGTCCGGTTGTGGGTGTTTCAGGCCAAATTTATGGTAGTCTGGTGCTAATCTGGTTTGGTTGAACCTTGGTCACGAGTCAGACATGGTGTGGACTCATGTCAACTTACGTTTTCGTATTCATAAAAGGTGTGTCAACTTACGTTTTCGTATTCATAAAAGGTGTGCCAACTTACGTTTTCGTATTCATAAAAGGTGTGTCAACTTACGTTTTCGTATTCATAAAAGGTGTGTCAACTACGTTTTGGTATTCATAAAACCTATGATTTGCTAAGTACTCGTATTGGTAAAGCTTACTGGGTAGTCGTTGGTTACTATATGGTATTACGTACTGATATTCTAGAATTCTTTATGTGTTGGGATATTCTTTTGGGTTGCTATACGATTTGTTAAAGTCCCGGGGAAAACCATGAATGTGCGGTGGTTGCACAATGGGGGAAATATGGATAGATCTATTTGGGCGTGACCGGCCCCACTCGTCGACTGGAAGTCGGACGGGTGCATGTTGTCTCTTGCGGTATTCTTGTATTCTTGTATTCGTGTATTCGGGCAGGTGTATTCATGTATTCTTGTATTCATATATTCGTGTCTAGTAATGATTTTCCAATCGTAGTAGTGACAGGTATTCATCTGGTTGGTATACATGTGGCCTGGTTTGGCCAAGGGTATTCTTTGAAACTTTTGGAGTCGTTTTACATAAAAACCTATGAACTCACCGGCATTATTTACTGACCTTTTTAGCATGTTGTCTCAGGTCATTGAGGTAGCAGCAATCGATAGGCGCACGGAGTCTCACGGCGTCTAGGATTCACTTGCATGTTATTGAGTTTTATCAGACTTTTTATGTTTTACTTTTGGATCGTAATAACGTTTTATGCTTCCGCTGTGGTGGATAGATTTTGAAAACTTAATGGGCAGTATACGTTGTTTTCGTATCATATAGTTGTCGTTTATTGTGACCGTTGACTTGGATCCTGGTGTGTCACGCCCCTCGCGGTAAAACCCCGCACGTGGAATTTGAGGGTGTGACAGGTGGAAAGTTATCAAAATGCCAATTTATGACTGGAATTTTTGTCTGCTGTTTTTGACCCATTTTAGCACAATTTTACTGTAGTTGATCACCCATTTCGGTTGCAGTTTTGGCATATTTTACTGCAGTCACTACAACAAAAATGGGTTTTTAGTACGCACAAAAGCATCCTAAAATGTTATTTTATAGGACCTTTTATTTAATAGGACCAACGGTAAAAGCGTTTCACGTAAGGGGGTCGTAATAAGTCCCGAAACTTAAAAAGCGTCCTAATATCTCAAATAAGATTATGAAACCAATTTTATGGTCGCATAATATGTCCCAAAAATAACTCCTAATAAAACATATTAGGACCCTTTTACAATGTTTTAATATGTGCTTACCTAGGTTAATCTTTTAATACACATACAAGAGACTTTAAAAATTAATTTATAGGAGCCTTATTGTTGGGTCTGCTGACCTGGAGAAGAACAGATGATTGAAAAGCCAAAATATGCTAACAGTTGATTCACACAAATAAACAATCTTTACAACATACTCTTCCCAAAAGACTGCTGACCCAAACAACTGTTCCAACCAAACAACTGCTATGACAACTGCTGATACAAAGGACTGCTAGATAACAACTGATAGAGAACAACTGCTGACCAAAGGCCTGATGAAGAAACAACTGCTGATCAAGTACTGAAGACTAAAGGTCTGTTGGAGTCAACAGCACTTAGACTCCAACAAATGTTGCAAGACCATCAGAGTTTTCCCTCAACAGTAGTTTAGTTTACAGTGTTTTGTAATACAACAGTAGTTTGTATAGGGCAGATGTTTTATGTTGTTATTCTGTTAGAGGTCACTATCTTAGGTGACGTCAGCACAGGTCACCAGTGGTTTAGGTTTGTCTATAAATAGAACAGTGCTTGTACTGTTCTATTACATCACACACAAACATTCTCTCAGACAAACAATCACTGTGTGATCAGGATGAGGGGGAGTACTTGTATTGATTGTAATCTTTCAATTAATGAAAGCATTCGATTAAGAAAACATTTATTCCTATTGTTTTGATTATAGTTTATCATTCCGCTGCACTTTCCATATATACTTACATCATTCATTTCTCATCTTATCCTAAATATATCAAAACAATCAAACTCAGATCCTAACAATTGGTATCAGAGCCTGGTCAATTAAATTCGATCTAATCAATCAATTTAATCTAAACAGATTAGCTCACAATTATTGATATCGTTTGTTTGTCGGATTGAAAACAGAGTAATAGTTTATTTTCAATTCAACCGTTTTTAAACAGACTTTGTTTTTGAAAAATCATAGAATGGCTTCAATCAATCACGATCCACATAGCACTGGCACGAACAACAAGCCACCGATGCTTGTCAGATCTGAATACAATATCTGGCAACGTCGGATGAGCCATGTTCTAGCTCAACAGAACACTGGGTGTTGGAAGTCAGTTATCTTCGGACCACATGTTCCGATGGTGCCGAGTACTGAAGATCCCAAGGTTCAGGAGCTAAAGAAACTTGAAAACTACTCCGACCAGGATTTTCAGAAAATTGAGTTAGATGCTAAGGCCTTCAGTATTGTGGCCATGGCTCTACCCAATGATATATATGCTGGGCTGTTACACTGTAACAGTGCAAAGGAGTTGTGGGATGCACTGAAAGAACAATTTGGTGGGACTGAAGAGGTTATTGAAAACAATCGTGAAATACTTAACCAACAATATGAAACATTCAGTCATGTTAAGGGAGAGTCATTAACTCAACAATTTGAGAGGTTTAACTGTCTCATTAGTGAACTAAAACTGGTTGGTCTAACTTACCCTCATTCAACTTTGAACCATAGGTTTTTAAGATCATTACCAGACAAATGGGACACTATTGCTATTGTTATGAGAAACTCAATTGGATTTAAGGACATATCATTGACCCAGCTTCATGGTAAGCTCTTGACCTATGAGAGAGAGCTTAACCAGAAAAAGAAGCTCCAGGACTCTGGAAAAGTGTCTGATGATTATGTATTTGGTAATACAGCACTTTTGGGTCATGATGAGGTGCCTGGAAATACTAAGGATCGGAGTTATGATCACTTCATTGACATAACTTCAGGTTTTAACTCTGATTCTTATTCACCAAACTATGCTTTCACAGCAAGTGGTGGTGATATCCAGGCATCTGATAACATATCCTTTGAGTATGATGACCTGAAATACTTTGACCCTGATGATTTGGAAGAAATGGACATTATGCACCAATTGGCCCTTCTCAGTGTAAGAACTAACAATTTTTACAAGAAAACTGGGAGAAGGTTTCCAGGGTTAACTGGCAGATCAAAGGTTGGGTTGGATAAATCAAAGATAAAGTGTTATAAATGTCATAGACTTGGTCATTTTGCTAGGGAATGTAGGAGTCAACATGGTACACCTATAATCACCTATCCAAATCAAAGACCTCAGACCAACACTTATCAAAATTCCTATAATACCCCTGGACCAAATGTGTAAAACACTGCTCATTTTGCACAGTCCTCAAACACTGTTCCTGTCCAGTATGTCCAAACCACTGTTCCTCAGATCCACTATGTGCAAACACCTGTTGCTCAGGCACCTGTGCAAATGACTGCTGCTCCATCCTCTGCTCCTACAGAGACCAGTCAACAGAGCTTCTTCACACAAGGCTTTGTTGATTGGAGCAGTCTACCAGATGAGTTAACAGATGAAAATTTTGCACTAGTTGCCAAAGCTGAAAATGAACCTGAAAATTTTTGTTTCATGGCTATGGTAGAAGAAGTTGAATCTGGGGAGGTGGTAACTAAATCTAAAGTTGTGACTGATGATGTTGTTGATGAAGTTGTTGCAGGTGAAAAACCTGAAGAAGAAGTCGTGAATCTCTCAGATCCCTGGGGTGCATCTGATGACTGTGAGTGCAAGTGTGATTGTGCATTGATGGTTGCTGCTAAGGTATCTCCTCAAATTCTTAAGGATTTAAGTTCTGACAGATGTGTGATAGCATTTGCTAACATCAAAGAGGTGAATGAAAACCTTAGAAAGAAAATTTTAGATGATGAAGTTAAATTTAAGAAACTTTCAAAAGAATTAAAAACAAGTTTAACTGAAAAAGAATCTGAAATAAGCAGCTTAAAACATGAAGCAACCATAACCAAAGACCAGCTCCAAACTATGATAACAAAATATTAGAGTTGTAAAAGTGAGCTTGAGTCCACCCAAGTTGAATGTTAGAAATGGGTGGAATCATGTAGAGGATTTGAAATGCTACTCAACAAACAAACCAAAAGTCATGTGAAGTTTGGTTTTGGTATTGAAACCACTGCTCCAGCTTTTGAAACCACTAACAAAAGGGATCAAAAGTCTGTTGAGATAGTACCAACAAATTTGCAGGGTCAAGAGATTAAAATCACAGAACCAAATGGTAAGAAAATTGTTCTAGAAAAACCAGAAGGTTCCTCATCATTCACTGAACTTGAAAAGTATGAATTTAAACCTACTTGGTCTGATGAGTGTGGTACTCTTGAGAATTTCAAACCTGTTGATTTTAAAACTCCTGAAGGAAAGACAGCACCTCAGGCAAAAATCATTCCCTTGAAAAACGTTCCAGCAGATGCTCAAACATCTGCTGAAAAGAAGGCTGAAAAAGGGAAGAAGAAAGAAAAGACTGTCCACTTGTTCTGTGATTTCTGTGAAAAGAAGAATCATGTCACTAAAAATTGACATTAACAAAGGAACAAGTGTGTGTGATTCCAAAGCCACATGTTCAATATGTGGGAAAAAGAATCACAAAACCAAAGAGTGCTTGTACCTAAAAAATTTTGATGTAAAAATACAAGAGTACAAAGCTAAAACTCTTGCAAATCAGGTGGTGAGTACTTCAAAAGGAAAGCCCAAACAGACCTTCACTCCTGTCCAAACATCTGTTACAAAAAGTCTTGAAACATCTACTCTAGGGATGTCCAAGTAACAGATGCTCCACCCACAAGCAAGTACCCAAGAGGATATGGACAACCACCATGTCATGATCTGTCACATGTTTATGAGGAGCCAAAAAGACCCTCTAAACCAAGAGTGAACAGAAATCCCTATGGGTATTATCATCTGTCTGGAAGTGATCAAACAACTGTTGCCCCAAGTGTTGACATACAAGCACTGGCAAATGGTCAGCAACAGTTGTTGAACTTGATTCAAAAATTAGTTCAAACCACTAATCATATTCCAAAGCTTGAGTCTGAAAAGTCTGAGGACCCATCCAAAGCCAACTTGGCTTTGGACACTCACCAAAACTAATCCATTACTGCTGTGCAGGGAGCTTCTGCTTGTTTAGATAGTCTTTGGTATGTAGATAGTGGAGGCTTCAGGCACATGACAGGATGTAGAGCCCTTCTTCTGGACTTCTTAGCTCATAGAGGGGGTGATATATCCTTTGGTAATGATTCAAAAGGTAAGGTGTTGGGTTCAGGGACTGTACAAGCTGGGAAACTCAAGTTTGAAAATGTCAATCTTATTGATAATCTCAAGTTTAATCTCCTGAGTGTTTCACAAATGAGTGACAAAGGTTATGGCTCATTCTTCACTAAGAAAACTTGTAAGATTATTTGGCCAGAAGTGGTGAAAAAGATTGATACCATAATTGCTGAGAGCAAAGCAAAACTTGTTGCTCATAGAAGTTGCAATGTGTATGTTGTTGATATGTTAAAGGACAATCCTATGGCAAATGTCTGTTTGTTTTCTGCTGCCTCCACAAAGGAGACAGAATTGTGGCATAGGAGACTGGGTCATACCAACCTTAATACTATCAACACACTCTCTAAACAAAGTCTTGTCAGAGGCTTACCATCAAAAGAATTCAAATGTGATGAGCCTTGTGTTTCTTGTTTAAAAGGTAAACAACATAAAAGCTCTTACAAATCCATTGATGAGTCCAAAACTAGTCGATGTCTACAATTGTTGCACATGGACTTGTTTGGCCCTGTCAAAATCATGAGTCTAAGAAGAAAAAGATTTTGTCTTGTTATAGTTGATGATTTTTCTAGGTTTACATGGACTTACTTTTTACATTCTAAGGATGAGACTGCAGGTATTTTGAAGGACTTTGTCACCAAAGTTGAAAAACAATATGACTTGCCAGTAAAAGTCTTCAGGAGTGACAATGGAATAGAGTTTAAAAATAAGGAGTTGGATGACTTCTGTGTGTCAAAAGGGATTGTGAGGCAGTACAGTATCCCAAGAACACCAGAGCAAAATGGGGTGGTTGAGAGGAAAAATAGAACTCTTATAGAAGCTGCAAGAACCATGCTAGCAGACTCTGGTTTGCCACTGTCCTGGGCAGAAGCTGTAAACACTGCGTGCTATGTTGAAAACAGAGTTTTGATCAACCCAAGACATCAAAAAACTGCTTATGAAATTTTTTTCAAAATCAAACCATTAATTTCATTTTTCAAAATCTTTGGCTGCCCATGTTTCATCTTAAATCTCAAAGATTCCATTTCAAAATTTGCAGCCAAAGTAGATCGTGGTTATTTTCTGGGATATTCTTCTACTGCCAAGGCCTACAAAGTGTTTAACACAAAGACCAAGACAATAGAAGAAACTTTGAATGTAAAGTTTAATGAACTTTCATCCCTAAAAATCCCAGCAAATCCTGCTGAATTGTTTGATTTAGATAAATTCAAATTTGAAGATATCACTGTTAAAACTAACCATGCAGGTCCTTCACAATCTCCACAACAAGATTACAAAACAGATGTTGTGATCCACAGTCACTATAAAATCTACTCTGCATCAGAGGAAGCAGCTGTTCAAAACAACTGTCAAAACTCTGTCACAACTGAGTCAACCACTGTTGGCCAGTCTTACCCTCAAACCACTGCTTCACCTCTCACAACCACTGTACAATCATCTGTTGACAAAAGTCAAACATCTGTTGACAAAAGTCAGTCCAATTTTACACTACTTGGACCCATTCCCCCACTTCCATTTCAAACATCTGATGGCACTACAGAAGTTCAAACAGATGTTACAACAACAGAGTCACCAAACTTCTGTCCCTCACCTCAAAATGCCATCATACCATATCAGGGAGATCTAATCTACCTTAGAGCTCATCCACCAGACCAGATCATTGGCAACATCAGAGAGGGTGTGCTCACAAGAAGCCAATCCTCCAATATCTGTCTTTTTGCAGGATTCCTATCTCTCACACAACCTGTCAAGTACCAAGAGGCACTAAAAGACAATAGTTGGGTAGAAGCTATGCAAGAAGAGCTCCTTTAGTTCAAAAGACAACAAGTATGGGAACTTGTACCACTACCTAAGGATGTTTGTCCAATAGGTACAAAGTGGGTCTTCAAAAACAAAACTGATGAAAGGGGTATTGTTGTCAAGAATAAAGCCAGGCCTGTGGTTCAAGGCTTCAGACAAGAAGAAGGAATAGACTATGATGAAACCTTTGCTCCTGTAGCAAGGTTAGAAGCCATCAGACTCTTTCTAGCCTTTGCTTTCAACCACAACATCAAGGTGTATCAGATGGATATCAAATGTGCCTTCCTATATGGCAAAATTCAGGAGGAAGTCTATGTATGTCAACCACCTGGTTTTGAAGACACATTCCATCCTGATCATGTCTACAAGCTTAATAAAGCTTTGTATGGACTCAAACAAGCACCAAGGGCCTGGTATGAAACTCTTTCCACCTTTCTCTTATCCATTGGTTTCACAAGAGGTAAAATTGATAAAACCTTATTTTTGAAATGGAGAGGGAAAGACTTAATGATTGTTCAAATATATGTGGATGACATCATCTTTGGATCCACATGTAACAAAATGTGTGAAGAGTTTAGGAAACTCATGACAGCAGAGTTTGAAATGAGTGCTATGGGTGAACTTCAGTGTTTCCTTGGTCTCCAAGTGAAACAACTGCAAAATGGCACATTCATTCACCAAAATAAATATGTAAAGAATTTGTTAACTAGATTTGAGATGAATGACTGTAAGCCATGTAGTACACCCATGAGTACAGTCAAGCTCCTCACTATTGATGACACGGATGAACTGGTTGATCAAACACATTACATATGCGTGATTGGGTCTTTATTGTACCTAACTGCATCTAGGTTAGACATTATGTTTGCCACTTGTGTCTGTGCAAGATCCCATGCTTCACCTAGAAAGTCAAACCTTATTGCTGTGAAAAGGATATTCAGATACCTAAAAGGTGCTCCCACACTTGGTATCTGGTATCCTGCTAATGGAAACATTGAGCTTTTAGGTTATTCAGATAGTGATTTTGATGGCTGTCACACCACAAGAAAATCCACATCAGGAGGGTGCCAATTTCTAGGGAATGCCTTAGTCTCTTGGCAAAGCAAAAAGCAGGCAGCTGTTTCCACCTCAACAGCTGAGGCTGAATACATTGCTGCTGCAAGCTGTACAGTCCAACTCATGTGGCTTCAAAATCAACTGCTGGATTTTGGGATAACTGCATTACAGACTCCACTCATGTTGGATAGTCAAGCTGCTGAAAATATCATCAAAAATCCAGTCTCTCACTCCACTACCAAACACATTGACATTAGACATCATTTTGTCAGAGACAGCTATGAAAAAGGTTTGATTTCTCTGCACCATGCTCCAACAGAGGATCAGTTGGCAGATGTGTTGACAAAAGCTTTAGACACATCTACCTTTACAAATCTGATTTCTAGAATTGGCATGTTAAACATGGATTAAACAACACAAATGTTTTTAATAAAAGCATTAAAATGTTTCAGAAAATCAAAATTCATCCTTAAAAATAGCTTTTTGGTTGAAAAATCTGTTAAAGATAAAACAACCACTGTTTCATCCATTTTATCCACTGTTAGGTTGAAAAATCTGTTTCAAACCTCTGATCAGATAAAACAACTGTTTTATTATCCATATATATATATATATATATATATATTTACAGATATCTATAATAATAATAATAATAAAACAACAGCTGTTTGTATCAGCTGTTTAAACCATCAGATGTTTGCCGCGTCTGCTCCTACTAGCAGAGTTTTGGCCACATCAGCGGTTTCACCAGAGCCTATAAAAAACCCTGTTTTATCACAACAGCCGTTACACTGTCTCATTGTACTCAAAACTGAAACCGCCTTCTTCATTCTCAAACCCTTAATCAACTTCCACTCACTCTCACCTTCGGAATCCATTACAATGGATCTTCAAGCCAAAGCCACCCATAATTATCTCCCATATCTGGTGAAAACAGATGAAAATACCCCATTCCATTCCACCATTGACATCATCTTAAAAATCCAAATACTTGACAATCCTAACCGCTGACGCCCCTATCTATCTTGATACTCTCCAAGAATTCTGGTTGAATGCTGAGTTTTTGCTTCAAGACAAAAAGCCTACTTCCATTATCTCAAAAATTGGTGAGACAAGTATCGTCATTACCCCTCAACTGATATCCACAACCTTCTCACTTAATGACCTGTCAGGTAAAGACTTTTTCCCTAAAGCAGAGCTTCACACAGAGTTTCAGGAATGGGGGTATGATGCTCAGATGACTGGGTCAACACTTTTCAAAAAGTTTTTCCCACCAGTCATGAAATTTTTCTTCCATACCCTCCTTCTCTGTGTCTCCGCTAAGTCCACTTCCTTTAATGAAATCCCATTGAGGATTCAGTACTTGGGCTATGCTATGTTTTCAGATTCTGACTTCAATCTATCCCAGGGACTGTTTATGGACTTAGTGTCAAATGTGAAAGCCATAAAGTCTGGGTCTAATAATGCTTTTCTAATTTACCCAAGAATCTTAAGTGTAATCCTTCAAAAGGTTTTACCAGAAAACATTTTCAAAAAGGGTGAGTCTATGCAAATGAAGAGTCTAACTGATGAAACTTTCACCAGAATGCTGGGTTCAAACACCCAAGAAAAAGTGTCAAAAGTGTCCAAAGTTTCAAAAACACAAATAAAGAGGACTAAGACAACAATTGTTGTCGTTGTTGAGCCCACTGCTCCTGGTGATCATGGCACTACATCCAGTGCTGTGAAACCTACACCAGCCATCTCCAAAAGAAAACGTCCATCCACAAAAACCTCCACTCAACCTCAAAAGAGACTTCTGGAAGATGAGATACCAGAAGATAACTCTGTTGCAACACAAAAGCAACTAGAAACCACTGTTGTTACTTCCTCACAACAGTTGGAAATATCTCAACCTGACCAAACTCCTCATGCATCCTCACAAAAGGATCATGTTGTAAGCCAAGGGGAACCACATCATGATACATTTGAGTCACTTGGCCATATGTTCACAAGCCCCTCTCCCAGGACTAATTCTCTTTTTACTCCTCCACCTTCACCATCACATGTTCAACAGACCATGCAACCTCTGTTTGAGGCTATTGACATAACTCAAGAAAATCCCAGTTCCTCTCTTTCACCTGTCAATGAGAGTATACCTCCACAAGTGACTGGGACTGAGGAAATTCAATCAGCCATCCCACAAACAGATGAGGAGGTTACACCCCTAGAGTTCAATGCAACTCTAGGTGAGTTTTCAAGTGGAGCAGCCACTACTTATGTAGAGACCATTGTCTCACACCAGGACAGTGGTTACATAACTAAGACTCCCTTGAAGGCAACAACTGATGAGGCCACTATAGTGTCCCCAAAATCAGTTGGAAGTCCCCGGAACCAAGAAAAAGGGGCATCTGTGTAACATCACAAAAATTTTTCCCAAATTTTTATACATAAAACCCTCATTATATATATTTTATCCTTAATTTTTATACAATATGCCAAACACAAGACTTATATATATATTAATAATAATAATATTTCGTATCTAATGTATTGATAAATATATATATATATATATATAATTAGGTATTATTTGGACACACTTACTTGAGCCCAACTAAAACCATAACCAACCCCAAACCCACCCTTTTTCTAAATCTATAGCCCATATCTGAGCCCACATCCCGGCCCAGATCCTAGCCCAATACCGGCCCACAAAAATAAAAAGGTTTGAAAAATAATGTAGGGACGGGGATCGAACCCGGGTCCCTAACCGGTTCAACCTCAGTACACACCCACACATAAACCAGCTGATCTAGCCATGAATCTTGTTATAACCCGAACCCTTTATAATTATATAACAATTCAAAATCATCTCAGTTGACTTGGAAAGTCAACTGAGATCCACGAACTTACCAAAATCATCAACCTTAACTCGTAATTGATCTAAGATTGGCAATGCACCGTGATAACCGGCCTATTCTGACTCATACCTTCGTCAATTATCAATCAATTGTTTCCAATTTTGATTATTAACGCGTCAACTTTAAAGACGAAGTCAAACAGTTCCAATTCAATGATCTAGACATTAACACTATAAATTGGGCATCAGTGGACCATCAAAAGTCGCCGAACATCCTCTTCCAATCCCCAATTCTACTTAAAAATCCTCTGTTCTTGGTGATTAATCGCGTTTTTTTGACTTTGGGCTTGACCGACCAATTCGTATCTTAATCGTGATTGTAAGTGTGATTTTTTTATGGGTTTCAATTATCGGAACTTACACAACATTAACCCCATTATTAATTGGGTTAATGTTGTGTGATTATATCGATTGCAAATTCTAGGGCTCGTATGTTTGAAATTGGGGAAGATCACGATTTGCACATATTATTTATTTTTAATAAACTGAGACCAAACACAACCACTGGTCTGGGCCAAGTGGTTGTGTCTGGTGCACTCTGACCGAGCCACGCGGGTTCGAAACCCGGCAGCCACATCTATTTTTTTTCTTTTTCTTTGTTTTACCCAAAAACAATCAACTTTATATATATATATATATATTATTTATATCTTATAAATTCATTTTAAAATACTAAAACAATTTTAATAATTCTACAAAAATTATTTTTAGTTAAACTGTTAAAAAGGTTTAACTCACAATTTTTAGTTTTCAAAAATTTATTTATTTAATATATTTAATAAATAAATCAATTTTATTCTATTATATTTACAAAATTCTATTAAAATATCTAAACAATCTTATAAATTTCCACAAAAATTATTCTAAGTTTTTATAACAATAAACTTTTCTGAAATAATTTTTATTTCTGAAAAATCATTTATTTAATATTTTAAATAAATTTTTGTTAGTTTTAATCCTAATTAAATCATAATAAATTCAATTTTTAATATTTTTGCACCAAAATTTTATATAAATTATTTCAGATTATTTGGAACCGAAATATAATTTTTAAACTATTAATTCTTTAATTTTAATATTTTTAATATTAAGGTTAAATTTTGGAAATTTGTTATAAATAGATTAAATATTCTATTTTAAAGAAAATAATTTTATAAAAATTATTTTTATACTTTAAACTCATTATTGTGACCATCTTTGATTCAAATTTTATAAAAAGGATTTTGTTTATTTATTTATAAAATTTCTCTCAAATATCAAACATTTTAATTATTAATCAAACGAGCATTTATCCCCAATTCGAAGCCCTAGAATATATATATATATATATATATATATATATATATATATATATATATATATATATATATATATATTGTAGACTAGATAAACTTAGACCTATTATTACCTTATTATAGGGTGGTACTTGACATATTTGGGCAACACCACTATTCTATTTTTCAAGAGATAACATTTTGCTAAGGTGAGTTTTACATAGCCCCTTTTTCTATTTATCACCATTTTGGGGTGAAACATGTTACAATATCATTTATGCAATTCAATCATCAATGTGTCTATGTGTTTTTCTATGTTGCATTATGTCTTGAACATGACTAGGGTAAGCACAATTCTAGCATAATCATTAACATTGATCAGCCGACGGTATACATTGATAGATCTATTGGACTGACAATCCCACCCGGATACGTGCCTCCTACAAAGGTAGCGTGGGTGTTTGTTACTGCAATATAATCGAGTGAACCATGAGCGTATGGGATGTACCACAATACAACAGTCACAAGGGTTGATTATGCACTCAATTTACTTCTAGTATGTTTTCACATATGGACTAGATTGCCATGACACATGAATTGCACAACAATTTTATTCGATTATCAAAACCTATGTAATTCTCACCAACTTTTGTTGACCCAAAATATTTTCAAACTTAACATGTTTCAGGTTCTACTTGGTTGAAGATTAGAGTCAATACTTGAAGATGCGTAGTTAGTATTTTCCCATTGATGTACAATTTCTGTTAGAACAATGTATGTAATTTATTTAATTAATTATTGAAACGTATTATCTACCATGAGCTACTGGTCAATCGTCAATACGTGACATCCCGATGTTTCCGCCATCGGTTGGGGTGTTACAGATTGGTATCAGAGCCATGGTTATAGGGAATTATTTTATTAGAAAAATAGTCTAGTCTATAACCATAGGATTATAATCAGTATTTACTCTTTTACTTGCTATTCTCTATCTCCCTCCTACTTCTTATCCCTACTTTCATCCTTACAAGAAGGTTGCTCTACATCACTGGATCTACTCTTAGACTAATAGGACAAAATCCTCAGGTTTAGCCTGAACCCCCTTGAGATCTCGTCGAAGTTCTAGATTTTGATAACGAACACGTGCAATCTGGAAGGGTGAACGCCTGTATTCTGAGTCTTCTGTCTAGGCTGGCATTGCGCATATATCCCAATCAGACGAGGGACCCGGATGCCTACCTGGGAATTCTCGGGATGAGTGTTCACTTATTGGCTAAAGCATGTCTTCATATGTTATTAAAATTTAGAATCTTTGATAAGTCAACGTTTTCGTTTATTCGTTTTAATTAATGAATAAATGATTACATTCCTTATATAATCTCATTCATTTCATTGTGTCTCATACAGATCATGCCTCCTCGTCGCAGCAATCGCCTTAACAGTGGTGACAATCAAGATGACGCGACTAGCAACAACCATGACGCTAACCACAACAACAACCACAACAACAACAATGGGTTCGATGCCCAATTAGCTGCGATCATTTCTCAACAAATGGCGCAACAAATGGCAACCCTGGTTCCTAATTTGGTGGCTCAAGTCATCCAGATGAACAACAACGGAAACGGCAACGGAAGCGGTAGCGGCAACGGAAACGGAAACCACAACGGGAACGGGAATGGTAATGGACATGGAAACGGGAACGCTCATCAAGCCTGTACCCTCAAACACTTCAATACCAGCAATCCTCCCAGGTTCAGCGGGGACAAAGGAGCGACTGGCCTCCTGCAATGGTTCGAGGGTATTGAGAATACCTTCATTAACTGTGAATGTCCCGACAACCTTAAGGTTCGCTACGTCATGAGTGTTCTTCACAAACGAGCGCTCACCTGGTGGAATGAGGAGAAGCGCACCCGTGGTGCTGAGGTCGCGCTTGCTATGACTTGGGATCAAGTCAAGGAGATTATGAAAAATGAGTTCTGCCCACGCAACGAAATCAAGAAGTTGGAAGACGAGTTTCACGATCTTCTCCAAGATAGTGGAGAAAACCTTGCCTACAACACTCGTTTCCACGAACTTAGCCTACTGTTACCACACAAAGTCACCCCTTTGCCTATTGCAATCGAAAAATACATTGGCGGCTTACCCATGAAGATTCAGGATACGATGTGGGGAAGGAACCCTGCTACCTTGGAGGAAGCAAAACGTTTGGCTGCCACCCTAACAGATAACCATGTGAAGGCAGGAACCCTGACCCGGAAAGGGGAAAAGAAAACTGTTGCAAAGGATATTCCCCAACCTACCGTTGAAATCAAAACTGAGGCCTCAACCAACGGAAAGTGCAAGGTCAGGAATTTTGCAATAGACACCACTGTCCCACCCACCAAGAAACAATACAACAGGAAGCAACCTAAGTGTGATACCTGCCAGTATCACCACCCAACCCAAGTGCCCTGCCGTTAGTGTACCAATTGTCAAAGGTATGGGCATCTTGCGGATGCTTGTCGAATTCCTGCTACAAACGCCCTTGCTGCTCCAAATAATCCCGCTAGGGACCCTCCCGCTACTTAACAACAAACTCCACCATTTGAATGATGTCTGCTTTTAAATTCTATGTATTGACGTATTTAATTCAAGTAATAAATTCGAGTATTATCATAACATCTGAGTGCATGCTTGTTTGAATGTGAACAAATTGTTTTATCTATATTTAAATCATACTCATTATACATACTTACTTGTACAACAGTTAGTTACTAAACAACCTACTCAACGATTGGTAGAGGTCATCATGTCTTTCCAACAGTCGGGAGAGGCCCTACAACCTGCTCAACGACTGGTGGAGGCTATCGAACCTGCTCAACAATCGGTAGAGTCATAGAAGGACGCAAAACCCTAATGTAAGGTAAATTGGTGATTACGGTCCGGAACGTAATCATGAATTTATAGGTACGTTAAGGTAGTGTAAATTTCTATCAAGGTGTTCGGTAATTAACCAATTATAAACTCTAGTTATCTGGTAGTTTATTAGTCAACCAACTCACACATAAAAACGCCTATTATTCACACTAACCGAGACAGATTATTCTATTCATGTCATAACACAAAATTTCCAGACCGCACTTATCACCTTCAACCCTGTGTTTTCAATAAACTTCGGGACGAAGTTTTCAAAAGTAGGGGAGACTGTAACATCACAAAAAATTTTCCCAAATTTTTATACATAAAACCCTCATTATATATATTTTATCCTTAATTTTTATACAATATGCCAAACATACGACTTATATATATATATATATATATAAAATAATAATATTTCGTATCTAATGTATTGATAAATATATATATATATATATATATATATATATATATATATATAAAATTAGGTATTATTTGGACACACTTACTTGAGCCCAACCAAAACCATAACCAACCCCAAACCCACCCTTTTTCTAAATCTATAGCCCAGATCTGAGCCCACATCCCGGCCCAGATCCTAGCCCAATACCGGCCCACAAAAATAAAAAGGTTTGAAAAATAATGTTAGGGACGGGGATCGAACCCGGGTCCCTAACCGGTTCAACCTCAGTACACACCCACACATAAACCAGCTGATCTAGCCATGAATCTTGTTATAACCCGAACCCTTTATAATTATATAACAATTCAAAATCATCTATCAATCAATTGTTTCCAATTTTGATTATTAACGCGTCAACTTTAAAGACGAAGTCAAACATTTCCAATTCAATGATCTAGACATTAACACTATAAATTGGGCATCAGTGGACCATCACAAGTCGCCGAACATCCTCTTCCAATCCCCAATTCTACTTAAAAATCCTCTGTTCTTGGTGATTAATCGCGTTTTTTGACTTTGGGCTTGACCGACCAATTCGTATCTTAATCGTGATTGTAAGTGTGATTTTTTTTTATGGGTTTCAATTATCGGAACTTACACAACATTAACCCCATGATTAATTGGGTTAATGTTGTGTGATTGTATCGATTGCAAATTCTAGGGCTTGTATGTTTGAAATTGGGGAAGATCACGATTTGCACATATTATTTACTTTAATAAACTGAGATCAAACACAACCACTGGTCTGGGCCAAGTGGTTGTGTCTGGTGCACTCTGACCGAGCCACGCGGGTTCGAAACCCGGTAGCCACATCTATTTTTTTCTTTTTCTTTGTTTTACCCAAAAACAATCAACTTTATATATATATATTATTTATATCTTATAAAATCATTTTAAAATACTAAAATAATTTTAATAATTCTACAAAAATTATTTTTAGGTAAACTGATAAAAAGGTTTAACTCACAATTTTTAGTTTTCAAAAATTTATTTATTTAATATATTTAATAAATAAATCAATTTTATTCTATTATATTTACAAAATTCTATTAAAATATCTAAACAATCTTATAAATTTCCACAAAAATTATTCTATGTTTTTATAACAATAAATTTTCTGAAATAATTTTTATTTCTGAAAAATCATTTATTTAATATTTTAAATAAATTTTTGTTAGTTTTAAT
Source organism: Ambrosia x helenae (assembly GCA_030844895.1). Classification (NCBI taxonomy): domain Eukaryota; kingdom Viridiplantae; phylum Streptophyta; class Magnoliopsida; order Asterales; family Asteraceae; genus Ambrosia; species Ambrosia x helenae. The sequence goes on from CM061223.1 coordinate 38,684,370, forward strand.
CATAATTAAATCATAATAAATTCAATTTTTAATATTTTTGCACCAAAATTTTATATAAATTATTTCTGATTATTTGGAACAGAAATATAATTTTTAAACTATTAATTCTTTAATTTTAATATTTTTAATATTAAAGTTAAATTTTGGAAATTTGTTATAAATAGATTTAATATTCTATTTTAAAGAAAATAATTTTATAAAAAATATTTTTATACTTTAAACTCATTATTGTGACCATCTTTGATTCAAATTTTATAAAAAGGATTTTGTTTATTTATTTATAAAATTTCTCTCAAATATCAAACATTTTAATTATTAATCAAACGAGCATTTATCCCCAATTCGAAGCCCTAGAATATATATATATATATATATATATATATATATATATATATATATATATATATATATATATATATATTGTAGACTAGATAAACTTAGACATATTATTACCTTATTATAGGGTGATACTTAACATATTTGGGCAACACCACTATTCTATTTTTCAAGAGATAACATTTTGCTAAGGTGAGTTTTACATAGCCCATTTTTCTATTTATCACCATTTTTGGGGTGAAACATGTTACAATATCATTTATGCAATTCAATCATCAATGTGTCAATGTGTTTTTCTATGTTGCATTATGTCTTGAACATGACTAGGGTAAGCACAATTCTAGCATAATCATTAACATTGATTAGCCGACGGTATACATTGATAGATTTATTGGACTGACAATCCCACCCGGATACGTGCCTCCTACAAAGGTAGCGTGGGTGTTTGTTACTGCAATATAATCGAGTGAACCATGAGCGTATGGGATGTACCACAATACAACAGTCACAAGGGTTGATTATGCATTCGATTTACTTCTAGTATGTTTTCACATATGGACTAGATTGCCATGACACATGAATTGCACAACAATTTTATTCGATTATCAAAACCTATGTAATTCTCAGCAACTTTTGTTGACCCAAAATATTTTCAAACTTAACATGTTTCAGGTTCTACTTGCTTGAAGATTAGAGTCAATACTTGAAGATGCGTAGTTAGTATTTTCCCATTGATGTACAAATTCTATTAGAACAATGTATGTAATTTATTTAATTAATTATTGAAACGTATTATCTACCATGAGCTACTGAACAATCGTCAATACGTGACATCCCGATGTTTCCGCCATCGGTTGGGGTGTTACAATCTGGTTCTCATCCTTTGGATTCACCTCCTAGGACTAAATCAGTTAAAACTACCACTGGTAGGAATTCAGATGATCCTATTAACTTAGGTGATGAATTAAAATACCAAGAATTGACGGCCAGAGTCCAAACCATTGAAACCTCTGTTACTGATATCAAATCAGATGTCAAGTTAATATTGGAATCATTGGCTACTCTCTCCAAGAGTCAACCATCCACAGCTGATATTGCTAGTGAGCTATGGAAATCTGTTTCCCCCATCATCATAGCTCACAGAAAACTAGCAGATCAGACTCATGAAACCTACATGGCTGAAATCAGAAACATGGTAGATGCTAGGTACAAAGATACCCATGCAGACATTCAGGCCATCAATGACCATTTGCTGAAGACCACTGGCTCTGCCCCTACCACCATTCTCAGGGATGAAGATGATGATGCATTCACAGCTGATGATGCCAAAAAGGGGGAGAGTGGCAGAGATAGATTGCCAAAGCTAGATCCCTTTGGTTGTCCACCTTCTCAAAAAGGTAAATCAAAGTCTGCCAACAAACTAGGGTCTACTCAAACAGTTCCACAACAACAACAACAACAAACCAGCACAGCTCCACAACAACAACAACAACAAACCAGCAAAGATAAAGAAGTGGACATCTCTGCAAATGTAGTAGCTGAAAAAGCTACTGAAGATAAGCAAAAGAGGGCTGACACTTTGGAAGTCAAGGCAGAGTTGTTGGTAAAACAGAAAAGGGAACAATAGCAGGAAGTTGAAGATGTGGGTTCCTCTAAAAGGAAGAAAATGTCTGCCAAACATGTCAGACAACCACCATCCAAACTTAAAACCACTGCTGTTAAAACCACTGCTGATAAAACCACTGCTGACAAAACCACTGCTGCTACCCAAACCACTGATACCACCACAACATCTGAACCCGTCATCACTATCACCAAACCTACATCTGAACCTACAACCACATCATCACCAAAATCCCAAACATCTGCTGGTCCTACTAAGGTGCCAACAGATGTTAACACACCCACTGCTTCCACACCACCATCACCAAAAATCTTGTACAAAAGAAAGAGGAAATCAACCTTTTTTGTACAGGATGAAAACACACATACATCACCACACACCACTTCAACCACACAATCCACACCTATATCAGCCATTCCACTTTCATCATTTTCACCACACACATCACAATTCAGATCCCATAGATCACCACCAACCATTACACCATTGGCTGTTCAGTATCCCCTTGAACTTGATCTACTCAAGGAGGAAATGCAATCCTTCTATAATACTGAACAACCATCTGATAGATTTTTCCCTTCTCTTCCACATTTTCCTGTTCCCCTAAACATAGACACTTATCTAAAATACAAGGCTGAATAGGCAGATGCCATCATTAAAGAGAAATGCAAAGGGAAGGATGACAGGACTGCTCAGGGCATCCATTCAGCAGAGCTTAGCAAATTGAGAAGGATTGAAGATTTTGCTAAGACCCTGAGCAACTCCATGTCTGCCATGCCTCTGAGCAGTGACATGGAAAAGGAGGTTAGGGAATCTCTTCTTGAACAGATCTTGGCAACCATGCCTTATAAAGCCAACAAGAAACAGTTTGCAGGCTGGACCACTCATGCACTCAGAGAAGAACTCTTAAGGATTGAAGAGTTGGCCAAGAATCCCCAAGCTAAAGTCTCTGCCCCTGATTTTGGTAAAGGCAGAGATCCAGCCAGAGCCTTGAAGTTTAAGAGAATGAGACAAGAGATTGTGGCTGCTGATTAAGGGGAGATGAGGTCAGTTGCAAGATGGTCTGAGCTGAGGCTGGTTGAAACATACAAGAGACTAGAAGAAAACAGGAAGAAAGATCCTAACCTACCCAGAAAACCTGTCTACACTGATGAACCACTGATGAAGAGACCTCAACAGGCTTTTACTTTAGACAGCTTACTGGACACCTCTGATCTATCAGCTGCTGCTAGAAGACAATTCAAGAAACAGAAAGAAATGTCTGAAGAAGATCAGAAGAAGTTTGCTGATACTTACATAAAAGAGGGCCTCTTCAATCAAGTACATTTCTTCTCAGATCCCACTACTGACAAGCTCAGAGAACTCATTGGGAGACCTCCATCACCAAACTCATCTAGAATAAAAGTGCATCTCAGCAAATCCTCTGACTAAAAATTTCTAAAATGGAAGGTCAATAAAGATAACCATGAATTGACTCTGCTCAGGTCAGATGGAAAAGTTCAAAAGCTAAGCATGGATGATGCATATAGCCTGTGTGCAAATGACCTCCAAACATTGCTGAACCTTGAACCTGAAAGAGATGTAGAAGACCTATTTGCCTTGGACTTTGAACTTCAATTCAAAGGACAAATTAGAGAAAGTCTGATGAGAAATAAAGATCAATAATAAAGCTAAGTTTTGACATCATCTGTTCTAGGGGGAGATTGTTGGGTCTGCTGACCTGGAGAAGAACAGATGATTGAAAAGCCAAAATATGCTAACAGTTGATTCACACAAATAAACAGTCTTTACAACATACTCTTCCCAAAAGACTGCTGACCCTAACAACTGTTCCATCCAAACAACTGCTATGACAACTGCTGATACAAAGGACTGTTAGATAACAACTGATAGAGAACAAGTTCTGACCAAAGGCCTGATGAAGAAACAACTGCTGATCAAGTACTGAAGACTAAAGGTCTGTTGGAGTCAACAGCACTTAGACTCCAACAGATGTTGCATGACCATCAGAGTTTTCCCTCAATAGTAGTTTAGTTTACAGTGTTTTGTAATACAACAGTAGTTTGTATAGGGCAGATGTTTTATGTTGTTATTCTGTTAGAGGTCACTATCTTAGGTGACGTCAGCACAGGTCACCAGTGGTTTAGGTTTGTCTATAAATAGAACAATGCTTGTACTGTTCTATTACATCACACACAAACACTCTCAGACAAACAATCACTGTGTGATCAGGCTGAGGGGGAGTACTTATATTGATTGTAATCTTTCAATTAATGAAAGCATTCGATTAAGAAAACATTTATTCCTATTGTTTTGATTATAGTTTATCATTCCGCTACACTTTCCATATATACTTACATCATTCATTTCTCATCTTATCCTAAATATATCAAAACAATCAAACTCAGATCCTAACACTTATGATGTAACATTATACGAGCTTTAGTACCAAGAAACAGGTCCTAATATCCCAAATAAGATTATGAAACCAATTTTATGGTCGCATAATATGTCAATGAACAAACAATATAGCGTCCTAAGAAAAGCATATCCGGACACTTTTACAATGCTCTAACAAGTTTAATAGGACAAAATTTCAAAGTCCTAACAAGTCATATGATACAATGTTTTTTTAACATACACACACACAATTTTATAATATAATGTATATAACATCAACTAATGAAAGAAAAAAAACTTTATTATATTTCAAATAAGCATATTCATAAAGAAAACACTAATCATAAATAAGTTATAACATTATCCAACATAAAGTCTTGTAACATTTAATAAAGAAATTAAAAGCAATGAAAGAAATAAGCAGCATAGAATCCTGAGTCATCATGCGTCCTCAATCCTCACGAACTACCTACAGATAAACCATCCATGTATAAGCATTAAGTTCCAGATTATTAAAATTATTTGTATCACAATATTAATAAATACGTACCGAGATGAAAGGACAAGGCCATGCAATGGAGGAACCAATACAATCTTGAATTGTGAAAAATAACCTATATGGTCTCACCAACTTTTCATCTTTTTTATTGCTACTTGAACGTTTACCTCACACCATTATGGTCCAATCTCTGTGCCACCAACTAGCTCATTTGGGTCCAAGCTCTTCACCCATCCTCTTGCTACAATCTCGGTAGAGTTTAGAATGCTTTTGAGGACAACTTCATCTCCGACCTAGATTTTAGTTTTCAACAAACATATATCAAACTCTAGTCACAATAGTACAAGTAACATTTCACAAAAAAAATAAAGATTTATATAGAAAATACCCGTAAACTTGGAGGTCCATTGGTTGCAATGGGGAAATGTGGTGATGTAAGAGGTGTAACACTAGGACCATCCCTACACCCTTTAATCTCCGATACCTGGGCTTGTAACCGGACCACAGTACTAGTAAGTTCTTCACATTTAGACTTCAATTGGATGTTTTCTCTACGACATGTTGAACGACTTGGTGTTACACCCCAAACATCAGAAGCACGAACACCCAGACCATACATGACTGCATCACCATTTCGATCTTTCCCCTTGGACATTAGAAAAAACATCATCTGGTCCAGGCTTATTGACCGAACCATCGGGAAGATTAGAACTAAGTTGTTGCATCTGTTCCTGTATTAGATATAGTAACAAAAATAACATATGTATTTTTAACAACATCAAGAACACATACAAAAGATATGTATATGAATATATAAGATATTACTTACAATTGCATTTGCAGCTTCCACATTTTTTGTAGTTCCATGTTTGGAGAAACATGCACGAAACATTTCCAATCGACTTGTCCCAAAGATGCATGTTTGAATAAAAAGAAAATGAGTAGTAACAATGGATATCGACATGCTACATTAAGAATTGCACTATTTCATACAATCACCCTTAGCTCTTCATGAGCACAACTTCATACTCTTCTTCAATTTTTGGTTGTGGAACTTCAAACTCTTCTTCAACCAGCTCATCGTTCTCATTTTCTAAACCATCCATGCCTTTATCTCCATCATCTTCAGCAGCATCTTGTTCTTAATTGGTATATATAGTTACAAAAACAGTAAGCATCGAAAACAGTTAATTGAATCCAAACTTAATACTAATTGAATATCATATATAAAATATTTGAAAAGAAAAAATATAGGTACCATGAAATCTCATGTCACGCTCCCTGTGGTCATCATTATTGTCGACTGCAAATAACTTTCTCTTAGCTACAATTGATCTCCCTCTCGTGTGGCCTTCGTCAGACTCTGGTACACTACTATTTATTGCCCTCCTTGTGTCAATCACTTGTCCGTTTTGCACATGAGATTTTGAAGATGTTAGCACAGGAGAGACATTAGGAGCAATAACTCGTTTCTGTACTAAATAAGCATATCTGTTCATGGACTGCGGAGCAATGTATCTTGGATGTTGTTTCCGTAAGTCGAATTGTTAGAAAACAAACAGAAAGACATTATATTATCCAAATTTGTTATTACTACCTTTTTAGAGATATTTGTAGTAGCTTCTTGTATATAATCTTGCTCAACACTAACATATTTCTCGCTAGTATCAATTGGTTTCTTTTTATTTTTCTTTGTTTTATCATGCTCTGCTAGACTTTTCAAAGACTTAGCAGTATTTTTCAGTCCCATGGCTAGTAATTGTTTTTGGTTCTCTAGAATATTCAACATTCTACTCTTTTCATAAGCATTCATATGTCTTATGGGGCTTTGCCTTGCATACTTTTATCTTCCATTACTGGTGTACGCAAAGAAAAGAAAAATCTTATTAGATTGCCCAAAGCATTATACACCATATCAATATATAAACTGAAGTTAGAATCCTAACCAGATGGGTCAAGAATGCAGAAAAATGCTGAAAAAATGTGTCAAAACTTTCGTAAAATGGGTCAAGAATGCAGCTGAGAATGCAACAAAAAAATTGTGTCAAAACTGCCATCATATGGGTTGAGAATGCAGCAAAAAAGTCAGCCAAAAAATGTGTCAAAACTGCCATCAAATGGGTCAAGAATGTCACACCCTCAAATTCCACATACGGGGTTTTACCGCGAGGCGCGTGACACACCAGGATCCCAGTCAACGATCATAATAAACAAACACTAAACATGCATACATATATATATATATATATATATATATATATATATATATATATATATATATATATATTGAAACCAAAACGTTATGCTTTGAGCCATAAACCAGCAGCGGAAGCATTTCTTGTTTACAACCAAAAGGCATATTATAGTTTACAAAACATTGTTTAATATGCATCAAAACTCTAGACGCTGTGCAAGACTCCGTGCGCCTAGTCCGTTAACTGCTACCTTAGCGACCTGAGAAAACATGCCAAAAATGTCAACATATAATGCTGGTGAGTTCACAGGTTTTCTTTTATAAAAGAGTTGTCATAAGTTTGAAAGATCATATCTGTTACTACTAGGTTATAAGAAAGTTAGCTAGACGTTAAGTGTTTTTACTACTACGGTTGGGAACCCCATTACTAAACACGTTTGAGTCGTTGTAGTATGCCCAGATGTTTGGCTATGACTGATGCCTTAGCGAGCCCCGTTTAGAGATAATATGCACCCGCCCGGCCCCACCGTCGAGTGGGGTTTGTAAGGCCCAATAGATCTATCCACATTTCCCTCGTTGTGCAACCCGCACATTCATGGTTTCCCCCTGGGACTTTCCATAAAAGCCGTATAGTATTTGTAAAGTAACCATAGTATAACATGACCTTTAGTAAGTAAGTATGTAGGTAGCATGTTTCTCCCCCGAAAGTAAAACAGTAAAAGTGGGGCTGTGACACTCACCTTAGGTTGCGTTACTTGAAAACAGTTAAATAAGTATCCTATGATAGCCCCAAATAGCGGCGACCTGTCATAAGAGATGTATAAGTATTCGGACTAATTACCCGCAGGTTAACTAGTCCCCGAATGTCCAGACCATAACCATAAACATTTGAAAACACCTTTGACTGTTAAACCGACCGTACCAGAAAAGACCCAACATCCCATTTGGTGACCCGACATCCCACGTGTTAGCCGAATACAAGACATCATGCAACATATGCAATTAAACACTTAATACGCGCAAGAGTTCACCTAGTCTAGCATAATGCTCAATTAACGCATAAATGAGTCCGAACACGTGTTACTAAGTCATTGGACATGTCTCGGGGTTCCTATCATGTTCCTAGGTGTCAATTCATGTTTCGGGATGTCAAAATACGCTTACAACAGCAGTACACGCGATTAGGAAACTAACATGCAATTAGGAAAAGTCAACTAGTGATTAGAGGGAGTCAACAGGCGATTGGCAGCCTAATTGCCTGATGTTCATGCGATTGGCTTCCTAATCGCCCCTGCATCAGGCGATTAGGTTGCCCAATCGCCTGCTGCAGTTGTGTGACGCGTTCTCGCGCGTTTAACTCTCCAAATCAGATCCGAAACATGTAAAATCACCTAATTTCAAACCTAAACTATTAACCAACCCATTTCAAGCAAACCCCCCCCCCCATTTATCTTTGCTCTAACGGCCTCGGTGCGATTATTTCCAAAAATGGCAAAGTACTAGGTTTCATTAACTATGAAATCTTTCCTTAAATGGCAATTACTAGATTACACATCCTACAACTTGCAAATCATCATCCCTTTGTTATAATATCATTCTAATGTGAATCCTAACAACAAACAAGCATTGAATCATATCATAACATCCTAATTCTTCAAAAATCATCCATATGGGTCAAAGTGCATACTTTCATCAAAACATTATAACAATAGCTCAAATCCTTAGATTATCATCCTAATAACTCCTACACATCAGAAGTACATCAATTTCATGGAAACATTCATGTTCTAACCACCAAAAATCATCATATGCATAAATACTTCACATATAGCAAGTATTATGGTGTAGACTTGTTTTTAGAACTCATTTCAAAGGTTTTTAAAGACACATACTTAGCAAAACAAGGTCTGGACTTTTGGGAACCAAAACAATAACATTACAAAGGTTTGGGATGAAGAACACACCTTGGATTTTATCAAAGAAAGGTGTGTAAGCTTGGAAATGGGGAGTTTGGAAGCAAAACAAGTTCCAGAGGTGTTTTGAGGTGTGTGGGAGGTTTGGGATCTGTTAGGGTTGCACAAATGGTGTTTGGGGAGTCAAGGGTTGTATTTATAGGTGTTTTTACTCGTGCAACACACATCAGGCGATTACAAGAACAAATGATTGAAAAGCCAAAATATACTAACAGTTGATCCACATAAATAAACAGTCTTTACAACATACTCTTCCCAAAAGACTGTTGACCCTAACAACTGTTCCACCCAAACAACTGCTATGACAACTCTTGCTACAAAGGACTGCTGGATAACAACTGATAGAGAACAACTGCTGACCAAAGGTCTGATGAAGAACAACTGCTGATCAAGTACTGAAGACTAAGGGTCTGTTGGAGCCAACAACACTTAGGCTCCAACAGATGATACAAGACTATCAGAGTTTTTCCTCAACAGTAGTTTACCTTACAGTGTTTTATAATATAACAGTAGTTTGTATAGGGCAGATGTTTTATGTTGTTATTCTGTTAGAGGTCACTATCTTAGGTGACGTCAGCCTAGGTCACCAGTGGCTTAGATTTGTCTATAAATAGAACAGTGCTTGTACGGTTCTATTGGTCACACACAACATTCTCTCAGACAAACAATCACAGAGTGATCAGGCTGAGGGGGAGTACTTGTAATTGATTGTAATCTTTCAATATAATGAAAGCTTTCGATTAAGAAAACATTTATTCCTTTTGTTTTGATTATAGTTTATCATTCCGCTGCACTTTCCATATATATTCACTTCATTCATTTCTCATTCTACTCTAAACAAATCCCAGCAAATCCTACTGAGTTGTTTGATTTAGATAAATTCAAATTTGAAGATATCACCGTTAAAACTAACAATGCAGGTACTCTACAATCTCCCCAACAAGATTACAGAACAGATGTTGTGATCCCCAGTCACTATAAAATCTACTCTGCATCAGAGGAAGCAGCTGTTCAAAACAACTGTCAAAACTCTGTCACAGCTGAGTCAACCACTGTTGGCCAGTCTTACCCTCAAACCACTGCTTCACCTCTCACAACCACTGCACAAACATCTGTTGACAAAAGTCAGTCCAGTTTTAAACCACTTGGACCCATTCCCCCACTTCCATTTCAAACATCTGATGGCACTACAGGGAGATCTAATCTACCTAAGAGCTCATCCACCATACCAAATCATTGGCAACATCAGAGAGGGTGTTACACCAGCAGAGTTACCAAACCTCTGTCCTTCACCTCAAAATGCCATCATACCATATCAGGGAGATCTAATCTACCTAAGAGCTCATCCACCAGACCAAATCATTGGCAACATCAGAGAGGGTGTGCTAACAAGAAGCCAATCCTCCAATATCTGTCTTTTTGCAGGGTTTCTATCTCTCACACAACCTGTCAAGTACCAGGAGGCACTAAAAGAAAACAGTTAGGTAGAAGCTATGCAAGAAGAGCTTCTTCAGTTTAAAAGACAACAAGTATGGGAACTTGTACCAATGCCTAAGGATGTTTGTCCAATAGGTACAAAGTGGGTCTTCAAAAACAAAACTGATGAAAGGGGTATAGTTGTCAAGAATAAAGCCAGGCTTGTGGTTCAAGGCATCAGACAAGAAGAAGGTATAGACTATGATGAAACCTTTGCTCCTGTAGCAAGGTTAGAAGCTATCAGACTCTTTCTAGCCTTTGCTGTCAACCACAACATCAAGGTGTATCAGATGGATATCAAATGTGCCTTCCTATATGGCAAAATTCAGGAGGAAGTCTATGTATGTCAACCACCTGGTTTTGAAGACACATTCCATCCTGATCATGTCTACAAGCTTAATAAAGCTCTGTATGGCCTCAAGCAAGCACATAGGGCCTGGTATGAAACTCTTTCCACCTTTCTCTTATCCATTGGTTTCACAAGAGGTAAAATTGATAAAACCTTATTTTTGAAATAGAAAGGGAAAGATTTAATGATTGTTCAAATATATGTGGATGACATCATTTTTGGATCCACATGTAACAAAATGTGTGAAGAATTTAGGGAACTCATGACAGCAGAGTTTGAAATGAGTGCTATGGGTGAACTTTAGTGTTTCATTGGTCTCCAAGTGAAGCAGCTGCAAAATGGCACATTCATTCATCAAAATAAATATGTGAAAAACTTGTTAACTAGATTTGAGATGAATGACTGTAAGCCATGTAGTACACCCATGAGTACAGTCAAGCTACTCACTATTGATGACAAGGATGAACTGGTTAACCAAACACATTACAGATGCATGATTGGGTCTTAATTGTACTTAACTGCATCTAGGCCAGACATTATGTTTGCCACTTGTGTTTGTGCAAGATCCCAGGCTTCACCTAGAAAGTCAAACCTTATTGATGTGAAAAGGACATTCAGATACCTAAAAGGTGCTCCCACACTTGGTATCTGGTATCCTGCTAATGGAAACATTGAGCTTTCAGGTTATTCAAATAGTGATTTTGTTGGCTGCCACACCACAAGGAAGTCTACATCAGGAGGGTGCAAGTTTCTAGAGAATGCCTTAGTCTCTTGGCAAAGCAAAAAGCAAGCAGCTGTTTCCATCTCAACAGCTGAGGCTGAATACATTGCGGCTGCAAGCTGTACAGCCCAACTCATGTGGCTCCAAAATCAATTTTTGGATTTTGGGATAACTGCACTAAAGACTCCACTCATGTTGGATAGTCAAGCTGCTGAAAGTATCATCAAGAATCCAGTTTCTCATTCAACCACCAAACACATAGACATTTGACATCATTTCGTCAGGGATAGCTATGAAAAAGGTTTGATTTCTCTGCACCATGTTCCAACAGAGGATCAGTTGGCAGATGTGTTGACAAAAGCTTTAGACACATCTACCTTTACAAATCTGATTTCTAGAATTGGTATGCTAAACATGGATTAAACAACACAAATGTTTTTAATAAAAGCATTAAAATGTTTCAGAAAATCAAAATCCATCCTTAAAAATAGCCTTTTGGTTGAAAAATTTGTTAAGGATAAAACAACCACTGTTTCATCCATTCTATCCACTGTTAAGTTGAAAAAATTTGTTTCAAACATCTGATCATATAAAACAACCACTGCTTGGTTGAAAAATCTGTTTCAAACCTCTGATCAGATAAAACAACTGTTTTATTATCTATATATATACATATATATATATATATATCTATTAAGAATAAAAAAAATCAAGTGCTGTTAGCATCAGCACTTTGGTAAAGCAACAGCTGTTGCATCAGATGTTTGCCAAAACAGCTGTACACCACCAGATGTTTAACCATCAGATGTTTGCCACGTCTGCTCCTACAAGAAGAGTTTTGGCCACATCAGCGGTTACACCAGAGCCTATAAAAACCATGTTTTATCACAACAGTCGTTATACTATCTCATTGTATTCAAAATACTTAAACCACCTTCTTCATTCTCAAACCCTTACTCTAATTCCACTCACTCTCACATTCGGAATCCATTACAATGGATCTTCAAGCTAAAGCCACCCACAATTACCTCCCATATCTGGTAAAAACAGATGAAAACACTCCATTCCATTCCACCATCGATATCATTTTACAATCCAAATACCTGACAATCCTAACCGCTGACGCACCTATCTATCTTGATACGCTCCAAGAATTCTGGTTGAATGCTGAGTTTCTACTTCAAGACAAAAAGCCTACTTCCATTATCTCAAAAATTGGAGAGACAAGTATCGTCATTACCCCTGAACTCATATCCACAACCTTCTCACTTAATGACCTGTCAGGTAAAGACTTTTTCCCTAAGGCAGAGCTTCACACAGAGTTTCAGGAAAGAGGTTATGATGCACAGATGACTGGGTCAACACTTTTCAAAAATTTTTTTCCACCAGTCATGAAATTTTTCTTTCATACCCTCCTTCTCTGTGTCTCTGCTAAGTCCACTTCCTTTAATGAAATCCCATTGAGGATTCAGTACTTGGGCTATGCTATGTTGTCAGATTCTGACTTCAATTTATCCTAGGGACTGTTTATGGACTTAGTGTCAAATGTGAAAGCCATAAAGTCTGGGTCTAGTAATGCTTTTTTAATTTACCCAAGAATTTTGAGTGTAATCCTTCAAAAGGTTTTACCTGAAAAAGATTTTAAAAAGGGTGAGTCTATGCAAATGAAGAGTCTAACTGATGAAACTTTCACAAGAATGCTGGGTTCAACCACCCAAGAAAAAGTATCAAAAGTGTCAAAAGTTTCCAAAACACAAACAAAGAGGACTAAGACAACAACTGTTGTCCAAGCCTCTGTTGTTGAACCCACTACTCCTGGTGATCATGGCACTACATCCAGTGCTGTGAAACCCACACCAGCCACATCCAAAAGAAAACGTTCATCCACAAAAACCACCACTCAACCAAAAAGGGGACTTCTAGAAGATGAGATACTAGAAGATAACCCTGTTGCAACACAAAAGCAACAAGAAACCACTGCTGTTACTTCCTCACAACAGTTGGTAATATCTCAACCTGACCAAACTCCTCATGCATCCTCACAAAAGGATCATGTTGTAAGCCAAGGGGAAACACATCATGATACATTTGAGTCACTTGGCCATATGTTCACAAGCCCCTCTCCTAGGGCTAATTCTCTTTTTACTCCTCCACCTTCACCATCACATGTTCCACAAACTATGCAACCTCTGTTTGAGGCTATTGAAAAAACTCAGGAAAATCCCAGTTCCTCTCTTTCACCTATAAATGAGAGTATACCTCCACAAGTGACTGGGACTGAGGAAATTCAATCAGCCATCCCACAAGCAGAAGAGGAGGCTACACCCCTAGAGTTCAATGAAACTCTAGGTGAGTTTTCAAGTGGAGCAGCCACTACTGATGTAGAGACCATTGTCTCACAACAGGACAGTGGTTACATAACTAAGACTCCCTTGAAGGCAACAACTGATGAGGCCACTATAGTGTCCCCAAAATCAGTTGGAAGTCCCTAGAACCAAGAAAAAGGAGCATCTGGTTATCATCCCGTGGACTCACCTCCTAGGACTGAACCAGTCATAACTACCACTGGTAGGAATTCAGATGATCCTATTAACTTAGGTGATGAGTTAAAATACCAAGAATTGACGGCTAGAGTCCAGTCCATTGAAACCTCTGTTGCTGATATTAAATCTGATGTCAAGTCAATATTGGAATCCTTGGCTACTCTTACCAAGGGTCAACCATCCATAGCTGATATTGCTAGTGAGCTATGGAAATCTGTTTCTCCCATGATCATAGCTCACAGAAAACTAGCAGATCAGACTCATGAAACCTACATGGCTGAAATTAGAAATATGGTAGATGCTAGGTACAAAGATACCCATGCAGACATTCAGGCCATTAAAGACCATCTGCTGAAGACCACTGGCTCTGCCCCTACCACTATTCTCAGAGATGAAGATGTTGATGAATTCACAGCTGATGATGCCAAAAAGGGGGAGAGTGGCAGAGATAGATTGCCAAAGCTAGATCCCTTTGGTTGTCCACCTTCACAAAAAGGTAAATCAAAGTCTGCCAACAAACCAGGGTCTACCCAAACAGCACCACAACAACAACAAACCAGCAAAGCTAAAGAAGTGGACAACTCTGCTTATGAAGAAGCTGAGAAAGCTACTGAAGATAAGCAAAAGAGGGCTGACACTTTGGAAGTTAAGGCAGAGGCTTTGATACAAAAGAAAAGGGAACAACAGCAGGAAGTTGAAGATGTGGGCTCCTCTAAGAGGGAGAAAATGCCTGCCAAACATATCAGAAAACCACCATCTAAACTGGCTGTTGAAACCACTTCTGTCAAAACCACTGATGCCACCCAAACCACTAATACCACCACAACATCTGAACCTGTCACCACTACCACCAAACCAACATCTGAACCTACACCAACATCACCACCTAAATCCCAAACAATTGCTGGTCCTACAAAAGTGCCAACAGATGTTAACACCACCACTGCCTCTACACCGCCATCACCAAAAATCTTGTACAAAAGGAAGAGGAAATCTACCTTTGTTGTACAGGATGAAAACATTCACACATCACCACCTACCACTCCAACCACACAATCTACACCCATATCAGCCATTCCACTTTCATCATTCTCACCACACACATCACAATTCACTTCCCATAGACCACCACCAACCATCACACCATTGGCTGTTCAGTATCCCCTTGAACTTGATCTACTCAAGGGGGAAATGCAATCCTTCTATAATACTGAACAACCATCTGAAAGATCTTTCCCTTCTCTTCCACATTTTCCTGTTCCCCTAAACATAGAAACATATCTAAAATACAAGGCTGAACAGGCAGATGCCATCATAAAAGATAAATGCAAAGGGAAAGATGACAGGACTGCTTAGGGCATCCATTCAGCAGAGCTTAGCAAATTGAGAAGAATTGAAGATTTTGCTAAGACCCTGAGCAACTCCATGTCTACCATGCCTCTCAGCAGTGACATGGAAAGGGAGGTTAGGGAATCACTTCTTGAACAGATCTTGGCAACCATGCCTTATAAAGCAAACAAGAAATAGTTTGCAGGTTGGACCACTCATGCTCTCAGAGAAGAACTCTTAAGAATTGAAGAGATGGCCAAGAATCCCCCAGCTAAGGTCTCTGCCCCTGATTTTAGTAAAGGCGGAGATCCAGCCAGAGCCTTGAAATTCAAAAGAATGAGACAAGAAATTGTGGCTGCTGACTATGGGGAGATGAGGTCAGTTGCAAGGTGGTCTGAGCTTAGGTTAGTTGAAACATACAAGAAACTAGAAGAAAACAGGAAGAAATATCCTAACCTGCCCAGAAAACCTGTCTACTCTGATGAACCACTGATGAAGAGACCTCAACAGGCTTTTACATTAGACAGCTTACTTGATACTTCTGATCTATCAGCTGCAGCTAGAAGACAATTCAAGAAAAAGAAAGAAATGTCTGAAGAAGATCAGAAGAAGTTTACTGATACTTATATAAAGGAGGGCCTCTTCAATCAAGTACACTTTTTCTCAGATCCCATTACTGAAAATCTCAGAGAACTCATTGGGAGACTTCCATCACCAAACTCATCCAGAATAAAGGTGCATCTTAGCAAATCCTCTGACTCAAAAATTCTAAAATGGAAGGTCAACAAAGACACCCATGAATTGACTTTGCTCAGGTTAGATGGAGAAGCTCAAAAGCTAAGCATGGATGATGCATATAGCCTGTGTGTAGATGACCTCCAAACACTGCTGAACCTTGAGCTTGAAAGAGATGCAGAAGACCTCTACTCTTTGGGAACCAAAACAATAACATTACAAAGGTTTGGGATGAAGAAAAAACATTGGATTTTATCAAAGAAAGGTGTGTAAGCTTGGAAATGGTGAGTTTTGAAGCAAAACAAGTTCCAGAGGTGTTTTGAGGTGTGTGGAAAGTTTGGGATCTGTTAGGGTTGCACAAATGGTGTTTGGGGAGTCAAGGGTTGTATTTATAGGTGTTTTTACTCATGAAACACACATCAGGCGATTACAAAGATAACCATCAGGGAGAGGAAGTCGAATGACCTTATCGAAACAAACGATCTCAGCGTGATACAAAGATAACCAATCCATACCCACAACAACATCAAAACTACCCAAGGACACCGACATAAGGTCAATAGGAAAGGAATAACCCGACAATTCAAGGCGAGACTCCCTAAGGACGTGCGTCGCTTCAACTTTCTTACCATCAGCCAATTCTATCAAGTACTTAGCCTCTAAGGGTGTAGGTACCCTATCAAGCAATTGACTAAATCCAAGAGATATAAAACTTTTATCGACATCAGAATCAAACAAAACCGAAGCATAGCGATTATCAAGAAGAAACATACCGGTAACAGTGTCAGGGTCCTGTCGGGCCCCGCTCCAACCAATCACAAAGGCGCGAGAATTCATGCCCCCGCCCCCATTGTTCCCGTTTCCCGATCCTTTCCCCCAGCTTCGCCCTGCTTTAACTTGGGGCATTCACGCTTGTAGTGTCCAAGCTCACCCAGTTATAACACCCCTGTTTCCGATTATCCTGAAGGTTGACCCTGCAATCCTTAACTATGTGCCCATCTTTGTTGCACCGACGACAATAGTTCTTGTTACAATGACCGGTGTGATGAAACCAACATCATTCGCACTTGGGCAACTTCCCGAGATAACCCCCCGTTTTCTGCTCAGACGATGATCCCCCAACGTCAGACTTCTTCACCTGTTGAGGCTGAGCTGAGCTCGAGCCTTTACCCATTCCTTCCCACTTTCGCTTCTTTCTCTCGGGAGCCTTCACAGTAGCGCCTCGAGGAGGCAAGACTCCTTCAACAACTTTCATATTAGTCAGCCTGTGAGCCGACCGAACAACTTCAGAATAAACAATGAGATTGCCCGCAGCTACCAATCCCACAACCTCCGGCACCAACCCAGCAATATAGTGCTCAATTATCCTGTATTCCGGTGTGTGCAAATTCGGGCACCACACCGCCAGCTCGTTATGTCTAGCTGTATACGCTTCGATCTCAGACCCCACCATCTTGTGATTCCAAACCTCATGCTCGAGCTTCTGGATCTCATCCCTCAGGCAGTACTCGCTTTTCAAAAGTTGCACGAATTCTGCCCATGGCATAGCATGGGCTTCCCCAACACCCATGGTCTGGGTGGTGGAGTTCCACCAAGTCAGGGCTTGACCCTCAAGGGTCGCAGAAGCATACTTCACCGGTCGCCTACCGAGCAACTGCACATAGAGAACACAGATTCAACTTTTTCCAGCCATCGGAGCAGTCTCACTGCCCCTTCAGTCCCACTAAAGTTGTGGGGCTTGCAATCCATGAACTTTTTGTAGGAACACTGAGGTGGAGGGTGATTGACAGCACCACCTGGGACAAGACACACAGATAAATAACAAGAAAAGGTACAGTACCCTGGAACAAGGTAGAGTAGTTGGAAATCGACTTACCACCCATAGCATTATAAGTAGCTTGGAATGCAGCCAAGGCTACGTTCACGTGCTGCTGCAGCAGATTGTCCAACTCCGCTTGGGTCATATTAACGTTTCCGCGGCCAACGCCACCACCACGGCCGCCTCTGCGACCTCCACGAGCTCCTGACATCTTCTGTCACAACATGAAACAAAAGACTTAGGTTTGCCCGTGGTATAACCCACTAGGAATTTCAAGAAACTAGACCGGGTCCAGTTCGGGTCCATCCGTTCAAACGCGAGGTTCACTAGGGTTCCCATGCATTCCAGTTTATGATCTCGTGTGCACCCGACATGATAAACTGTTCTACATGGTCCTCCAGGTGTACTTCAAGCTTGAAGTTCAAGTCACCGGACACTAGCACCCAATCATGATATTATTATAAGCATAAGTATAATATAGTATGTATAAGGACGAGCGTGTCTATTGGGGCATAGCAGGGAGATGTCCGAATCCATGGACAGATCTCAAGTGTATGCCGAAGCTACCCCAATGTACACCGTCACCATGAAGGTTCAATAATATGTTGTTCGCCGCCGAATCATAATAAGAATGAGTTAAGGAGCAGAATGATAAAAGAGTAAGCGGATGATGTAGCGTAGGAGATGTGGACACCAACACCCCGGCCAGTTATAATGTTTCCCACATGTTAAGACTCGACCATATGTGACCGTCTAGTGTGTGTGACTCGGCTATAGACTAGACTCTACATGCAGTCCTAGTTTACTATAACCGTTGGCTCTGATACCAATCTGTCACACCCTCAAATTCCACATGCGGGGTTTTACCGTGAGGCGCGTGACACACCAGGATCCCAATCAGCGATCACAATAAACAAACACTAAACATGCATATATATATATATATATTTAAACCAAAACGTTATGCTTTGAGCCATAAACCAGCAGCGGAAGCATTTCTTGTTTACAACCAAAAGGCATATTATAGGTTACAAAACATTGTTTAATATACATCAAAACTCTAGACGCTTTGCAAGAATCCGTGCGCCTAGTCCGTTAACTGCTACCTTAGCGACCTGAGAAAACATGCCAAAAATGTCAACATATAATGCTGGTGAGTTCACAGGTTTTCTTTTATAAAAGAGTTGTCATAAGTTTGAAAGATCATATCTGTTACTACTAGGTTATAAGAACGTTAGCTAGACGTTAAGTGTTTTTACTACTACGGTTGGGAACCCCATTACTAAACACGTTTAAGTCGTTGTAGTATGCCTAGATGTTTGGCTATGACTGATGCCTCAGTGAGCCCCGTTTAGAGACAATATGCACCCGCCCGGCCCCGCCGTCAAGTGGGGTTTGTAAGGCCCAATAGATCTATCCACATTTCCCTCGTTGTGCAACCCGCACATTCATGGTTTCCCCCTGGGACTTTCCATAAAAGCTGTATAGTATTTGTAAAGTAACCATAGTATAACATGACCTTTAGTAAGTATGTATGTAGCATGTTTCTCCCTCGAAAGTAAAACAGTAAAAGTGGGGCTGTGACATTCACCTTAGGTTGCATTACTTGAAAACAGTTAAATAAGTATGCTATGATAGCCCCAAATAGCGGTGACCTATCATAAGAGGTGTATAAGTATTCGGACTAATAACCCGCAGGTTAACTAGTCCCCGAATGTCCAGACCATAACCATAAACGTTTGAAAACACCTTTGACTATTAAACCGACCGTACCAGACAAGACCCGACATCCCACTCGTGACCCGACATCCCACGTGTTAGACGAATACAAAACATCATGCAACATATGCAATTAAACACTTAATACACGTAAGAGTTCACCTAGTCTAGCATAATGCTCAATTAATGCATAAACGAGTCCGAACACGTGTTACTAAGTCATTGGACATGTCTTGGGGTTCCTATCATGTTCCTAGGTGTCAATTCATGTTTCGGGATGTCAAAATACGCTTACAACAGCAGTACACGCGATTAGGAAACTAACATGCAATTAGAAAAAGTCAACTAGTGATTAGAGGGAGTCAACAGGCGATTGGCAGCCTAATCGCCTGATGTTCATGCGATTGGCTTCCTAATCGCCCCTGCATCAGGCGATTAGGCTGCCCAATCGCCTGCTGCAGTTGTGTGACGCGTTCTCGCGCGTTTAACCCTTCAAATCAGATCCGAAACATGTAAAATCACCCAATATCAAACCTAAATTATTAACCAACCCATTTCAAGCAACCCCCCCAATTTATCTTTGCTCTAACGGCCTCGGTGCGATTATTTCCAAAAATGGCAAAGTACTAGGTTTCATTAACTATGAAATCTTTCCTTAATTGGCAATAACCAGATTACACATCCTACAACTTGCAAATCATCATCCCTTTGTTATAATATCATTCTAATGTGAATCCTAACAACAAACAAGCATTGAATCATATCATAACATCCTAATTCTTCAGGAATCATCCATATGGGTCAAAATGCACACTTTCATCAAAACACTATAACAATATCTCAAATCCTTAGATAATCATCTTAATAACTCCTACACATCAGAAGTACATCAAATTCATGGAAACATTCATGTTCTAACCACCAAAAATGATCATATGCATAAATACTTCACATATAGCAAGTATTATGGTGTAGACTTCTTTTTAGAACTCATTTCAAAGCTTTTTAAAGACACATACTTAGCAAAACAAGGTCTGGACTTTTGGGAACCAACACAATAACATTACAAAGGTTTGGGATGAAGAACACACCTTGGATTTTATCAAAGAAAAGTGTGTAAGCTAGGAAATGGTGAGTTTTGAAGCAAAACAAGTTCCAGAGGTGTTTTGAGGTGTGTAGGAGGTTTGGGATCTTTTAGGGTTGCACAAATGGTGTTTGGGGAGTCAATGGTTGTATTTATAGGCGTTTTTACTCGTGCAACACACATCAGGTGATTACAAGAACAGATCAGGCGATTAGGAGCCTAATCGCCTATACTACTGTCTAATCACCCCCTATCAGCATGCAATTAGGCCAATCACCCCCTATTTACATGCAATTACGCGTAATGACCTATAATGTCATGCAATTACGCGTAATCACCCATAATGTCATGCAATTACGCGTAATCACTATTTTAACACATATAAGCACGTATTCACATACCGATAAGTCACATAATGATTACAAACATATAATGCACGATAACTAACACGTTTATGTCCGTTCACCAATTCCCGGGACTCGAGACTTGCGTGCGTGTGTTAAACCGGTGATCCCACGAATCACCAATCCTTGTGCACATGGTTATGGACCGACTCCCGATGATCCGCTGATCACTGTAACGACTCTCGGTGATTCCCCAGAATCATCGCAACGACTCGACTGACCCATTTAAGTACGTAATATGCATGACTCGCTAAGGTAGACTTACTAGTTTAGTCAATGTTACTAACCTGAGTTTGTCGGGTGTCACAAAGAATGCAGCAAAAAATGCAACCAAAAAATGTGTCAAAACTGCCATCAAATGGGTTGAGAATGCAGCAAAAAAAAGTCAGCCAAAAAATGTATCAAAACTGCCATCAAATGGGTCAAGAATGCAGCCAAAAAATGTGTCGTCAAAATTTCCATCAAATGGGTCGAGAATTCAGAAAAAATGTGTAAAAACTCCCATCAAATGGGTCAAGAATGCGGTAAAGAATGCAGCCGAAAAATACAACCAAAATATGTGTCAAAACTCCGGTACCCAATAGCTCGTTCCAACCGATTTAAGCTACGCCTATATCCAATCATCCATATTAAACAAATATCATAAATCTTGACCTACTGATTAAATAGCAAGGAATAGAAATGTATAATCACCCCAACTTCATTTCCAACCATCATGAAACCTATTATTTGGTTTGTAAGTTTATGGTTAGACCATTAGGTGTACATGCGGGGAGATCATCCGGGGAGGTGAGGTGGACTCGGGGAGAATGCCAAACACCCCCCCCCCCCCCCCGTAATATTTTCGGGGAATTCAGGGAAAACCCACCGCTCCCACCGAACAAGATGATTGGTTTGATTTTTTTTTTTTTAAATCGAACTTTATATAATAAAAAATGAAGGGGGTTTGGGGGAATACCATTTCCAAACTTTAGGGGAGTAAAGGGAGAGAATGATGTGGCGCTGATGTGGCACTTGAGGGAGTTGGGGGAAAAGGGGGCACACCATATAGCCTTACAAACAAATAAAACACAGTATGTAATCGACTTTTCTTAATAAAAAATAAATAAATAACCGGTTATTTCTCTTTAATCATGTTCGAATCAGTACTTGATTTCAAGGATGGATCAAGTATTTTAGCCTTGTGAGATATTCATGTTATCCTAACACAAATATAAAAACACACAAAACATGTAGAACATGGAGTAACCATAATTAAAATCCAAATCTCAAGCCAAAATTAAAGAGAAAATGGACTGACCTTTCACAAAATATGAAAAGCTTCGTTAGGTTTAGGAATGTGGAATCGAGATTGGCTTCAGCGAGAAAATTGTTAATATTATTAATACTATTAGAGAACACAATAAAATAGCAGACATTATTACTATATTGTTCTCCACACAAAAACTGCCAATTTTTGAAAAAAAAAAAAAAAAAAAACTGTTTTTAGGTTCATCTCAGCCATCTAAACAAGTCAGTTTTTTCTAACATGAAATCTGAACCACAAATAATGGGTAGTTACTCCCAAAATTTGGAAGTTACAATTTTCATGTGGCAGCTATCCCCACTACTCTTCTACCCCACTACTCTTCTACTCCAATACTTATGCAAATCAAATTAAATCCTTTTCCACTTCACATGTGTCCTCTGTTTTGCTGGCTTCTTTTACGTCCGCCACCGCCTCAATATTTCTCACCTCATAGCCCCTGATAATGACTGATCAATTACATGTACAGTCATCCGATAACATCCACGTCACAAATTCTGGTCCAGACTGAGACTTAATTAACGCCGCCAGTCTCCTCCGTCTCGAATCTTGACCTGACGTCGATCCAAACAAAAATTGTGGCTTTTGATGAAGAAAGAAAGAATGGTCGGCGGCGACAGTCTGTTACCGACGACGAGTACGGTAATTACTGCACCCGTCGACCAGGGTGATGGAGTAACAACATCGGTTAAAATGTGGTGGTAGTTTTGGTAACATAGTGACGGTGGTAAGCGGCCGCAACTTTGGGTGACAGTTATGATTCCGAATAAGCGTTCGTTTCTCCGGCCAACATGAGCAGCGGCCATGCTTTGGTTATCTTCTCAGCAGATCGAAGGTTAAATCGTAATCACTGTTATAAATGAGTTAATTGAAACATTTTTATATTTAAATTTGTTGATTAAGGAATTCTTTCATTAAGGTAAACCTTAAACTTATTTCATTATTCTTCTTCAGTAAGTAATATATGTGCGGTTGTCTATGAACCTTAATCTGACGAATCATGTTGTTCTGTAAAAGGCTTAGGTTTTTATTATCAAACTGAATGAATGAATACATCATAAGGGATCCTTATTTATAGATCCTCAATACATCAAACCCTAGCATAATTATGGTAAGAGATAATTCTAGAATAATAGAATAAATACATAAACAATATCTGTAAATTTAAATAAAATCAGATATGTATAATATCCGTTAATAGCCCCCGCAGTTTGATCGGTCGTAGGACAGACGGTTAAACTGGACCGAAAAGATTGAAAAAGCTGTCTTGAGAGACCCTTTGTAAAAATATCGGCATATTGATAAGCAGACGGAACATGTAACACGCGAATATGGCCAATCCGGACTTTCTCACGCACAAAGTGAATGTCTATTTCGATGTGTTTAGTCCTCTGATGTTGCACGGGATTGTCAGATAGATAAACGGCTGAAACATTATCACAATACACAATAGATGCTTGTTGCAAAGGTACCCGTAATTCAAGTAAGAGGTTGCGCAGCCAAGTAGCCTCAGCAACTGCGTTGGCGACGCCTCTATACTCAGCCTCGGCGCTAGATCTGGAAACAGTAGGCTGCCGTTTAGAGGACCAGGAGATTAGATTGGACCCAAGAAAAACACAGTAGCCGCTGGTTGATCTGTGAGAATCTGGACAGCCTCCCCAGTCGGCATCCGAATACGCCACCAAAGAAGTGACATTGGTCTTGACCATGCGTATGCCATAATCAACTGTACCCTGTAAATAGCGAATAATACGTTTCATGAACGCGTAATGTGAATCCCGTGGTTCATGCATAAAAAGACAAACTTGCTGCACAGCATACGAAATATCCGGACGTGTAAACGTCAAGTACTGTAGTGCCCCTGCAAGACTACGGTACAATGTAGGGTCAGCGAAAAGGGGACCGTCCGTGGCACTAAGTTTAGACGACAAATCCACTGGAGTAGCACATGGTTTGCACTGGCTCATATCCGCTCGGTTGATAATGTCCTTGGCATACTGAGTCTGGTCCAGGAAAAGGCCTGTAGATTTGCGGGTGACTTTGATACCCAAAAAATGATGAAGAGGACCCAAATCAGACATAGCAAACTCTCGTGAGAGTGTCTGAATAATATCATGTAACAAAATATCTGAGGAGGCTGTAAGCACAATGTCGTCCACATATAACAGGAGATACGCGGTATGGGTACCATTAGAGTACACGAATAACGAATTGTCACACGCGCTACTACGAAAACCATTTGCCTGGCAAAGCGGGTGTACCACGCCCTGGGAGCTTGTTTAAGCCCATATAAAGATTTCTTCAATCTGCAAACAAAACCCGGGTAACGCCTGTCAACAAAACCTGGTGGTTGATGCATAAAAACCATTTCATTCAACTGCCGTGTAAAAATGCATTTTTGACGTCAAGCTGGTGAATAGGCCAATCCCTGGACACTGCAAGAGATAAAACAGTACGAATGGTAGCCGGTTTAACAACCGGACTAAAAGTGTCTTGACAGTCAATTCCAACTGTCTGTGACTTCCCATTAACCACTAATCGAGCCTTATATCTTTCCAAAGTACCATCCGACTTAAACTTGTGTCTAAACAACCACATACATCTAATAACCGGGCTATCAGCCGGACGTGGGACCAAATCCCAAGTCTCATTTTCCTGTAACGCAGTAAACTCAGCCTGCATGGCGCGCGACCAATTCGAGTCGGCAGGGGCATGGGAATAGGACTTTGGGATGGGTGATATGGTGGTGGTGTGGAGGGTGGGAAAAAGAGGAGGTTTTAGGCTGCCAGTTTTTGACCGGATAGTCATGGGATGGGTGGGTGCGGGGCGGTTAAGTGGTTGTTGGGCTGGAGATGGCTGGCCGGGTTGGATAGGAGGCTGATTGGGGTGGGTCACGGGCTGGTGGTGGGTGGCCGTAGCAGGTGTGTGGCCGGACGGATGATGTGGGGAGGTGGGAGGTCTAGGTCGGCGTGAGTAGGTGAGAGGGAATGGTGTGGTGGGGTTGGGCCGAGGTGGTTGGGGTGGTGGAGGTGGCGGTGGGGAGGTGCCTGGAAAGTGACCAGTGGAGGGGATTGGTCGGGTAAAGGTGAAACCGGGTGGGGGGGAGTCATCAAGAAAGGTGTATGAAGCAGGTTGGGTGGGGAAGTTATAGGGAAAGGTGTGTTCGTCAAAAGTGACGTGTCTCGAGATAGAGACTTTCCCGGTAATCGGGTCAAGGCACCGATATCCCCGAAAATCTGGCGGGTATCCCAAGAAAATGCACCGGTGGGACCTGGGGTGAAGTTTGTGGGGTTGGGTAGCCGAGGTGTTCGGGTAGCAGGCACAACCGAACACCCGTAGGTGATCATAAGTAGGGTGGCGAAGGTAAAGGGCAAAGGTTGGGGTGAAAAAGTTAAGGCGTTTTGTGGGAAGGATATTGTGAAGATAGGCAGCGGTATGAAGGGCTTCAACCCAAAAAGCGGGGGGAAGGTGGGCATGGATAAGGAGAGAGCGAATGATGTCATTAAGGCGACGAATCATTCTCTCAGCACGGCCGTTTTGTGAGGATGTTTGGGGACAAGAAAAACGAAACAAGAGGCCGTGCTGTGAGGCGAAGTCTTTAAAGGCATTGTTATCAAATTCGCCTCCAAGGTCACATTGAAATGTTTTAATTTTCCGGTTAAATTGGGTGTTAATAAGACGATGAAACTTAACAAAAGTGGAGAAAGTTTCAGATTTATATTTTAAGGGATAAACCCATATGAAGTGGGAAAAATTATCAATGAGTACCATGTAATATTTGTATCCCGAATTGCTAAGCACGGGAGACGTCCAAAGGTCACAATGAATTATATCAAACGGGGAAAAAGTAAATGAATTAGAAGCATGAAAGGGTAAACGTTTACTATTAGAAAGTTGGCATGAATGACACAAACTAGAATTTTTAGTCTTATTACATGAAAAATTAAAATTGCGACATAAAATATCTAAAACTTGAGTGCCAGGATGGCCAAAACGTTCATGCGAAGGAAAAGAGTGAGCTGAAGCACCTTGCTCATCCGAAGAGTGAGCTGAAGCACCTGTATCCATGAATGAGTTCGGGTCCGGATTGTTGAGATTCATTGATGACATTGCAGCACTAAGGTCAGATGGACATAAGGCGTTCAGGCCAGTTTGAGGGGTTGTGTAATGGGCCTGTGGTGGGCCGAAGCCGGGTGGGTAAGGGGCCGAAGGTGGTGGGTAGTAGGGTTGGTTTTGGGCTGGAGTCTGCTGGGAATAATTGGGTGGTGGCTGGGCTGAATAGGAAGAGTGTGAGTAGTTGGCAGAGTGGTTGGAGGATGGGTTTTGGGCGTATGGTGTGGGTGGCCGAGAGGAATTTTGGGTCGGGTATGGGCATGGAGGAGTATTCCACCATGCCCATTGAGGATAAGGTGAATTTTGAGGTGGCCAATAAGGGGAATAGGTGGATTGGTTGCGTCCAGTGCCACGACCACGACCGCCACGAGAATGACGACCGCGTCCGCGACCCCGGTAGCGTGTATAGTAGGTGTTTGGAGAGGGGTTGTATGTGTTTTGAGATGAAGGATGGTATGTGGGAGGTTGGTTGTGTTGTGAAGGGTTATTATTTTGGGTCATTAGGGCCGTGGATGATGATTTTTGACGCGCCTCCAACCGAATGACCTCGTCCTGTAGCATGCTCCGAGCCGTATCCCAGTCGGCGTTGTTGGCGTTGATAAGTGCTGCAGTGGTGTCATATTCCGCAGGTAACCCGCGAACTAACTGAAGAACCAATCTGTCTTCGGATATTGGATGGTCGACGTCCTCAAGTTGATTTGCAAGTTCCTTGAGGCGTTGACAATAATCATCAAGAGAAGAACAAGCGGATAATGTAAGATTGCAGAATTTTGTTTCTAAAGCACCAACGCGAGCCTTCTTGTTGCTCAAATAAATCTTCTCCAGTTTAGCCCAAGCAAGTCGGGCCGTGGGTTCCGGGCCAATATCCTGGACGCTTGGCAATAAATCATCCGAAACGGTGCTATAGATCCATTGAAGCACCAAAGCGTCGATCTCCTGCCAGTGTGCGTGATCTGGGTCAGTTTCGGGTGGGGCAGGGCTTCCGTCAATATGATTAAGAACCTGGTAAGCTTTCGCGTGAAGGCGAAACAGCTTGGTCCAGGAGGTGTAGGTAACCTTCTTGCCATCCAAAGTTCGTATTTTTGATTGAACATTGGTGACTGAATAGGCTGGATGAAGGTAGGTTTTTGGAGGTTTATCTGATGGTTCAGCAGCGTCTGGTTTTCCAGTAGTCATGGCTGAAGGGTCGGAAAAAAAAAATTATGCGCTGGTGCAGGTTAAGGAAGCCGAAGCAGAGAAGCTGTTGGTTGAGGAAGCCGAAGCAGAAACAGAAGGGGCAGAGAAGCTGCTGTGCGATCGGTAATCAGAGGGTCGAAACCCGCTCTGATACCATAAAAGGCTTAGGGTTTTTATTATCAAACTGAATGAATGAATACATCATAAGGGATCCTTATTTATAGATCCTCAATACATCAAACCCTAGCATAATTATGGTAAGAGATAATTCTAGAATAATAGAATAAATACATAAACAATATCTCTAAATTTAAATAAAATCAGATATGTATAATATCCGTTAATAGTTCTGGTGTGCAGGTAACTTCTGGTGGTGCTGATCATGGTGTTTTTGCGGCGTTGAAGATGAACTGGTTAATTTAATACAGCGAAGGCGGTTTCGAATTACAACTCAATTTACCGGTGAGGTGACACTTTCACGCGTTGTTGTATAATGTGATTGTATCAAGAGCTTATTACTATTTTATAGTATATAAACATAAATGTTTTGTTTTTTTGACAATAATTGTAATCTATATATGCCAAAAGTGAAATAATGTGACACAACTCAGATCATAAGGGATAAGGTTCTAAGAAAACATATATTTTTCCTCAAAACTAAAGCATTTGAGTGGTTTAATGTTTAAACTGTGGGATCTAGATATGAAGTAGTAAGCTTGAATATATAAATTATTGGTTGGTAAGACGAAGTGGAGTCAAGGAATGCTCAAATCCAATTTAATTGTTACCACTTGATGAAAAGAAAGCCAATTTAATACAAAAATTTGGAAATCATTTGATCTTATTGGTTCCAAACTCAAATCAGGATAGATGGCAAGTGCATGAGATTGTAAGGGACTTAACTGAACCAGATCGAATTGTTAGTGAAGTTCTGCAGCCAGGAGGCTATTGGAAGCTGATTGATTTGGGTCTTGAGGGTAAGGTTCATGTTATTTTGCCTAAATGTTATGGAACTTTTGCAATATTTAGTTTGAGAATGTACGTATATCAGTGATTTGTTTCTGTACTTTTTTAGTTGTTGCAGATTGTTTGAATAGGATTGAAACACATCAGCTTTTTCGTTATGCCATTTACATGGATAACAGAAACACAACACTCTCTTATCCTTTGGTAAAATTCGAATATGATATACCTTGAAGAAGCTTTCATAATGGTCGCTTTATTCAACTGATGAAGGAGAAAGTTGCATCTCTTCCAAAGTATAGTTTCTTTTCCCTGCTTTCATATAATCAATATTGAATTTAGGACTACTCATACAAATTTACAGGTGAATGGCATTTTTAAGGGATTGTAACTTCATTAGTTGAGGAGCAAGGAAAATTTAGAGGGGTGTGTTACAAAACTAAAGACTTCCAAGCGATTAATGCATATGCGCCTCTCTCTCGCCATTGTTTGTGATGGCTGCTTTTCAAATTAAGGTAATTAAATTTAAAGAAATACGGTTTTATCTCATTTTTTCAAGTGTAGATGTCGATCAGTTCACATAAATTTTGCATAGATTCGATTTTTTGTATAGGAATTTTGGCATAATAGGGTTGAGGATTACCGGGATCTGTTAAGTGCAAAAATATTGACAAATACAATAAGGAATGTGATGGACTTGAAGGAAAGTTTGGGTTCATTTGGAGCGACTTTGGGGAACATAGAATGTTGTCCCTAAATATGGCCCTGACACATTGAAGCGTATTTACCATACAGGCATAATCGGCTCAATTAATAACTGGTCTGTATTTTTTTATTCATAAGGTGTACACATCAACTGGGACCCATACTAAAAGTGTCCCGTTTCACCTAAACTTGCTTTGACCCGTTAATCATAATTTCTGGTGTGAAGCATACTCGACCTATCTGCTTATATACGATATTCTCCATGCTAGCAACGTGTTCTTAGACAATTAGAAAAAAAAAGGTTGCAGTGGTGAAGATTTTTTGATTGAGATTGAACATATTCTCAGGCCCACAGGCTTCCTGATCGTTAGGGACAAAACACGTGTTATCGACTTCGTGAAGACTGTATGTTCTTAGAAAAAACACTTGGTGAAGCTGATTGTAGAGATTATTGACTTTTTGTTGTGATTGAGATGAATGCTTCAAGAACTTCAACGGCCCGGCTTGCTTCAAGATTCACAAGTTTGTAAAACAAACCAATTACTTCATGTTTGTTTTACCTGAATTTTCAACATTATGCCATAAAAATGTAATTAGTATGCATATGGTTTCATAAAAACTAGGGTATAGGTTCATTAGACTTGGGTAATATTTTCACATCAGACTGTGATAGTTTCTGAGTATTACAACGTGTCGGCTATGTCTTATATGCACGTCAATATGATGTATTATTTTGTAGGCGGCTCGACCCGTTAGTGGTAGCGAGTACGACATGGAAAATGACGAAATAGTTATGAATTTTATAAAACAGCTTGATCTAGCGCGCCGCGAAGCCGCATATATAAGATACGATGATCAGGTTGCACCCGCCGCAACGCTCAGGGTCGATATCTAGTATATATATAAAATTCAAAGTGGTTGGGATTTTCTGAAAATAATTAAGGCAGGACAATTGGAGACTCCTGAATGATGTTATTAATTTAATTGAAGTGGGCAGGGGAAATATGGAACATTATATATATTAATTTCAAAGAAGCAACAAACATGATCTCGAAACAAATATGTTAAATTGCGCCAACCAAATAACAAACTTTGAGTTAAAATGTTCATGAATTAACCAACTTTTATGATTACTCACCTCAATTGGATAAAATGTTATTAAGATCTTCAATGTACATGAAGTTTGAATACAATAAAGGAGAATTGGAATTAAATAATCTCAATTTTGTCGGGTTGGAAGACAATAATCCCAATTTAAACATTGGAATCTAACATGTCCAACTTGTCTTGATTTTTATTTCACTAACCCAGTTAGAGCATGTTTGGCTCTCCTTATTTCCATCAACCCAAATATACTTTCACACTTTTCTAATCCCCGTTCGAAAACCCGTCCCAGCGGACGGGTATCTCACTAGTGAAATGGAATGACTACCCTATTTTTCGTGAGTTATCAATTCAATATTTTGGAAATTCCCACCATGTTTTCTTCCCGCTATTTAAAAACAATGATTTTAAAAACATATGGTTGTTTTTAATGAATTTCAATCATAATGTGTTAAGATAAGAGTATGATTTCAAGATACGGGTTTAGAATTTATACCAATTTCTATCAGTGAATTTAAATGTGAGTGTTCATAGAATATTTATTTATTTTAATTAAGAAAAAGATTTAAATATTGAATTTCACCGATTCATCCTTGTCACCTATAACTAGGGTATGTTTGGTATACGGTAATGAAATAGATTAATGAATGGAATACACGACGTAATGAAATGGACAATGTAATGAAATAGACAAAGTAATGGTGGGTGGTTGATGGTGGTGGTGGTGATTGATGGTGATATGTGGAGGTCGCGGTGATGGTGGGTGGCAGCAACGGTGAAGGGTGGCAATGGTGGGTGGTGGTTGATGGTGTCGATGGTGGGCGGTGGTGGGGTGCCGGTGGCAGGTGCTAGCGATGTTGGGTGGGTGACGGTGGTGACAATTGTGGGTGGTGGTTGATGGTGTCGATGGTGGGTGGTGATGGTTGTGGGTGGTGACGGAGGTGGTGGATGGTGCCAGTGGTTGGTGGTGGCTATGAGGGGTGGCGGCGGAAGTGGTGGGTGGGTGGCGGTGCATGGCGCCGGTGGTGAGTGGTGGCAGTGAAGAATGGCAGCGGCGGTGGTGGGTGGTTATATTTGGAGGTCGCGGTGATGGTGGGTGGCAGCAGCGATGGCGGGGGTGGCGGCGGCGGTGGTGGATGGAGGTGTTGGTGGTGCCGGTGGCAGGCGCCGGTGATGGTGGTGCCGGTGACAGTGGTGGCAATGGTGGGTGGTGTTGATGGTGGGTGGTGATGCATCGTTGTCGCCAGAGTGACATCGAGCTCGACTCAAACTTAATCCGAGCCAAGCTAATAAGCGAGCCCACATTTTTCTCGTGGCCCGCTCGTTTACAAATTGAATCAATTCGAGCAATCTCTACACCATGAGTTTTTTATTCGAGCAATCTCTATGCCACGAGTTTTTTGTACAACCTATTGGTGAGTAACGTTGAGTCTTAACAATTATAATAGCTTTTATTGGGCCCAATTGAATGCCGATTAGTTACCCATATCAACCATTACTAACCATACCCTTCAATAAACCAAAGTAACAATTATAAACTCCAGTACATATTACCTAATAATTTAACAAGAACAATTTAATCAAGTGATTTCTGATCTTCTGTACATATTGCTTTCAACAATAACACTCTCGTTTGTTCAGGTATTTTTAAATTAACGTGTTCCGTTTAAAAGAAAATTAAACACATCCATTAGGTATATCCATATTGTTTTATAAGGTTTTTGATATTAGTTGTCATCAAATGGTAGAATTTTGTTGTCGAAACGGTCTGCCTCGCTACCGGGCCCAGCCGGGTCGAAACGGTCCGGGTCGCTACAGGACGGGTCAGGTCGAAACGGTCCGGGTCGTTACCAGGCCCGGTCAGGTCAAAACGGTCTGGGTCGCTACCGGACCCGGCCGGGTCGAAACGGTCCGGGTCGCTACGGAATGGGTCATGATGAAATGGTCTGGGTCATTACCGGGCCCGGTCGGGTCGAAACGGTCTTGGTCGCTACCGGGCCCGGCCGGGTCAAAACGGTCCGGGTTGCTACAGGATGGGTCATGCTGGAACGGTCTGGGTCGTTACCGGGCCCGGTCGGGTCGAACCGGTTAGGGTCGCTACCGGCCCGGCCGGGTCGAAACGGTCCGGGTTGTTACGGGACGTGTCAGGTTGAAACGGTCCGGGTCGTTACCGGGTCCGGTCGGGTCGAAACGGTCCGGGTCGCTACGGGACAGGTCACGTTGAAACGGTCTAGTTCAGTACCGGACCCGGTCGGGTCAAAACGGTCCGGATCGCTACAGGACTTGTCAGGTTGAAATGGTCGGGGTCGTTACCGGGCCCTGTCAGGTCGAAACGGTCGGGGTCGCTACCGGGCCCGGCCGTGTCGAAACGGTCCGGGTCGCTACGGAATGGGTCATGATGAAATGGTCTGGGTCATTACCGGGCCCGGTCGGGTCGAAACGGTCTTGGTCGCTACCGGGCCCGGCCGGGTCAAAACGGTCCGGGTTGCTACAGGATGGGTCATGCTGGAACGGTCTGGGTCGTTACCGGGCCCGGTCGGGTCGAACCGGTTAGGGTCGCTACCGGCCCGGCCGGGTCGAAACGGTCCGGGTTGTTACGGGACGTGTCAGGTTGAAACGGTCCGGGTCGTTACCGGGTCCGGTCGGGTCGAAACGGTCTGGGTCGCTACGGGACAGGTCACGTTGAAACGGTCTAGTTCAGTACCGGACCCGGTCGGGTCGAAACGGTCCGGATCGCTACAGGACTTGTCAGGTTGAAACGGTCGGGGTCGTTACCGGGCCCTGTCAGGTCGAAATGGTCGGGGTCGCTACCGGGCCCGGCCGTGTCGAAACGGTCCATGTCGCTACGGCATGGGTCAGGTTGAAACGGTCTGGGTCGGTACCGCGCCCGGTCGGGTCGAAACGGTCCAGGTCGCTACGGGACAGGTCAGGTTGAAACGGTCTGGGGCGTTACCGGGCCCGGGTAGGTCGAAACGGTTCCGGTCGTTAAAGGTCCCGATCGGGTCGAAATGGCCCGTGTCGTTGACGTGTCGGGGTTGTCGAAACGGCCTAGGTCGTTAACGGTCCGGTCGTGTCGAAACGGTCCGGGTCGTTAAGGAGCCCTAGTCGGGTGGAAATGGTTCGGGTCGCTAAGGGGCCCAGTCATTGACGAGCCCGATCGGGTCGAAACAGTCCGGATTGCTAACGTGCCCGGTCGGGTCGAAAAGGCTTCGGTCGCTAACGGGCCCGGCTGGGTCGAAACGGTCCTGGTCACTATTTTAATTTTTTATTGTTATTTTATTTTATTATTTTTTTTTTAAATTTTAATCTCTTTTGATGTGAACCTATCCTAATACAAACCATCCAAACCGAAACTCATCCTGACCTAACCCATCCTACCTATTTTTTTAATCTACCCATCTTGACCCAAACACATCCTAACCCAAACTCATCCTGACCCAACAACCAACCCAACCCAACCTACCCATTTTGCCACCCATACCGTGTATTATAATAACACCACCATGATTAAGCGTCATATAAAGGTTAAAGTTATAAGACCCAAATGTTAAGTATACTATCAAGTTATGTTACAATAAATCTCTAGTGAAATGGCGTCCTATAAAACTGATGTTTTATGGCTCAGATATCATGTGTCCAATTATGGTATATTATAATAACATCACAATAATTAAGCGTCCTATAAAGATTAAAGTTTTAAGACCCATATGTCAAGTGTCCTATTAAGTTATGTTCTAATATGACTTCGACTAAAAATGATTCTATAACATCAAACATTTATGACTTAACTACAAAGTGTCGTATTAAGTTATGTTATAATAGGACCCCCGGTGATCAAGTGTTACATTACCACATAATAGGACACCAACAACTAAATGTCTTATAAATTACTATATTAGGATGTACATTTGAAGGGTTTTATTAAGTTATATGTAATAGGACCCCAAAAAATCATCCATCCTATTAAATAGCTTTTTAGGACACTAGTTTAGTAGTGTATATTATAAAAGGACCCCAAAAGTTCATTCGTTCTATTAAATAGTTTTTTAGGACCCCATTTTTCAAACGTCCCACACAAAAGATCCTTAAAAGCCCTTTTTGTTGTAGTGAGTTTTTAACACATTTCGGGAATAACTTGGCTGTATATCACCTTCGCATTTAGTTGGGTAACTAGGATGAAAATCCGATAAACACTCTAATAACAAAGACTCTTTTACATGTTAAACAATTATATTAAACATGTAAAATCTTTTAAATGAAATAATTTAACATGTTAAATTGAAACTTCCGAGTATTTTTCCAGTATGCAAAAAACTCAAACAAAGCGAAACTAGTTGGGAACAATAGCCAAAACTTATAGAAACAAAACCTGAAAAATTAAAATTCTGCAGTATCTGACCCATTTGACGACATAATTTGAGTAATTTGAGATTGATATTGTTAAGAACGTTTTAGTCAAATTATTACAAAAATCTTTAATCAATAGCAGGGGAAGTGAAAATTGATAGCTGTTTCAAGGTGTATTCCACAACAGTAGAGGCGAAAATGACATCCCATTTCGGTTACAGTTTTTGCACATCTTGCTGCATTATTGAACATATTTCGAGACCAACTTCGCTACAGTTTTAACACATTTTTGCTGCACTTTATGATTTCAGCTGCAGTTTGGAATACTTTGTTGCAATTTTTGACCCATTTTAGTTGTAGTCATGGCACAATGTATTACAGTTTTTAAGCCATTTTGGAAATTACTTGGCTGTATATAACCTTTGCATCAAGTTGATGTAATTAGGTTGAAAATCTAATAAACTCTATAATAACAAGACTATTTAACATGTTAAACAATTTTAGTTAAACATGTAAAATCTTTTAACTTTTAAGTTTTACAAGAAGTTAGAAAACTCAAAACAGAAATAAAATAATTTAACATGTTAAATTAAAATTTCCCACTATGCTTCCGGTAAGCTTTGGGAGGGCTTCTCACGCAACGCCCAAACGTAGTATAACCTCTTTAAAGCAAGCACCCTTGCATGTATGATTTGCTGCAGCACAAAGACAACAATCAGATGTCGCACAAGAAGTTGCAATGCAGTAGGCTAGTCCCATAAAACCCAAGATCCATAGCAAGAAGTGCAACGCCCCAAGTTGGTACAACCTCTTTGAAACAAGCACGCTTGCCCGATCTTTATCGATCTGCATACACTTGTAAAGCAATCTCAGATAAAGATTTTGAATACATAAATCGAGTTGACATACAAACAACTAACAATGTGTATAAACTTACAAATGATTAAAAACACAAACATTTTATTTTCTTCAGTTTTCCAAAATCTTACAATCCAAAACTAATTTTAAAATGATATTCTTAGGTTAAGCAAAATTAGTATAAAACAAACTGAACATTTGATAAATTCATTAATAGGAAGGCTATTTAACATGTTAAGTCTTTTAAATGTTAAGTTTTACAATAAGGTAGGAAACTTAAACAGAAATCAAATAATTTAACATGTTAAATTCATTTGTTTTAAACCCACAAAAATAATATCAATAAAAAAATTAGATCCTTATGGATCAGGGAAGGGGGAGAATGTTGGAATGGAAACCATGAAAATTGTGAGACTCAAGTTTATAACTTCAGAAAACCTTGAAACTAAACACATATCAAACCTTCCAACATTATCGGTTTAATCAACATGGGTGAGAAGTTACCAAAACGCCAGCTCCTTCATATATGATTTGTACAGCACAAAGGCAATAATCGGATGTCGCGTAAGCAGTTGCAACCCAGTAGGTCGGTCCCATAAAACCCAAGATCCATAGCAAGAGACGCATAGTCCATACCTGTTTAAAACAAGCGCACTTGCACGCTCTTTATCGATCTGCGGTTTTCCACAATCTAACAAGCCAAAAAAATGAAAATTATATTGTTAGGAATGTTTCAACCAATTTACTGTAAAACACATTGAAAATCTGATAAAATATCTATTAGCAAGGAAATTTAACATGTTAAATCTATTAAATGATAAGTTTTACAACAAGGCATAAAACTCAAAAAAAAAAAAAAAAAAGAAATAATAATAATAATAATTATAATAATAATTTAACATGTTAACTTCATTTTTTCTTGAATCTAAAAAGTAATTTTACTTGTGTGGCTTTTTTTTAATGGACCAAATGGAAATTATCAAAAATAATCATGCTAAAACCCATACATCAAACAATTTCAATTTAACATGTTAAATCTTTAACATGTTATGTTTTTACAAATATGTATGAAACTGAAATTGAAAACAAAAAAAAGTTAACATGTTAAATTGATTAATTCCTAGAACTATCAATGAACTGTACGCTCCTGATTAGTCAATGGCAGAAGAGATACACGATTGGGTTGTCTGACAGATGCAGGATACACGATTGCGAGTTTTCATATGTGTGATCCATTAGAACCTTTACCCCTTTCTTTAGCCCCTCAACTGGATCAGCTTGCCCCATGTAAAACAGGCGATCGATTACCTGAAGTGCTGCACGTTTTCCATATGATGTCATTCGCCTAAGAGGGAAGACACGCGCTGCAGCAAATGAGTACGTGACAACCGCTAAACGGTCAATTGGTCGAAGTGAAAAAACGACCAACGACATAGACTGTTTTATAAGCCTAAGATGAGGCCCGTTGGGGCACGTGACTAATACCAAATCAATAGCTGGTTGATGTGCTACTCTTACACAGAGTCTGTGACCAGGATCTGAAGACGAAGGTCCAGGTGGTTCATTAAAAATAGAGAGATGAAGACGTTGATGGTCAGCATTGTGACCCGGTTCAATCGGGTCATCATCATCATAACGGGCTGACCGTAGGATTGAATGTCTTTGAACTTTGAATGTGGCGATCGAGTCATCAAGGATTTGGAGGATTGGGTCAGCGGTCTGGTTGCCATAAAGAAAACTGCAAGGTGGGATCTTTAAGTTGCGTGGCAGGTGAGTCCATTCTGCACAACATATAGGACAGGTGACCCCACCATGCCGGACGTTGGACGCAATACAATCAAAATGGAAAGCATGAGAGCATTGAGTTGTAAATATAGTCTGGCTTGGAATTGTACATATGCTATAATTCAGAGCTTCAAGACAGATTGCACACATTGTTTGCACACATCAAGAACAATTATATTATAACCAAAATAGTCAAGAAGCTACAACTTCATACAAAAAGCTTATAACAGACTAGGAACAAGTTTGTTCAGAACCAATAATATGTTGAGAACCGTGAGAACAGTGAGAACCACATGATGCAATTGTACATTGAGCATAAAAGATACTCTGAAGCAGAGTAAGAGAGAGAAACAAAAGCGATTAATAATCGTCTTGTGTATCACATTCAAAGCAACATCCACATGTATTGGTAAAAATTATTATGCGGTCATCTCGGTCCATATCTATTATTGGTTCTGAATTGTGTGTAGTTGTAACTGACTTATTATCATCCACAAATGGAACTCCCGTTAAACGTGCTTATATTCGGTTTTACGGCCAAATCAGTTCATAAATCTAACTAAACGAGCGTTCAATTACGCTTACAATTCAATAACTTCTAAATAATTCAATACCTGATTAGTCTAGGGTTTTCTAGATCACAATAAATAAATCAACAAATTCAGAAATGCTTCAACAACTAACATTACCTTGGAAGACAAATTTACCAGATCTGAGTTCACCTCCATTTCATTACGACCTTCCTGATTAAAATCAACCTCCATAGAATCATAAACCGAGGCTGATGCTACCGCCTGCAACTGTAACCATCCCACAAACACCAACAATCAAATCTCTAGATCTACAAAATATGTAGTTTTTAAAATACTTAGTTTCGCTATCCAAGAGGGCTAGCAGGATAACTTGTTGCCTACCTGCCCGCCTGGCATTCTATTT
Source organism: Ambrosia x helenae (assembly GCA_030844895.1). Classification (NCBI taxonomy): domain Eukaryota; kingdom Viridiplantae; phylum Streptophyta; class Magnoliopsida; order Asterales; family Asteraceae; genus Ambrosia; species Ambrosia x helenae. The sequence goes on from CM061223.1 coordinate 38,722,868, forward strand.
CGATGTAATTTCCACTTCAGTACGGTATTAAATTGACAACAAACCCTCTTAATCTCAAGATTATGTACTAAACGCACAAATTCAACAAAAAAGTGGCGAAAGCAAAACCGAACACAAACACGAATAATCAAATCTCAAAATCTATTAATGTAGTTGTTAAAACATTCAGTTACCCTATCCAAAAGGGCTAGCGACACAGCTTGTTGCGTGCCCGTTTGCTTTCCATTTCGATGTAATTCCCATTTTGGGTTGGTATTAAATTAATGACAAACCCACTTATTAAATCTCAAGATCTATGAATGTAGTTTTTAAAATACTTAATGCAGCAATAGGCAGGTCAACAAATAATTATAAAAACACACACAATTTTTAGCACACAAACTTTTAGAGAACATATTAGTAAAATATTTGATTTATTCCATGGCAGAGGAGACGTAAATATTTAATATTTCTAGCAGCAACACAAACAGACTAACCATCAAGTAAAATAATTTAACATGTTAATAAAATAGTTTAACATGTAAAACATGATTTGATTTAGTCCATGACAGAGGAGAGTTGATATTTTTAGCAGCAACATGAACATGCCAGCTGTCTAATAAAATATTTTAACATGTTAATAAAATAGTTTAACATGTTAAACATTATTTGAGTTACTCTATTACGAAGGAGAATCGACATTTATCTCAGCAACACGAACATGCCAACTGTCTCGAATAAAATTTAACATGTTACAGGTGTTAATTAGCATGTTATAACTGAAACTAAACCTGATACAAAACAATTTAACATGTTTGATTCAATATGTGTTTCATAAAAAGCTAATTATACAGGTTTTTACAAATCAAACCCTAATTAAAAACTATACAAATTCTTACAAATCAAATCCTAATTACTAATTCAACAATATAAGAGTTAATTTAAAACAAATCTGAGAAATTTAGCTAAACAGATCAGATCTATCAACCTACTGAGATTTACTGCACATCAACATTAGCAAAATTGTTTCTCAGCAAATTCAACTAAACAGATCAGATAAATTATTTTAGTTGTAAAAAAAATTGTTTCTCAGCAAATTCAACTAAACAGATAAGATCTATAAACCTACTGCAATCAGAAAAACGATATTAACAGATCCAAAATAGTATACAATACCTAGATTAATCTCAATCTGTTGTTTGCTATACATGGATGTTTTAACCGTGTACCTCCTTATGCTGGTAAAACCACTCCGCGTACCTCTCTCACAAAGCTTTCGGATCTGATTCTAGACCTTTCTTCTCTGCTGACATGGATATAGTTGATGGAGCATGAGCGTCACGTGCGATTGAGTGAGTTAAAATGTGCCTGGTTTTTTATTGAGGTTTTAACATTTTGATGAACAGTGATTGAGGTTTTGATGGTGATGATGGTGGTGGTAGGTGTGGTTTACGGATTAAAGTTGATGTTGAAGAACATAAGACAGAGATTGACGCCATTGGAGAGGTAGAGATCCAGGGAAACAATGGAGGTTTAGAGAGAGAAAGGTGACGTCATGGAAATGAAGAAGGTGTTTAAAGAGAGAGAGGGAAGATGGCAGGAGATAGAGAGAGAGAGAGAGAGAGAGAGAGAGTAGAGAGAGAAAGTTGACTGAAAAGTATTTTTTTTAATTCCAATTATACCCTTGACTAAAAATTAAGCTTATGATTAATTGGTTTGATCTTATCCATTGATTTTTATAATCCAAGGGTTCTAAGAGGGGTTCCCCACTTTTTGTGGTTCCCCATTGAATCTTTCACTATATATATATATAGTATAAGGTTATATTGGAAACCCTTGTTATAGTGAAAACCTTGGAAACTCTATCAAACTCTAACTTCCCGACTTTTTTTTCTATGAAGATTTTAGGGTATGTAACATACATGATTTTAAGCATTTTGGGCAAAAAAAATCGAAAAAAGCGTCGAGCCGTGATTTTTTTTTAAAAAATAAAAACCGTCTTCGGGTAAAAAATGGGTAACACGTGTTAGTTTGGCTTAACATGTGTTAGTCGAAAATTTATTTTTTTTTTTTAAAAAAAAGTGCTCGGCGCTTTTTTGATTTTTTTGCCCAAAAATGCTTAAAATCATGTTAATTACATGCCCTATATTTTTCAAAAATAAAAAAAAATGGGAAGTCAGAGTTTTCACTATAAGAGTGGGTTTCCACATTATCCTTACCCTATATATATATAAAGTAGTAACTAGGGTTGTGCTGGGCCCTTTAGATGTTCTCCATTCCAACCCATTTAACTTGGGTATGGGTTATATTACCCGAACCAAATGACCCTAATTTTGCATCCAAATACCCACATATGAATAGTCTATTTCTATTAAATCATTAAAGAAACACGGAACACACACTTGAGGTATGTCTCTCTCTTATTCTCATTCACATTCACATTCACATTCTCATTAAAACCTAAACTCCATATCTAGAGCATGTATGGATAACCATTTGTGAGCTCCTTATGACTTATTAACTTAATGAAGAAGGAGATAAGGAGAAAAAAGTGTTGGGGTAATTTGTTTGAAAAGGACTTTTTGAAAGATTTTGGCTTTAGAAAAGAAGAAATGGGAGAAAAAGTCATAAGTTACATTTTCTTACTTTCGGGATTAAGTAACTTTTGAGGTTGAAGAAGGAAAAAGGAGAAATTGATGAGGAGAGCCAAACATGGCCCTATTCTCTATAATCGACATCAGAAACTCCAAATCCAAGACATCAGGTACTTTCTTCTCTATTGCGCTGCATCTATATTATCACTCTTCGATTCTTCCTTTTGGGTTCAGGTATTCAAAAACCCTAAATCCAATTATATGTCAAGCTTTGTTTTTATTTGTTTTAAAAGGCAAGATATTTTATTGTGTTTATCACAAAATATGTTTTTTTCTGATTAAAGCAAAATCTTTTTTTTTTTTTGTTTATTACAAAATCTGGTTGAATATGTTATTGTTATGTTGTAGTTTTTTATGTGTTTTACAAAAAAGATTTGACATAAAAGTACAACTGATATGTGTACTGTTTAGGGTAGTAATCCTTTTGTTGATAAAACGCTTAAAAATTAATCAACTAATAAAAGCTATAGAGCCTAATTTCACATAATTATCATAATTAAAATTGAAAAAAGAAATGATTGCGTTGAATGATATAAAAAATGTGCTCTGGTTAGCTTGAATTTAATTCTAGGAAGACTTCAGTCACTATATTTTAAAGTTTTAAAACTTATACAAATTTAGCTAAGATAAGATTATTTATTGTCGTAACATAAAGTGTTATCTTTCATCGCCATTATATAAAATTTGTTCAAAAATATTGTTATCCCATGTGTTTATTTAGTTTGGGCGAGTTCCATTTTCATATAAAAGTTGATTATTTTCTAGGGGCATCTAGGGAAGAAAAGTGGTAAAATTTAGAAAATTGTAAAGAAACCCTTGGTACCATTTTAACTTTGGACAATTTGAACATATTTACCATGTCTCCTCCTTTATAATGTAGTATAGATATAGATTAATTCGTTTTATTCAATATGCTAATTAATATTAATGAAATTATATAACTTTTTGTATTTGACACACTAATTGTTTATAAATTTTTTTGAATAAATTTCATTATGACCCAGATCAGTTCCAAGTCAATATAAAAAACTTTATTTTTCGTTTATAAGCTGGCCCAGTACCTAAGCTAACCTTATTGCCATATTTATGTACTAGATATTTGCCCGTGTTGACACGCAGTTCAACAACGTACGATTATTTGGAGTAGTATAACGTATAAGAAAAATAAAGTAGAAACATTTTATTAAAATTTAAAAGCAACGAATACACATCTATTCAAATATCGCTGAAAATTTCCTTATAAACCACATTTTTTGTTTTAGTCATCACTTTCCCACCAGCATCAAGTATAAGTAACTTCACGCCTGCCCTGCTTTTAACTCTTGACAATGCGACAGAAAGCTGGCCATGTGAGAATACAGGGTTTCTTAAATACAATCCAACCTGAATAAGGCGACTTAAATGGTATGTGTTAAAAATAGACTTATGGCATATTCAACAATAAGAAAGTAATAAAAATGAAAATAAGAAACTAACTAACACCTAAATTTCACAATTTAATTTGATACGTCTGAGAAGATGAGCATTACCCATATCGACCCGCTAAAAAAGCTTCGAGCATATTTTATTGTATTTGACACATTTGAAAAGACAAACATTACCCAAATCGACCCGTTAAGAAAAGGGAAGATTGCCCCAATTCACCTATGGCCTATGTATAACTAAAAGGAACATCAATCTAATCAAAACACCATAAACACACTGTTGGCGACTTTTACCCTATTTGACCCATTGGAAAAGTTGAACATTACCCAAATCGACCGATTTATAAGTAAACAAACATGAACCTACACCACTAAAACAACATTTTAACAGACTATTACCTTATTTGACCCGTTTATAGGAAGGAACATTATCTAAAGTGACCCATGTATCATATCAAGGAGCATTACTCAATAATTTTAACCGACTATTACCTTATAGATGCTATTTATACGCTAAAAATAGTAATGTGACAAATCAAATAATTCAGCATTTATTTTGTGTTTAAATGTCATTAATTTTAAAAACTGGATTTTTTTTTTTAAATGTTGAGTTTGAATGTTTAAAAATAAATTTATAAATGTATTTATATATGATTAATAATTTTATGTTTAAAGATTATTAATTAAATGGTAATCATAATTATTAACATTAGATGTTTCCAATATTGTGTAACTAACGATAAATGCTAATTATATGCTCCATATTTGTGAAATCGTTGCTAACCCCACATTGTGTAAATCTTCTTCCACATTTTGCTTCCCGGACTACTCCACAGCCGGGTGTTTAATAACTTTCCTAAACACTATAATCCATAATTTTTAATTTTTTTAAAATAAAAACATTTAATAACTATTCTAGTTTTAAAATTCAAAAAAAAAGTCATTATTGTTTTTATAAATGTTTTTTATTTTTTAAAAATCGAAATCATTCATTAATTTTTGGGTCAACGTGTTTAATAACTTTCCTAAACACTGTAATATAGATTTTTAATTTTCTTAAAATAAAAAAAATTTAATGACTATTCTATTTTTAAAATTCAAAAAAGAGTCATTAATGTTTTTATAAAATTTTTTATTTTACATCAACGAAAATTATTCATTAATGTTTCGGTCAAAGTGTTTAATAACTTTCCTAAACACTATAATCCAGATTTTTAATTTTTTTTAAATAAAAAACATTTAATGACTATTCTATTTTTAAAATTCAAAAAAGAGTCATGTTTTTATAAAAGAATTTATTTTTTAAAAATCGAAAATCATTCATTAATGTTTCGGTCAACGTGTTTAATAACTTTCCTAAACAATATAATCCACATTTTTTGTTTTTTTAAAATAAAAAACATTTAATAACTATTCTATTTTTAAAATTCAAAAAAGAGTTATTAATGTTTTTATAAAAAAAATTATTTTTTAAAAATCGAAATCATTCATTAATGTTTGGGTCAACGTGTTTAATAACTTTCCTAAACACTGTAATCCATATTTTTAATTTTCTTAAAATAAAAAACATTTAATGACTATTCTATTTTTAAAATTCAAAAAAGTGTCATTAATGTTTTTATAAAAATTTTTATTTTTTAATAATCTAAAATTATTCATTAATGTTTAGGTCAAAGTGTTTAATAACTTTCCTAAACACTATAATCCAGATTTTTAATTTTTTTTAAAATAAAAAACATTTAATGACTATTCTATTTTAAAAATTCAAAAAAGAGTCATGTTTTATAAAAGAATTTATTTTTTAAAAATCGAAAATCATTCATTAATGTTTCGGTCAACGTGTTTAATAACTTTCCTAAACACTATAATCCAAATTTTTACTTTTTTTTAAAATAAAAAACATTTAATGACTATTCTATTTTTAAAAGTCAAAAAAGAGTCATTAATGTTTTTATAAAAATAAATATTTTTTAAAATCGAAAATCATTCATTAATGTTTCGGTCAAAGTGTTTAATAACTTTCCTAAACACTATAATCCAGATTTTTAATTTTTTTAAAATAAAAAACATTTAATGACTATTCTATTTTTAAAATTCAAAAAATAGTCATTAATGTTTTTATAAAAAAAATAATTTTTTAAAAATCGAAAATCATTCATTAATGTTTCGGTCAAAGTGTTTAATAACTTGCGTAACATTGTAATCCCGATTTTTAATTTTTTTTAAAATAAAAAACATTTAAATTATACTAAATTTAGGAAGTGAGTAATTTGAATGTAATAAGGAAATTTAATGAGTTCCTAATTTACGTCAGTTTCCTTTCTCATTCTCATTTTTTTGCTTTTTTTTAAAAAAAAGAAGTAAAAAGACTAAAACGTGAAAACGTGACATATCTTCAATTTATCAATATCTCTATCATACAAAGCATGAACATAAAAAACAGCCTTGGAATATGACACATTTAACAAATTGCCACTAATGCCGTTTTAACAACACCTTTTAAAAACGACCCAAATTGAAGACTTTGTTTTCCAAACCATTTTTTTCTTTATAAATTTACGCATAAATCCATAAACAATACATTATTATTATCTATAATTGAACCTAATAATCGTTTTAGAGGTAAATTGAATGTAATTCATAACATAAGCATGGGAAATATTGATGAACAACTAAATAAAGAAGATTAGAAACTCTTACCGTGAGGTGAACCGTCTCTGGGATTGAAGCTAATAATTGCCCGTCCTGTATATCGAAATGAAAAAACTCGTGTATTAAAAGCCGCCTAATCAAACACCGAATGATCCCAAATGCAAACCCGAGCAGTCTAAACAACCAAAAAAATATGTTGATAAAAAAAACAAATTTGTTGATAAAAAAACAAAAACAAATCAGAAAAAAAAATTTAAAATTATCAACAAAAGTGAGCAAATTTATTGTTCACAATTTGTATCGTTGTCCATTCAACAATTAACCTAAGAAAAAGAAAAAAACATATGATAATTAACCTGGGAATTCATCGCTGCGCATATGTATCCTTAAGAGCACTCGAGAATTCATCCTAACTCAAGAACACATTTGTATAAGTAGAACATACCTACTGAAATTAACTCTTCGGTTTTTGTATATGAAGAAGATCGTTCAAGTGTAACCACTCAAACAAAATGGAGCCAAGTGATTAAAATGAGACAATTTTTGTATTGTTACCTCGCATGATATGTTATCACTATCGAGCCACCTATCCATGCCATAGAACATTAACCTGAAAATCAAATTAAATTACGAAATGATACACACTCGAACTCAATGAGCATACTGTAAATTATACATACACATTCGAGCTTCTCCAATATCTTGAGGCAACTCCTGAAACATACGCATTCGAACAAATAATATATGTGTTAGTGCGTGTATATCATATATGCATGAGAACAATGAACTTACATGATAAGCTTCTTCCAATATCGGTTCGTTCATCACTTTCTCTTTCTAGATCTCTGTGTGTCTCTCTCTCTCTGTATTATGTTCTCTATGAATTTTGAGTTTAAATTGTTTTAGGGAAGTTAATTAATTCAATGAGAAGCTTTGACCAAATCATAATGAATTACCTAATTTAATATAATTACCTAATTTAATATAATTAATGAATTTTGATTTTTAGAAAAAACGAAAATTTTATAAATTCTCACAATGGGACACTTGGCACAAATTGATTGGCTATGTAATTGGAAGCACAATGTGGGATTGACAAGTGTCCTCATGGACTTTGTTTTATTAGATGTATAGATAGATATGGTTGCTTTAAGAGTTGGTCTTTTGGCTTACAATTTAATTATTACAGTAGGTATCATGTTGATCTTGCAACACTACTGCTTGGGATGGTAAGTTCGGTCGAAGAACAAACTCCAACATCGGCGATTCTGATGTCATATCATGCAAAGGCGCCTTCCGATGGTGCAAGAAGGGGGGTTTCGCTGGAAAGGGTTCGTTGTTCTCTCTTTCTCGCTTACTTCACTACAAGGACCAAGAGTAGGTTTGTGTTTGCTCGATGTTTGCAGGTGTTCAACTATTTTAGTATAATCGATATATTTTGTTGTTTGTTTATGTTTAAAGAACAGTTTGTTTGTGTTTAAAGAATAATAATTGTTAGATTTTTTTGTAACGACAATAATTGATAAATGTATAATATTATTTTGTAGACTATTTTGAGTTTGATTGTTATGTAATAGGTTTCTCACTCATACTCGAAGTGTGATTATAATGCCCCCATGTCCTCTCAAACGGGAATACGGTTTGTGTCGTCACTTTGGATTTGCATCTACACTAAATTAGAAAGTTTCATTGGTTGTTAAAAATAGAGAGTTTCTAGTTTCTACATATTTAATTAAGAACACCTCCTTTTGTTTTTGGTTTGAATGTTAACAAGACTCTGTATATCCATCTACATTATATTATGACTATCTTTTTTCATTTAACATTTTGTATTTTATTCAACCCATGCATTTGAGAATGAAGAATTTAGGTTAAAGAATTTTATTTAGTTTCTATACAAATATAATTTGGCATTCAATTTATGTTTTATGTTGACATACTAATTTGAATTACATGTTGATTTGAAGGCATAGATGTCAACTCTTGAACACAAATGGCCACCCGGTACCATTTCTACAGCCCCTTGGGGTTCGACTCTTATCTTGCCTAAATTCAATCACATTCAAACTACTCATGACTTATAAGTGACATTTGATGTCAAGAATAATGTCATCGATGTATTTCAACAGTCAATTATGATTGTTTTGCAATAATTTATTCCTGAATTCTATTAGTTATTTTAAAATTTATCATGTTTATAGGGCACTCCTCACCCACAATAATTATTCATGGCTGATAAGTAGACAAAAATGTATTCTAGAAAATATACAACCTACCTTGCTCATTAGCTTCGTGCAACTAAGTTCTAGATGACAAAAATGTATTCTAGAAAATATACAATCTTTATAAAATTTGGTCATTTGATTTGGAGATGTACCGGGTGTATACCCGGGTCTCTAACCTAGTTGTTATTAAAACAATTTTCTCTTGAATATTATTAGCTTAATTTTATTTAAAACTTTTTCCATAAAATATACACTTTTTTGTTGGATCAGTATTGCTCTTTGTATGAACTTGCTAGTGAACACTTAAGTGTCTAGCAAGTTCTTTATCAGTTATAGCACAACGGAATGTTTTAAGTTAAAGCTACACTTATCAACAGGAGTTATTACTCCCCCTGGATGTTTGATAAAACTAAAGACAAGTATTTAATGAGAATCTAAGTATTGAATGAAAATGAATACTTAAACAGATTCTCAGTAAATGAAATGGAAATAACAATGATAAGCTTTGAAAGATTTCTGTATTAAAAATCAATGTCTAAAACAGAGGGATGAACCCATCTATTTATAGACTTTACAAATACATGAACCTTGCCAAAAAGCAAGTTCAGAGACAAGTTGCAACAAGTTGCAATCTTGGAACTTGAACAAAAAGTTAAAGTAATACTAAACTAATAAACTACTGAAACATAAGGCGGTGGAAAGATTCTTAAACAAGTGCTGATGAATGACAAACTACTGATGAGTAGTTTGTCTTCAGTAGTTCTTCAGTGAATTGTCTGGTTTGGACTTCAGAACTTCTGATGCATTTCTTCTTTAGTACTTGTAGAATCCTTCTTCAGTACTTTTGTCTTCTTTCTTCAGTAGTTCTATACTTAGAATATATTTGACAGAAGTGAATTAGACTTAGGTTTCCAAAAGTGGTTTCACCAATCCTCTTTGTCCTAACAATCCCCCTGGATTGATGAAGCCAAAACCTTTCTAATTCTTTATTGTTTTCTTCTGTCATTCACAATCTTCCATATCCCTTTGAACATGGAATTCTTTAATTGATTAAGCTGCTCATCGGTGAGAGATCCCCTTTGAGGTTCCAGATGTTGAATTGTAAGCAAGTCCTGAGTTGATAATTTCATCAGTTCATTCAAGGACTTGTAGGTCTTGCTTGTAAGATCTCTCCTTGTCACTAATACTGAGTTGTCATCAGTAAAGGACCATCTGATGATCAGCACTTTAGACTTGTCAAAGTCTGAAGTATAGGAAACCATGCTGGTCCCTTGGGAAGTTCCTAAGTGTTGAATGTTTTCAATTTCAGTGACTCTCAGGTGGGATTCACTTCTTTCTTCTTGTTGCACCACATCAGGTAGTTTGAAGGTTGGTAAGTGATGTTTAGTAACTACCTTAGTGTGCAGTTTGTCTTTGATGGTCTTCTAGATTTGGTAGGCAAATGTAGAAGGATCCCTGAACTGTGTTAATAGAGGCTTTTCTTCAATATCAAAGTCTGAATGGACTACTGTGTTTCCTTCTAATAGTACCATCTTGAAGTCAGTCTTTGTATTGTCCTCTGTCTTCTTCTTCTTGGTAGCAGGTCTTGTAACACCAGAAGTTCTAACTACTGAAATTGATACTTCAGAAGTTTTGAACTTCTCTGGATTAGCAGCCATTGCAGCCTTGTACTTATTGTATGTGTCTAGGTGCCTTTCTTCTTTCCATCTTGACACAGAAGCTTTTGAACCATAGTTGTTTGCTACCAGTTCTTCAATCATCTAAGCTCTCTTGGCTTTTCCATCTTTATTTGTTGCAAGTTTGTCTGCAACAATTTGAGCTCTTCTTGTTAGCTCATCCATGGAGAGTCCTTTTAGTGAAAAGGCTTTAGTCTTGCTGTTCTTTGTAATGTAAGACATCAGTTGTTATCTTTTTTCTTCTTCAGCAACTCCTTCAAGGTTAGCCTGCCTTTGTAACTCTGCTCCATAAGCCTGTAATTTTTCATTGTAGCTTAAGTCATCCCTTGCTTCCAAAGCATTCCAGATCTCGTCTTCCTTAGCCTTTCTTTCGGCTGCAATCAAACTTTTCTCAAGTAGTTCTTTGGACATTGATAAAGGAGAAGGGTTCAGCACAGTCATTGTTGTAGTTGTAGTAGGCCTTGGAATAGGAGTTGGTTGTTGTTCAGTTGGTTTGGAAGGCTGTTCTGTTGGTTGTATATTGGAAGTGTTAACTTCTGATGTGTTGACAACTGCTGAAGGTTTGTCAACTACTGAAGGATTGTCTTCAGTTCTTTCTGAGTCATCATCAGAACTTTCATCAGCATCAGAACTTTCAGCATCAGAAGTTTCTTCATTATGGCCTTGGGATGTTTCAGCTTCTTCTATTTCTTTTTCAGAGACACCAAATTGTTGAGCCAGTTTTTGTCTTCTGGCTTTGTCTTTGAGTTCTCTTTCTTGGAGAGCCACTCTTGCTTTTACTCTAGCTTTGAATGACTCCTTTGGTTCCCTAATTTTCTCCCCATTTTTGGATTCATCAAGTTTGGAAGGTTTGGAGAAAGTACCAGTGAGAATGGTGATCTGTTTTGAATTGTGGTCAATTTTGTTGGACAGTGTAGATGCATTATGCGTCTAATGCTTTGGATTGTACATAACAAGTTTCATTTTTGGTTGATAACGTTTGGTCGAAGGTGACAGGAAGTGGGCGAATGAAGATATTGATTTGGTCGAAGGAAGAATCAAGAGGTCGAAGGAGTATGTTGGTCGAATGTAATTTAGATCTTTTTGTAATGCTTGGTTCGACCAGTTTGTTTGGGCGAACCTGCACATTCGAACCTCTAAAAGGTGCGAATGTGCAGACCTATATAAAGGCCAAGCTGATTTTTGAATTGAACAAGTGTCATATTTGTTCCCTCCAACCTCTGATTCTCTCTCTAGAGTATGTAATTGATTATTCAGTGTCGAAACCTTGTTTGTTTATCAATTCACACGTGTAATCAATTGATTATTAATAGAAAAACTTTGAAAATGATGATTCTGTGTTTTTGATCTGATTTCTCATTATTTTGTGATAGATTTAGAGTTTCCGCATCTAAATCTAAATTGTTTGATCATTCTTTGTTGTGTTTTCGATCCTATAGCTCATACAAAGTGGTATCAGAGCCTAAATCGATCAAACAACCACAAATTAATGGTTTATCAGCTATTTTGGATCTGATTTCAGTCATAAACTCTCTGTTTTTGAACAACAAACTGAAACATATTGATTTTGATTGATTAAAGGTTGATTTCATGGATAAAATTGATAATTCACTTTGTTAATCTTGTTCTAAATCACATTCGATCCAAAACCTGATCAAGAACATCAAAATCTAACAACATTTGATAAATTGGATCAAAATTAACTGATTTTTGAAAGAATAACCGTTTTAGAATGAGCAGGGTCGAATCAGAGGTTTTGGTCGAATGAGTGAGTAAAAGTGGTCGAACGAGTCATTTTTTGGTCGAAAGAGTGGTGTTTGTGGTCGAAAGAAAAATTTGTTACATTAGTTTTTCACATTCGACCTCCTGTTTTTCATTCGACCAAAATATTCTCACCCGTAAGTGCGAAGGAGGGAACAAAGGGTCGAAAGAGAAAGTTAATTGGGTCGAAAGAGTTCTAGTGTTTGTTTGCCACATTAGTACACATAAAAACGGTCGAAAGAGACAATTTTTCTCTTTCGAACTTACGATTTGGGTGAAGGTATAACTCTGTTAGAAAATTTTTCTAATCGTTTAGTGTTTGTTCTTTTGTAGGTGAAGATGTGGAACTTTCCAACAACCCCAAGGCCTACTCAAGCACCACAACAGCAAACCACTCAAGATCCGTGGACGGTTGCAGCTCAGAAGACCGAACAATCATCTCAGCCGATCAACTACATGGCGATGACTAGTTCCGTTCCACAACAAGTTGTACAACCAACTCAGCAACCAATGGGAGATTATTGGGGAGTTGCTGCAGCTGCCGTTCACAATCAGACCACTAGTGCAATATCCACACTCATTCAAGATCTTTCGTCTGGTAGTGGCACTCGTCCTCCTAAGTTGATGGATATGATGGATTATAACTCGTGGAAGACGAAGTTTAAGATTCACATTGAGGGACAAGGAATAGAAGGAGCTGAAGCATGGCAGATGGTCATGAAAGGTTATGTTGCTCCAAGGTTAGAGAACACGGAAGAACCAATACCATTGGAGAACTTAAGTGATGACAAAAAGAAAAAGTTTGCCATTAAGAAGAAGGCGTTCTCTCAGCTATCCCAAGCGATCAATACTGATTTGCTTCATCAGTTTGGATCGTGTACTACTTCAAAGCAACTTTGGGACATGTTGAGAAATAGACATGACGGGAATGAGAAGACCCGAAAGCTAAGGATGGAGGAGCTTAGAAAGGAATTCGAGAACTTTAGCTACATGGGCAATGAGTCTTTGAAGGAGTTGGTACCTCGGTATTGTCATCTGCTTACCGAACTCTCAAGCTATGAGATCTGTATTCCAATGTCTGAATTAGTAGACAAATTTGCTGATGCTTTACCACCTTACTGGAACCAACACATTGAGGTGCTCAAAGAAAAAGATGCTTATCAGTACTGGACAATAAACGAGTTCATTCAAAAGTTGGAAAACAAGGAGATGGAAGAGAAGAGGAAAGCAAAACGTGCACAGATTCCTCAAAACTCTGAATTGTATGTTCCTGGAACATCAACTTCAAACTCTACTTCCAGTTCAGCATCTATAGTAGCACCACACATTGCTTGTGTATCAAACATGATTGAACCTTCAAAAGCTCCAATCAATTATCTAGCTCAAACTTCTTCGTACACACCACAATCATATCAAACAACAACTTTTATTCCATCGTTCTCTCCAATGCAACAAGCAGCCTGCTACACCGCCAGTCAATCACAACAACAACAACAACCATATGTTCCCCAAATGAACCAGATGCAGCTAACTCAAGCACAATCAATTCAAAGTCCGATTGTGTTAGAGACATCTAACCTGAACAATGTTACTGTTGAAATTGCACAGCAACACGTAGCATTGGTTTCTGCTATTGTTTCATCCTACAGTGGTCTGGTAGCTAGTCAAATTGGTAACAACAATCTCACCAATGAGGACTACGCTCAAATCGACAAAGAAGAAATGGAGTTGATGGACATCCAGTGGGCTTTTGCGAGCATTATGAGGAGAGCCACTGATTTTATACAAAAGACAGGCAGAACTGATCTTTCTACTTCTCCCAATACCACCTATGGCTTCAACAAAGCCAAAGTTACATGTTTCAATTGTGGTGAAAAGGGTCATTTCAAACGTGAGTGCACACAACCTGCTTTACAAGGTAACCGCAATCCATTCAATTCAAATTACCAGAATAGACATAACCAAAACCAAGTCACTTACAACAACAACAGTCCAAACATTTCAAGTTTTCAACCTCACAACAACAACTACCAAAATCGCCAAAACAACCAACAAAACTCTAACAGACAATCCTCATCACAAAACCAAAATCAACAAAACACAAACCGAACCATTATTCCCATTACAACACCTAACACCCAAACCCAAACTCAAACAGAAAACCAAAATCAGGCTTTGGTTATTCAGAAAGATGAAGGATTCGACTGGACGGGCATGCAATTGGGTGTGGAGGAGATAACAACGGGGAATGTGGCTTGTGTGGCCCAACAGATGAACTTGGTGGATGATGAAGAGATTGAAGAGGAGGCTGTGACTGAAACTTTATCAAAGTTGAAGAGTGAAGAACTGAATGAGGAGGTGATGGTTGAGAGTGATGAAAAACCATCTGGGATGGTTCTTGACTCGGTGACTGATGTTGGAGAACAATACGACTCAGCTTACTCGGATATGGAGAGCGATTCTGATTCTGAGGCCAGTGTTAACTCATTGGATGATGACATTGATCAATTGCTAGCCGAAGCTGACTTTTTAATGACCCGCAAATCCTGCATGGTGGACGATGCGTGCACCAAGATCGACTATTCTAAATTCTTTGTAGGGAAGGAAGCTCACTTCGCTCTCATGGCAATGACAGAAGCTCCAAAACCGGTAAGTTCGGAAACTCAGTCTAAATCATGTGAAAAATGTTATGAATTTGAGAGATTGACAGAGGAAAACAAGCAACTCAAGGTACAACTTGAGAGTGCAAAAATCAACTGTCAATCTTATCAAAAAGAAGCGAAAGAGTTTAACAAAATACTTGATGGTTATAAAAAGGACGTGTCGGATTTGAAAAAGACACTAGGACTTAAACAATTGGCCATTAACAACTACATCAATGATTTAGAAAACACTAAGTTAGAAATGGCAACCATCAAGTGTTTTGCAGAAAAGGTAAACAAGAAACTCGAAAGTTACAAACACATTGCGTACGTCGTAGACCACATAATTGAGGAGCCAGCACAACCGAGTAGTGCAAACTACAAAGCCGTTCCTGCTCCGGTGTTATTTGAAAATCACAATTTACATTGTGTAACACCGGAAAACTCAATTAGGTCTGAATCTTCATCGGATACTGAATCGAACACATCATCTGTGGGCGATCCAAATTCTGATGTAAGACCAGTTTTGGGAAACGATGAAGGCATTGTGGCTGTAGACGATGATTCGGACTCTGATTCTGATGAACAAGTTGAGAAGGAGAGTGATATTTCTGACGAAAATCACATTCTCACAAATGAACAAATTTCTCCATCTCAATTTGTTCATCCTCTAGCAAATGTTCATCGAAAGAATCAGACATCTAAGGTTGATGAGAAAAAGAGTGTTCAGAAGGTTGAGAATGTGGTTGTAGAAAAGAAAGTAGAAAAGAAAGTTGAGAAAAATGTGTGTGAAAACTCAACTAAAACTGAAAAGAGTGACAAACCGGTCAAGATATTTTATCGGATGGAAGGATCCGATAAGATTATCTCTGATGAGGAATATCCAATCCAATTCGCTAACTATTCCAAAATTGACAAAATTTGGCAAGAAAGCACAATCTGGTTTCCAAAACATGAAAGAACTAATGAAATTCCACCAGAAATTTTAAAGAAAATGTATTTGGATGTTCCAAAAGAACCTAAGGTTCATGTCACCCAGTTTGTTAAACCAAAGAACAAAGCAAACGGTTTTCAAGAGCCAGCCTACTCAAAGGATCCACTTCCTGAGAGTTTAAGGCACAGACAGTATGATGATCAATATCCTGTCAGATCTTATGCTCAACCGAATGCTCAAAATGTTTTTGAAGAATACCGTGCATGCTTCAAGTGCGGGGAGAGAGGGCATTTACTTGCTCATTGCCCGTACGTGAGACACAAGAGGCACGAAGTTGAAGTTAGGCAATCCATGAGAAAGCCGGTTGACGATCAGTACTATCCTCAAAGGCGTTTTGTTCCTCAACCTCAACAGTTTGATAACCAAAACAATTTTTATCAAAAGAGGAATGTTCGTCCATATCAGTATGATCGTCGAAACCGAATTGCGATGGAGAAACCGTTGAGAAAACCAATGGTGAACACGACAAATGATAGACAAAGGGTTCCACAAAAACCTGCTGTCAAGTCAAATGTCGGACCTAAATCTGTTAAATCAGAGAAGGTACCCAAGAAGGTTTCGTTTAAGAATGATGTTAAGAAAACGACTAAGACCCCAAAAACTTAGATTCGTATCTTAAAACGTTCGGAACAGTCTTGGACACCAAATGGTACTCCGAGAGCCTCAACATCAAAGACAAATGAAAAGGTTGAAAAAGTTTTGAATGATTCCAAAAAGACTGATTCAAAACAAAAAGCTGAAATAGATACTTCTTTGAAACAACCAGTTCAAAGACCCAAGACCAATCAGGCTTGGGTCCCCGAAAGAACTAACTGCTTTATTTGATATGTGCAGGGAGCTCCAGCTGGCCCTGTTAGCAGCTTATGGATTGTTGACAGTGGAGCTTCTGGTCACATGACGGGGGATTTAGCGTTATTGTTCGATGTGAAGAACATTAATGGAAGGTATGTGGCGTTTGCCGGAAACAAAGGCGGGTATATTACCATGGAGGGTAGTGTGAGTAACGGGGTAGTAACATTTGACAGGATATCGTACGTGAAGCAAATAGACTATAATCTGCTCAGTGTTAGTCAATTCTGTGATAAACAGTTTTCTGTGTACTTTGATGACAAATCTTGCTACATCCTGAAACCCGGATTTGAGTTACCGAAAGAGTGGGTGATGCTGAAGGCACCGAGAGTTAACAACTTATATATTCTCGACATGTCTAAAGCTATGACCACCCAAGGCCAAGTCACTTGTTTCCTCTCCAAGGCTACAGAAAAAGAATCGATCATGTGGCATAGGAGAATGGGACATATTCACTTGAGAAAAATGAATCATCTTGTGAAGAATGAGCTTGTCACCGGAGTTAATGTAAAACATTTTCATTTGAATGACAAATGCGTCAGTTGTAAGAAAGGAAAGCAGCACAAACAGTCCCATCGACCAAAGAAAGTCAATTCCGTTGAACTACCGCTAGAACGTTTGCATATGGATTTATTCGGTCCTGTCAAGCGGAAAAGTCATGTAGGGGAGTTGTACTGTCTTGTGGTAACTGATGATTTCTCGAGATTTTCATGGGTGATGTGCTTGCACAACAAAAGCGACACTTTTGACAACTTAAAAGTTCTGTTCACTCGTCTGGAGAATATATACGGTCTGAAGATCAAAAGAATCCGGAGTGATAATGGGACGGAGTTCAAAAATGCACAAATGGATGATCTTTGTGAAACCAAAGGAATCCATCATGAATATAGTGCTCCGTACACCCCCCAACAGAACGGTGTCACTGAACGCAAAAACAGGACTCTCATAGAGACGGCGAGAACAATGCTTGCGGATTCAAATCTTCCAGTAATGTTCTGGAACGAAGCCATTTACGCAGCAAATTATACTCTCAATCGTGTTTTAACGGTGAAGAAGTTTGGCAAAACTTCTTATGAGCTGTTGAATCGACGAAAGCCGAATCTGGAGTATCTAGAACCGTTTGGAGCTCCATGTACGATGCTTAATCCTTCGGAGAAGTTCGCACCAAAGGCTGAAGAAGGTTACTTTGTTGGATATGCAACCCCGCTCAAACGGGTATTC
Organism: Ambrosia x helenae; assembly: GCA_030844895.1. Taxonomy (NCBI): domain Eukaryota; kingdom Viridiplantae; phylum Streptophyta; class Magnoliopsida; order Asterales; family Asteraceae; genus Ambrosia; species Ambrosia x helenae. The sequence continues at coordinate 38,740,945 of CM061223.1, forward strand.
AACAAACGCACCAGAAAAGTCGAGTAGTGGGCTAATGTCGAAGTACAAAGATATACACAAAATGTACAGGGAAGCGGTCTAGACTGGATGTTTGATTACAAAGACTTCTTTGAATCATTCAACCTAGATAACATGGTTGAAGAAGCTGTACTCCGATTATACCATGAGGTCGAAAATGCAGTGACTTCACCGTTAGTACGTCCGATCACTGTTACTTCTCAAACAGCTTCTGATGATACCAATGCTCCTGTGCTAGAAGAAGAGGTATTCCAAGAAGCTTCTACAATGCTAAATTCATCGGAATCAGAAGACGAAGACGATGATGCAACAAGTGAAGCTATTCTGGAAAATGCTACAATGGCACCACCAGTGAACCCAAATCCAAATGATGCTTCAACATCTAATGTGGGTGATGATCAGGATTCAGCAGAAAATTTGACTACTCAAACGGGAGTTCAAGTACCTGTTTATCCGGAATCTCGGATACACAAGATACACCCGCTTGAACAAGTTATTGGTGATTCGGGTAGCAGTGTGATGACAAGAGGACAACTGAAGAATGCTCATTCACCAGAAAACATTGGCAATCTTGCTTTATATGCAAAGTTACAAAAATCTGGTTTACAAAATGACTGGTCTTTTGCTTGTTATGTTTCGCAGGTAGAGCCGCGGACATACAAGGATGCTCTTTTGGACGATGCATGGGTGGAAGCGATGCAGGAGGAGTTATTACAATTCCAGAAATTAGGAGTGTGGACTCTCACGGATTTGCCCCCGGGAAGAAAGAAGATTGGCACCAAATGGGTGTTCAAATGTAAGAAGGATGATAGAGGCGTAATTGTTAGAAACAAAGCTCGGCTGGTCGTTCAAGGATTTCATCAAGTTGAGGGAATCGACTACAACGAAATCTATGCACCTGTTGCACGCTTGGAAGCTATCCGAATGTTTATGGCGTTTGCATCCTGGAAGAAATTCAAGGTGTATCAGATGGACGTCAAGAGTGCTTTTCTTTACGGTGTGGTCAAAGAGGAAGTTTACGTTGGTCAACCACCAGGCTTTGAAGACCCTATCCACCGGGATAAGGTTTACGTTTTGAACAAAGCTCTTTATGGTTTGCACCAAGCTCCGAGGCAATGGTATGAGGAGCTAAGCACGTATCTTCTCTCGAAAGGATTCAAACGTGGACTGGTTGATTGCACACTGTTCACGAAACGAGCAGGAGATGACTTGCTTCTAGTACAAATTTATGTTGATGATATTATTTTCGGGTCTACTAACGAACTTATGTGCAGGGAATTTGAAAAAGTCATGCAAGAAAAGTTCGAAATGAGCGCTATGGGAGAAATGCAGTTTTTCCTCGGCTTACAGGTGGAGCAAAGACCAACGGGGATCTTTATTCACCAAACCAAATATGTATCTGAAGTCTTGAGCCGATTCCAGATGGAGGATTCAAAGCCGATGGATACCCCGATACAACCTAATCACGGGATTGGAGTTGACGTTAAGGGGGAGCTGACTGATCCTTTTACATACAGAGCAATCGTCGGATCTCTGATGTATCTTACAGCGTCAAGACCAGATATAATGTTCGCAACATGCCTTTGTGCTCGTTATCAATCGAAGCCGAAACAAAGTCATCTGGCAGCCGTCAAGCGTATCCTTAGATATCTGAAAGGTTGTCCATCGAAAGGACTGTGGTACCCTCATGATGATAATTTTGACCTAATTGCGTTTAGTGATGCAGATTGGGGCGGCTGTGACAAAGACAACAAATCCACAACGGCTGGATGCCAGTTTATGGGGAGCAGGCTCGTGACCTGGCAATGCAAGAAACAAACCGCGGTTGCACTATCCACATGTGAAGCAGAATACGTTTCAGCATCGAGCTGCTGCTCACAGGTTCTTTGGATCCAACAGCAGATGGTGGACTACGGTTTGCAATTTCTTAAAACCCCTATACACTGTGATAATGAGGCCGCAATCGCATTAACTAAAGATTTAGTAAATCACTCAAAAGCTAAACATATCCGGATTAAATATCATTTTATCCGTGATTGTTATGCTAAAGATTTAATTGATATGGTCAAAATCCACACTGATTACCAACGCGCTGACCTTTTTACCAAAGCTTTTGATAAATCCCGATTTGATTATCTTATAAAAGCAAATGGTATAAAGAAAAACAAGACTGATCACCACCTCAGTCTATCACTTTTTAGTTTAGTTTTACTGTTTTTCTGAAAAATATAAAAACCCAAAAACATTGAAAAATTTCAAAAACCATAAAAATTAGAAAATTTCTTTGCTGACTGCTATATCTTCTTCCCTTAGATTAATGCCGTCAGATTTCTGTGAACAAACGATATTCTGGGCAGTCACATATTTGAAATGCTCCAGCTTATCCTTGAGAACAGTAAATTCAAAAACTTATAAAAATCAGAAAAATCAAAAATGAGTTCCTGGAGAAAAAGGGGAAATGATAGTACATCAGTGGGGATCTGACACATTCTAAGTAATGTAAAGAAAAATAGGGCGTGTGTTTGATTCTGTGTGATGTGCTGATAGGCTTCGTAGACCTATTACTGTGTGCCTGATACATACATATCAAACGAATTTGTTATGTGGATGAACTCCTCATGGGCATATGGTCTTGGTACCGTAATTTCGTTTGATAGGGTATTTGTACAAAACTCGGAGGTTTAGGGTCGTTATGTTATTAGTTGTCTGGAGATGGCCTCTCTGATCTTCTGCTGTAAGTCATTACGGACCTAGATCAGATAGGGTATCTTTATAAAAGAGCTGAATAGCCAAAACCTAAAGTTACCGAATTGAGGAACTTTCAATGTGATATGATGATCAAAGATTATCTGTTACATCGTATCTAATCTATGATGCAAATCATGATTGATATCTGTCCTCAACCTAGTAGAGTGCACATGTTACTTTGCTGCATTTATTTGCTGACCTGTATACCTCTGTACCTCATACCTTGTAAATTACAGACGACAAACGCATAATCACGCTTTACAATGAGTCTTTGTGCATATACTTCTTGATACGGGAGTATGTCGTGTGCGTGGGAACCACAGACAATTCAGTTTATACTATAAATAACAGTATCAGTATAAAGCACTGCATAACAGTCTGCATGAGAGTTTATGTGGATCACAATATCAGCAGTTGCCGGATCACACATTGTCTTTAATGATAATATATCAAAAAGATCAATGGTGTGATCAGATTTCTCTAAAACTGATATGATCCCTTTACCGGAAATCCCAAAACATTTACTTTTCAGCAATTTATATTTTCCGTCAAAAATTACAAAACTCAAAAAGATTTTAGGTGTGTTTTAGCATAAATTTTAGAAAATCTAAAAAGATTTTACATTTCTGCTTTAGTTTTGATAACTGATGGTGGTTGATCGCGATTTTCTGAAACTTGATACACCAAATGAGCTTTGTAATCTTTTAAATGTGAAAAGATGAATGTTTGATGCTTAAAAGTTGGAAAATAATCGGAACGGGATTCGATTTTGAGATTTGAAAATTTTTTCAAAAACCCCAAATCTCATTCGCCCATTCGTTTGGTCGAATGTGGGATTTTTGTTGCTCATTCGTACGTCTAAATGGGCGAATGGGAGAGTTCTTTGAAAACTGTCTCATTCGAACCCTTATGGTCTCATTCGAACCTTTTATTAGGGTCGAAGGAGCCATAAGCTTCTCATTCGACCATCAAAAACGGGCGAAGGAGCATGGCTATATATACCACAACTGCTCATTCGAACCCCATTCTGAAAATTTTCAAAATTTCCTCTGTAACCTCACCTTGTTGCCCAGACTTTTTGCACCATCTCATTGTGTTTGTTAACGTCTACTGATCATTTTCCATCTCTTTTTACAGGTTATTATCCATTTTTTAGTAATTTATGGACAGATTTTGAACCGAGCCCTAGACCCTTTAAAAACTGATCTAAATGGTGTTTATAGGGAAATTATTGATCAGGGTTCATCATTCGAGTGTTTTAGGGGGAGATTGAACAAGAATTATGGTTTAAACATGCACAGATTGGATGTTTGATTTTTATACCCTAAGTTCTTTATAAAAACAATCGAATAATGAACAATAGGTTAAATTGATAGATTAAAAGTGTTAATCGGTGATATTAGGTGTTGTTTGGATCAAATGAACACACTGGGAAGCTTTAATTTTCAGACTGAAAATTTTGAAATAAGAACAGTCTCATTCGACCGGGTCGAATGAACCAGATTTGGTCGAAGGAGCTGTTAAATGGGCGAATGTAAAATATTGTGGGCGAATGAACAGATTTTTTAATGATTTTCTCATTCGAACCTCTGTTTTCTCATTCGACCATGAAAAATTCTCATTCGAACCCATGAAAATGGGCGAAGGAGAGATTTAAAATTCTAAATTTTTCAAGTTTGATTATTTTGTCGTTTTCTAATGTGTTTGTTTGATTTCTTTTACAGTGTTTAACATGTCTACTCAGGAAGGCACCAGTTCATCAGCTGCAGGTTCAAGCTCGGGAAAAGAAGAAATTCTTCCATTCGAGAATGCGCATAACTGCTGTGCGTATCTTGGAGAGGTGAAGAAGCATACGGAGTTTGCTGGGATCATTGAATTTCTAAAGAGGAGCAGAGTTATCGATGCACTGGCTACGCCTGCTGACATTTACAGGGATCTTATGCAAGAGTTCTGGACTAATGCCAAGCTAGACTTTGTGAGCAACGAGACGTGTTTGTCTAGTACCATTCAAGGCACACGTGTTGTTGTATCCGAGACTAACATTAGAACAGCTTGAAGCTGAATGACGAGAAGACTGATCCGAGAGAATTGGAATGGACAGAGCAGAGGAAATGCTTTTTACGAATGAAGTATAACGGGCCTATCACTGACGGCTCGTTACATAAAGGAAAGTTGTGTCCACAATTCAAGTATTTGGCTCATGTTTTGATACACGTTTTTGGTTCAGCCTCTGGAGGTTTTGATTTGATAAGGAAGAGTATCAGCTCGATGATGGTGGCATTGACATTGAAGAAACGGTTTAATGTTTCTGGAATGCTAATGGAACACTTGTTAGAGCCTGTTCGTGGAACAAGAACTAGGAAGTTTCTTTTATATCCTAGATTCTTACAGATGATTTTTGACCATAAGTATAAAGAGCTGAAACGGGATCCAAAGCATATTATTGTTCAGGAGCACATGAACATTAATACATTGGCGAGAATGAAAGCTTACAAAGGTGTACCTGAAAATGAAAGACCACCTGTTAGACGTTTATTCGGTCATCTAGCTCGTGAAGATTATGCTGATCCAGGAAAAGATAAAGTTCGACATGCTGATAGTGGATCTGACAATGATAATCCACTATTTCCAGTAGATCCTAAAGCGAAGAAGAAGAGGCAGGTGATCAATGTTGGGGCAAAGGGTGGCAAGGTAAAACAGAAGGAGATCAGGATTGAGGTTGTTGAGCCTGAGACTGAAAAGCACAAAACTACACCAAGAAGGCAGAAAAGTCAAGCAAAGAAGGGTTCTAATCTGGTTGATGAATCTTCGGTTGATTCAGAAGAGACCCAGGAGGATGAGCACTGGGATTCTGAGACTGAGACTGTTAAGATCACCAAACCCAAGGCCACTGTGGTTGGTGAATCTGAAAGTCTAAATCGTGCTGTGGAAGAGCAGGGAAACAAAAGTCCTATTCCTGTTGGATATGATGATTTCGGGCTAAATGTAAATGAAGACTTGCCTGGTTCTCCGGTACAGGTGATGAAGACAAAGAAACAACCACTGTACAAGAAACAGGAGAAACAAAAGGAAGTTTTGAAGCCAAGTGAAAAGAGGGCTAGAGAAATTGAAGCTGTAATAGCCGGAAAGAAGTTACCACCGGTTAGTCCAAAATCACCGGTACCTGCACCTGCAAAGAAACAGAAGACTGCACCAGCAACTACATCAACAAAACAGGGAGATGAATTACCTGTTGATGAATTTAATGAAGCGTTAGACAATGTGCTCAAAAAGATGAAGAAAGGAAAGCTACCTGAAGTTGCTGAAACGCCTGTGAAAAAGAAGGTTACAGTTGATTCTGATGTTATGACAGCTGTGAACCAGAAGTTAGCCGACATGATGAATTTGATTAACAAGCAACAGGCAGAAAATGAGCAGTTAAGGAATAATGATAAGAAAATGTTAACTGTCGTAGTCACATCCCATGAGAAGAGTGAGGAATTGGAAGGAAAGATTAAGAAGTTGAGAAAAGAAAACAAGAGATTGCTTAGACACGAACAGAGAAATACCAAAAGGTATATCACTTTGAAGAAAGAGAATAAAGAGCTGAAAAAGAGCAATAAGCATATGGATGATTTGATTAAGGATTTGTATGCTCGAGCACCTCAACTACAAGCTGGTGAAGAGGATAAAGAACCAGAGATTGATCTAGTTGATTATGAAGATTCTGATGAAGATGAAGATGAGAATCTAGATGAGGATGCTGGAGATGATACGAAGAAGAAAGATGTGATGGTGATGATGGAGATTCTGATGGAGGATCATCTGATGCTAACAGCTCTGCTAGCTCAGACAGTGATGATCAAGATGGTGATGATGCTGAGAAATATAAGTATGAGAAGAGAGACTCAAGTAAAGGTGGAGAGTCAAGTTCTAAGGCTCCGGGCAAAAACGTTGATGATGATATTTTCTGGAACGAGAAGCTGCAGTCACTACCAGAAGAAGATAAACAGTTGTATCGCCAGATGTTGACTGATAGAGTCTGGATGATTGATATGACGGGTAGATTTCTAGAAATTTTTGAGTCTAGCAACAAGCCTTATGAGTTAGAATTTGAAGACTCAGATCTTGAGGACGGAGAGGTGTCAGCAGCTATCTCGAGAGAAATTCTTGGTGGATTAGCACGACAAGTGGGAAAGACGTTGGAAGAACTGCTAGCTGATAACTTCATCCCAAAAATACCTGAAAAGGAAGCCGGTAATCACTCCGATGACCGTGACGTTCCTGGATTCGAAGAGGTTGAAATGGAGGATATCACTAGTGAGGAATATCCACAGTATTTCAAGAATAATGAAAGTACTGGATTTCCTGGTTTTTCAGAGGATGTGCTTAATCAAGCCGAGAAGATTGCTAAAGAAAAGAGCAAGATGTTTGAAGATGAGATTTTTAAAGGGCATGAGTTGTGGAGCTTGTGCTTGTACAAAATGTGCACTCCCTTGTGTTCCATTATTCCTGTTATAACTGGGGTTAAAATTATTTCCAGACTGAGATTGGTTAAAGCTAGAGCTTCTACACTCTCTAGCAAAGTGTCCCAACTTTTGACACTTGTGACATCTAAGTTTAGATTTGTCAAAACCAATTTTTGTGGAGCTGTTGAGTCCTGTAAACTTCCTTCCTGACCTTTTGTAAAATTTGTTTGTTTTATACTCAACATGGCCAGTTGGTGTAGAATATCCATTTCTTCCAAGTCATCACTGCTGAAATTTTTTAAATCATCCATGATAAAACACATGTTATCAGCAGTTTGACTAAAATCATTATTGTCATAACCTGGGAATGATCTTTCAGATGAGATCCCAACAGTTATGTCAATATGGTCAAAAGATCCAAAACTCTTTGAACAAGTTGGTGAGTCTTGTCCCAATAGTGTTGTACTACCTGGTAGATAGTCATTAGCAGTTTTACCAGAACTTTGTAACTTTTTCTTTTGATTAATTTCTCCTTCAAAAGTAAGTAATCTCCCATGTAGCTTTGTAAGAGTGAGGGAGCTAAAGTCTGGTGAAGATCTTAAGACTATAGAGTATGTTTCCCATTTTTCAGGTAAAGACCTTAAAAATCTATGAAGCATAGATACAGTTGTGTAGGTCTGACCATTTAATTTTAGCTCAGATATTAATGAGGAGAATCTTTCAAATTGTTGTGTTAAAGTTTCCCCATTAATGTGAGCAAAAGTTTCATATTGTTGAGCCAGGATTTCTCTGGTGTTGGCAATCACCTCTTCAGTTCCTCCAAACTGTTCTTTGAGGCAATCCCAAAGCTCTTTGGCACTATCACAATGTAATAGGCCAGAGTAGATTTCATTTGGGAGTGCCATTGCCAACATAGAGAAAGCTTTAGCATCAAGCTCAAGTTTTAGGAAATCATCATATGTATAGTCTTTTGGGTCTTTTGGTATTTCTTCTTTAGTTTCAAGATTGATATTTACTGGTTTATGAGGACCATATATCACAGATTTCCAGCAACCTGTGTTGGTCTGTGATAAGGTATGTGCCATTCTACTTTGCCAGATATTATATTCATTTCTTACTAGCATAGCAGGTTTGTTGGCAGAATCAGTATTATGAGGATCCATTTTAAAGAGTATTGATTTGTCAAATATCTCTTAAAGTGATGGATGTTGATAAAAGTGAACTTTTAATCCTTTATTGAATATCAATAAGAGCCTGTGTCTGATTCTCAATGTGTTAGATTGATATGTGATCAGATAAACCAGCGCTCTGATACCAATTCTTGGATCAGTATTGCTCTTTGTATGAACTTGCTAGGCAACACTTAAGTGTCTAGCAAGTTCTTTATCAGTTATAGCACAGCGGAATGTTTTAAGTTAAAGCTACACTTATCAACAGGAGTTATTACTCCCCTGGATGTTTGATAAAACTAAAGACAAGTATTTAATGAGAATCTAAGTATTGAATGAGAATGAATACTTAAACAGATTCTCAGTAATGAAATGGAAATAACAATGATAAGCTTTGAAAGATTTCTTTATTAAAAATCAATGTCTAAAACAGAGGGATGAACCCATCTATTTATAGACTTTACAAATACATGAACCTTGCCAAAAAGCAAGTTCAGAGACAAGTTGCAACAAGTTGCAATCTTGGAACTTGAACAAAAAGTTATAGTAATACTAAACTAATAAACTACTAAAACATAAGGTGGTGGAAAGATTCTTGAACAAGTGCTGATGAATGACAAACTACTGATGAGTAGTTTGTCTTCAGTAGTTCTTCAGTGAACTGTCTGGTTTGGACTTCAGAACTTCTGATGCATTTCTTCTTCAGTACTTCTATACTTAGAATATATTTGACAGAAGTAAATTAGACTTAGGTTTCCAAAAGTGGTTTCACCAATCCTCTTTGTCCTAACATTTTTCCATAAAATATAGACATCTTTATAAATTCTCCAAAACTATTAAATCTATTTTAATCAAAACCTTAAAAAATAATTTAAGAAATTAATTAGTTATTTCTTAGTCATAGAATGACTCTTAGCTAAAAAAAAATACTTTGTAATTATTATAAACTTTTAACTAAAAATCCTAGTGTTCTCAAATTAGGACTAGAACCCTAGATCCCTACAGATTTAGAATACCTTGACTCAACTAATTCCTTCAACTCATTGGATGTTATATCGTTGGAACTATAAATAGTTCTTCAGGATTTGCGCATCTAAAAATAGAACTATTTGGGAGCTGGATTTTTGCTAAAGTGAGTTTACATAGTCTCACTTTTTACTATTTTTAATGTTTTTCGGGTTGAAACATGTTAAACTTGTTAAACTTAAAACTTAACTTTGATAAATCAATGGTAACAATGATAGACCTAATAGATTGACAACCCCACCCAGATGTGACATCCGGCTTTTTAGGGAAATATCAGTAACATGAAATATTAATATGTAAATGCATATTAGACTTAATATGTGATAATTAGAGTCATTGGAAACATTAGTGTACCACCCGTAGATTCCCGGACTTGTGTCTCGCCTTGTAGAGTTTGTACATCTATATATTTCCATCTTGGCTTTGTTGCGGGGGCTATTTAGAGTTTTCCTAAGTCCATTAAAGTAGCTTTGGGAACAAGATACGAGGAAATCGAATTTGAGGGGCCTTTTCTAAAAAAAAATGATTAAGTTGGAAACCCTAAAGGTCTTCCTTCTTGCCTCCTTGTTCTCCACGCAAAAGAGCAGCAGCACCACAACCCTTTTTTCAATTATTGAGCAGCAAATAACCTTCATTCGAAATATCGTAAGGTATTCCTTCAAAACCTGTGTTAAATAATGTTCAACCATATGTTAAATCCGGTTATTTATTGTGTTTATTGGGCGGTTTAGGATTATATTTGACCAAAGCAATTGAAGATCAATTGAGGTATATTATTTGGGGGTTTTGCCTCTAAATCATCCCACAATGTGAGTCTATCAAGTCTCTAACCAATTCATTGTCCATTATTACGCGTAACCGATTAATTGAACGATTTTGGCAAACTAGGGTTTTCAATTCGGATTTAATCAATTCAGCCAAGTTGAAGGCTAATTTTTGGGGGGTTTTCCTCTAAATCATCTCAAAAGGTTAGTCTACCAATTCCCTAAGTGAATTCATGGTTAATTTTGATGTTATGATCGATTAATCGCTTGAAAATAAAACTAGGGTTTTGAAATCGGCATCTTTGGTTCCTGGATGATTTAATTGATTCAATTGGGGGTTTTGCTTCTAAGCTACCCCAAGGTATGTAATCAACATCATACTCAAAAATGAGGGTCATTGGTTAAGGTTTGGTCGGTCAATTGATTGAATTACGATTCTAGGGTTCTAGGGTTCTTGTTTTGGGAATTTTTGAGTTATTGGTGTTAATAAATCAATTTGGTGTTTAATTCAGACCATAAACCCTTCTTAGGACCTGTTCTAATGTGTTTTATGATTTAACATAGTCGAGGAATTCGTTTGTCAATAATGTTAAAATCGGGGTTTTCGGTATGTAAGAAAAGGGACGATTTTGGGCAATGTGTTGGTGTTGTGCAACCACCACCCAAATCTGATCCCAAATGTTTCAAAAGGTAAAATATTCTATAAAATATGGTTTTGGCCGATAATAGGGTTGATTTGGGTGAAGGACGCACTACGTTGCGAAACAGGGCCTTCAGTTCGGCAGTTTTTGGAATTTTCGCAATTTAAGTGATGGTTCACCATGTGAGTCACTAGCTCAGGTCTTAGACCATTAATATATCATATGAACTTATTACAAACTATATTCTAAAGTTTAGGTCTGAACGAATTAATTACACCTTTCTAGAAACTCAGTACTACCCGGTTGACCCGTTAGGAACCATAGCAGTCTTATAGGCCTAGCTTGTAATAAAAATTGTTACTTGGCAGGTGTTTGAGTTTATGTGTAGCCTCTCGGTATCAATTTTCTTGTTGGGTGTTGTTCTCGCTTTCAGGTGAATTCATGCGCCCATTTTACTGTTTTTAAAACATTTTGGGCTAATATGCATGTCTTGAAAGTGTATGTGATGACGTAGGTAGCCCAAGGCAAAAAGTCTGATAACCATCACAAAGATATGCTTGAAGCGTTGAAACCTACAAAGGTTCTAACAACGAATAAGAACAGATCAAAAGATGACCTATCTTGTCACCTTTTCCTCGGCCAGCTCAAAGCAACTGTCGTGTAGACATTGCACAGCTCGGACCGCAGGTCCAAAGCCATTACCAACCTAAAGTGGCCTGTCCTCTTGTTGCAACATGGTCTAAGATAATATGCCTTCCTGAATTAGAAGACAACTCCTCTATATAATCAGGATCAAATCCACACATCTGATCCATCCCTGATTATTCCTCTTACACTCAATCTTCTATTCCTTTAGTCAACACACACACGTGAGGAGTCCATCTCTATCACACGCACACATCACTCAAGTCTTAACAATTCTGGTATTGAGTAATTCTCAGACCAGAATTCCAACACTACAAAACCATATTATCTTGAACCTCCTTCTACGTTTTGCAACGTAGGAGGACACCACGACCTACGTTTGGCAGATCAAAACCCTTGAACCCTTTAACCCTTTTCTGTGACTCAGAACTAACGTTAGGCTATTATTTGTTGTAGCAAAAGTATGGAACCTTGCTTGTTATGTCGGGATTTGCCTTCATTTATAATTGATTAGGTTTAACGCTTTACTATATATTTATACATATATGAACTGTGTATGACGGTTACTTAGTATTATAAATTGAGTTATGATGGTTATATAGTTGTCTGCCTGATTTATATTTATGGTTTGAGTCTTAGTTGGCGAGATGCGCTTATGTAGACTTGATGTAGTTTTGTAACAAATAGGCGGTATGCGCTTATTGTAGATTTAAAATAAAGTCTTATGTTAAGTAGGCGGATTGCGCTTATCCTAGACTTTACATTTGCTTAGGGAACATATAGGCGGATTGCGCTTATTGTAACTCTAAGGTTAAAGTATTTTGTTAACTATTATTTTGACAATTTACTTATTATTTAAGAACTTCATAAAACTTGACTTCACTCAGCTCATCTGACTTTGCGTGCATATTAGCTTGATTTAAGGTATTGAAGCATAAAAGGGATGCCTTGGCTTGCTGCCGGACTACTCAGATGCGGTTGACATTTCGAATAAGAGAGTCTACTTTATTTGCTTGAAAACTTTTTCCTAAACTTAATGTTGTTTTACAAATATTCTCTGACCCGTTCGGGGAATTTCATGTTTGAATAACTTAAACCATTTATTTTCCGCAACATGTTTTCTGATAATTAAATAAGACTTCTTGAGTATAAATTATGGTTTTTGTCTTTGAATGCAACTGTTTGACCCGTCTACTTTGAGGTTCTTACAAGTTGGTATCCGAGCAATGGTTCGAGGGATTCGGGCAGTTTGTGCTCGAACACGAATCTAGTATGGGACCAAACTATTACTAAGAAATGTCAACTGCTGGGTAGCTGCACGCCAAGAGGTAATCCTTAGTTTTGACGTATGTCTATATATTTATATGTATATACTTCATTGGATGCTTAATAGCATGAAGTAATAAATGGGAGGTTAGTGCCCTTACATTTTGATGTAGTATGGGAAATTTATTATGTATTTTATAATGCACGATACGTAGGTTGGAATGCTTCTCGTTGAACACTTAGATACATAAAGTGTCAGAAGGAAACCCAATACCTATATTTGTTTAAGTATGTTGTCATGGCTCTTATTGAGTGCTTAAGTGCAATAATTCATAAGGGTGTTATGCTCTTGTGTTTTGAGGTAGGGTAGAATTCCCTTCTTCGATGGTTAATTACAAACCTTTAATGTTTAATAGATAAATGCTATGTGTATTTGTGATGGCAGAATTGTTAATGTGATCATAACATGCTGTGTTTAGGGTGACTAAAGTAAAGTAAACAGCTAATAACACCTTATCAACGTTATTAGAAATTTACCCTTACTTTACACATCCTATATATGTCTGGTGACTAATCATGTGACAGTTTTGTCATGAATGTTTAGTATGGGTTGTGTCTATCACCTTTTGTATTGGGTTAGATAAGATCCCAAGGATACTAGACATTTAATTGAGGACGAGGTTGCGGTACGAGATTCACTCCTTGTGACTAAGGCTGTAAATAGTTGTCGGATCTACCCTCTTGTACCTAATGTCATTGGCTTGCTTTGATGTTATTCTTGGGATGCACTAGCTAGCTACCGTGGATGCTCAACATTTTGTGCAGGCAGAAACTCGTGCGACTTACAGCTCCTGATGGGAATCGTGTATTGTTCATAGGGATGATAGTTGCTCATTACCTCGGGTTGTTTCTATGCTTAAGGCGGGAAATGTTGCAACGCGGGTGTGAGGCATATTTGGCGTAAGTCTTGGATGTGGGGGCTGATGTCCCTAAGCTAGGGGATGTCTCCGTAGTGCGGGTTACTCGGATGTATTTCATGATGATTTGACAGAGTTGGCACCGGACCGTGAGGTTGGATTCCAGATAGACCTCGCGCCTGGAGCTAAAGCTGTTGCTAGGGCACCTTACCAACTTGCACCTACAGAAATGAAAGAACTCTCATCTCAAGTGGAGGACTTTCTCGAGAAAGGGTTTATTTGATCGAGTATCTCACCTTAGGGTGCACCGGTTTTGTTTGTTAAAAAGAAGGATGGAAACATGCGGATCGATTACAGGGAACTAAAAAAGTTGACTGTGAAGAATAGGCATCTGTTACCAAGGATTGATGACTTGTTTGATCAGCTCCAAAGAGCATGTTGGTTCTCGAAGATTGATCTTAGATCGGGCTACCATCAGCTGAAAATACGATAGTAGGATGTACCGAAGACTGCTTTTCGTACTCGTTATGGGCATTACGTATTTTTGGTGATGTCCTTTGGTTTGACCAATGCACCCACGGCATTCATGGATTTGATGAACCAGGTGTGTAGGCCGATGCTCGACCGTTCAGTTATTGTTTTTCTTGATGAAATTCTCATATATTCCAAAAGTGAAGAAGACCATGCTCTACATCTTGAAGAGGTTCTTCAAACTTTGAGGAATGAGAAACTTTACGTTAAATTCTTAAAGTGTGCATTTTGGTTACGTGAGGTTCAATTTCTAGGTCATGTCATTAATTCCGATGGTAACATGGTAGATCCCGCGAAGGTGGTGGCAGTGATGAACTGGGCGACACCAAAAAAAATCACCGGCTGAGATTCGTAGCATCTTAGGATTGGCAGGTTGGTATCGAAGGTTCGTACATGATTTCTCCAAGATAGCTCACTAACTAAATTGACTAAGAATGGGACGAGATTTGTTTGGGACTCGGACCAAGAAAACTCGTTTCTTAAGCTAAAGAAAAGTTTAACACCGGTTTTGCGGGTATTTCAAGTTGACACATGCACTAATCCTAGCCTTGTCGGATTGGACGGAGGATCTAGCGGTTTATTCAGACACGTCACTCGAGGGACTCGGGTGTGTACTTATGCAGCGCGGTAAGGTGATAGCCTATGCCTCGCGCCTGCAGAAACACCACGATATTTATTACCCGACTCATGATTTGGAGTTAGCAGCCGTTGTTTTTGCACTTAACTGAGGAGTTCTGCAGAGACATTACTTATATGGTGTTCCTTGCACCAACTATACCGACCATAAGAGTTTGACATATTTCTTTGAGTAGAAGGACCTTAACATGAGGCAGCGCAGGTGGTTGGAATTAATCAAGGACTAGGATGTGGAGATTTTGAATCACCCATGAAAGCCTAACGTGGTGGTAGACGCGTTGAGCCAAAAGGAGAGGCCTAGACCCACTCGGGTGAAGTCTTGTCAGCTTATTTTGAAACTGGATATAGGGAAGCAGATCTCTAGTGTTCAGAATGAAGCCTTACAGGTGGAGTGGATCATGACGGAGTGTACGTGGGGGTAGCAAGGACTTTTGGAAAGTAATGGACGTGAGGTTATGTCCATAAAAGGCCGGATGTGGATACCTCGATATGGTGGGTTTAGGGATAAAATCATGGAGGAGGCACACAGAACCCGCTATTCTAATCATCCGGAAGATCTTAAGAAGAACTATTGGTGGCCAACAATGAAGTATGTGGTAGCAACTTATGTGAGTAGTTGCTTGACTTGTTTATAGGTTAAAGCAGAACATCAGAAATCGTTTGGAAAAAAAATTCAACCTTTAGAAGTACCGGAATGGAAGTGGGAGCATCTTGCTATGTATTTCATCACTAAGCTACCCCATACGCCAAAGGTGTTTGGCACCACTTGGGTGGTGGTGGATTGGTTGGCAAAGATTACTCACTTCTTGCCGATACGGGGGACCTTTAACTCAGAAACCGTTTGGAAAAAAAATTCAACCTTTAGAGGTACCGGAATGGAAGTGGGAGCATCTTACTATGCATTTCATCACTAAGCTACCCCGTACGCCAAAGGTGTTTGACACCACTTGGGTGGTGGTGGATTGGTTGTCAAAGATTACTCACTTCTTGCCGATACGGGGGACCTTTAACTCCGAAATGTTGGCAGAATTATTCCTTCGAGAGATTTTATCTAAGCACGGTGTGCCATTGTTATTGTTTCCGATAGAGACACTCGTTCTATGTGAATGGGTACTGGGTTACACATCAGCACCGCGTATCACCTGCAGACGGATGGTCAATCAGAAAGAACCATCCAAACTCTCGAAGATATGCTTCAGGTATGCATTATTGATTTCGGCGGTATCTGGGAGTATCAACTACCCTTGGCGGAGTTTTCATATAACAATAGCCATCACGCCACTATTGGGATGCTACCGTATGAGAAGTTTTTGTGTTTTTCGACTACCTGACCTTATAAACTTGGCTATGATAGAAGTGAGATATGCCTACTCTGATCTATATTATTGGTTTTGTGTCATGGTTGTTGCTTAGTTTATGTATACTTGTTATTATATATAATGGACTATGTTTAGTGGCTACCTGATATGTCGAACTAAGCTATGACAGAAGGGGATATGCCTGCTCTGATCTATGGTATTGGTTTTGAGTCAGGGTTGTCACATAGTTTATATTATATGTATTTTTTTAAACTGAGCTATGACATAAGTGGGATATGCCTGCTTGATCTCTAGTCTTAGTTTATGTTGTATGGGCGCAGGTGTAGAAATCTTTTTTTGTTGGGGTCTCATTGGGGCGGAAGCAATGGGGTAGTTTTGAGGTGGTTGTGACAACCACTAGAAAAACTTAATAAGATCAAATCTTTCATGAAGGCAGCTCAGGATAGACAAAAGTCGTAAGCTGACAAGGGGAAGAGACCTATTTAATGTGGGTGACCGTGTCTTGTTGAAGGTGTCCCCTTGGAAGGAAATCATACGCTTCCGCAAGCGTGGGAAGCTCAGCCCGAGGTTCATCAGACCTTTCCGCATTCTTACACGTGTAGGGGAGGTGGCTTAATCGGTTGGATTTACCCGGGGAGCTCAAGGGTATCCACCCAACCATTCACGTGTCACATATAAGGAAGTGCCTAGCGAATGAGAAGCTCATATACTTCTTGATGATATAGAACTGGATGAGAAGTTGAACTACATCAAGGAGCCTATTGCCATTCTTGGTCGTAAGGAAAAGAACTTGCGCAACAAAGTGGTTAATCAGGTTAAGGTACAGTGGAGACACAGGAGGGGATCGGAAGCTACTTGGGAGTCTAAATAAGAAATGATGAGGCTCTATCCACACTTGTTTCCCTTGAGGGTCATTGGTTAAGGTTTGGTCAGTCAATTGATTGAATTACGATTCTAAGGTTCTAGGGTTCTTGTTTTGGGAATTTTTGAGTTCTTGGTGTTAATATATCAATTTGGTGTTTAATCAGCCCATAAACCCTTATTACGACCTGTTTTAATGTGTTTTATGATTTAACATGGTCGAGGAATTCGTTTGTCAATAATGTTAAAATCGGGGTTTTCGGTTTGTAAGAAAAGGGACGATTTTGGGCAATGTGTTGTTGGTGTGCAACCACCACCCAAATCTGATCCCAATGTTTCAAAAGGTAAATATGATATAAAATATGGTTTAGGCCGATAATAGGGCTGATTTGGGTGAAGGACACGCTACTTTGCGAAACAGGGCCTTCGGTTCGGCAGTTTTTGGGATTTTCGCAATTTAAGTGATGGTTCACCATTTGAGTCACTAGATCAAGTCTTAGACCATTAATATACCATATGAACTTATTACAAACAATATTCTAAAGTTTAGGGGTTGAACGGATTAATTACAACTTTCTAGGAACTCAATACTACCCGGTTGACCCGTTAAGAACCATAGAAGTCTTATAGGCCTAGCATGTAATATAAATTGTTACTTAGCAGGTGTTTGAGTTTGTGTGTAACCTCGTGGTATCAATTTGCTTGTTGGGTGTTGTTCTCGCTTTCATGTGAATTCATGTGCCCTTTTTACTGTTTTTAAAACATTTTGGGCTAATATGCATGTCTTGAAAGTGTATGGAACCTTGCTTGTTAGGTCAGGATTTGCCTTAATTTATACTTGATTAGGTTTAACGCTTTACTATATATTTATACATATATGAACTGTGTATGACGGTTACTTAGTATTATAAATTGAGCTATGATGGTTATATAGTATGTCTGCTCTGATTTATAATTATGGTTTGAGTCTTAGTAGGCGACATGCGCTTATATAGAGTTGATGTAGTTTCGTGACATATATGCGGTATGCGCTTATTGTAGATTTAAAATAAAGTCTTATGTTAAGTAGGTGGATTGGGCTTATCCTAGACTTTACAATTACTTAGGGAACATATAGGCGGATTGCTATTATTGTAACTCTAAGGTTAAAGTATTTTGTTAACTATTATTTTGACGATTTACTTATTAATTAAGAACTTCATAAAACTTGAATTCACTCAACTCGTCTGACTTTGCGTGCATATTAGCTTGATTTCAGGTGTTGAAAAATAAAAGGGATGCCTTGGCTTGCTGCAGGACTACTCAGATGCGGTTGACATTTCGAATAAGAGAGTCTACTTTATTTGCTTGAAAACTCTTTTCTAAACTTGAATTCTTCCTCTCTCTCTCTCTCCCTCTCTCTATCTCTCTCCCTCTCTCTCTCCCTCTCCCCCCCTCTCTCTCTCCCCATCTCTCTCTCTCCCTCTCTCTCTCTCCGCCTCTCTCTCTCCTCCTCTCTCTCTCCTTCTCTCTCCCTCTCTCCCTCTCCCTCTCCCTCTCTCTCTCGCCCTATCTCTCCCGCTCTCTCCCTCTCTCTCCCTCTCTCCCTCCTCTCTCTCTCTCCTTCTCTCTCTCTCTCTCCCTCTCTCTCTCTCTCCCTCTATCCCTCCCCCTCTCTCTCTCCCTCTCTCTCGCTCTCCTTCTCCCTCCCTCCCTCTCTCTCCATCCCTTTCTCTCTTTCCCTCCCTACCTCGCTCCCTCCCTCTCTCTCTCTCTCTCTCTCTCTCTCTTCCTCCCTCCCTCCCCCTCTCTCTCTTTCTCGCTCTCTTCCTCCCTCCCCCCTTTCTCTCTCTCGCTCTCTTCCTCCCTCCCTCCCCCTCTCTCTCTCTCTCTCGCTCCCTCTCTCTCGCTCCCTATCACTCTCTCTCTCTCTCTCTCTCTCTCTCACTCTTTCTCTCTCTCTCTCCATCACTCGGTCTCTCTCTTTCTCTCCCTCTCTCCCCCCCCTCTCTCTCTCTCCATCTCTCGCTCCCTTTCTCTCTCTCTCTCTCTCTCTCTCTCTCTTTCTCCTTCTCTTGCTCCCTCTCTCTCTCTCTCCCTCTCTCTCTCCTTCTCTTTCCCTCCCTCTCTTTCTCTCTCTCCCTCTCTCTCCCCCCTCTCTCTCTCCCTCCCCCTTTCTCTCTCTCTCTCAAAATCTCTCTCTCTCTCTCCCTCTCTCGCTCCCTCTCTCGCTCTCCCTCCCTCCCCCTCTCTCCCTCCCTCTCTCGAACACGTTTTTTCGAATACGTTTTTTTCGAACACGTTTTTTTCGAACACGTTTTTTTTCGAACAAGTTTTTTTTTCAAACACGTTTTTTTTCGAACACGTTTTTTTTTTCGAACACGTTTTTTTTTTCGATAACGTTTTTTTTTCGAACACTTTTTTTTAACACGTTTTTTTTCGAACACATTTTTTTTGGAACACGTTTTTTCAAACACGTTTTTTTTTCGAACACGTGTTTTTTTTCGATCACGTTTTTTTTTTCGAACACGTTTTATTTTTCAAACACGTTTTTTCGCTCATCCACAATAACCCAATATTTACCTGCTGGATGATTTTCCTTTTGTTGTGTCCCGCAGCGAGATCATCGAGATTGATGATCTTCTTGATGTTCGTCTGCATATTACGGACTCGCTTGAATTGAACGTCAGATTGAAGCAGTGCACGAGTAATCTCGTTTAAGCAATCATTAAGGACCATCTGTTAATTTTGAAAAAAAAAACGTGTTTGAAAAAACGTGTTTGAAAAAATAACTTGTTCTAAACAAAAAACGTTTTAAATAAAAAAACGTGTCCGAAAAAAAAGTGTTCGAAAAAAAAAAAACATGTTCGAAAAAAATACGTGTTCCAAAAAAAACGTGCTCGAAAAAAACATGTTCGAAAAAAACGCGTTCGAAAAAAAAACGTGTTCGGAAAAAAAACGTGTTTGAATTTTATTTTTTTATAACTTTCCATTAATTGCCATTTTGGCCCCTGAGGACATAAAGGACAAAATTGCCCCTGAGACTTAATTGACTTTCATTACTCAGTTAAATTGTGACCATTTTGTCACTTTTTGATCCCTGAGGGGCTCCAGTGATAAAAATCAAGTTTGGTGACTAGACAAGCAATTTGGGGAAAACCTCGGGACCATTTTGGCAATTAACTTGAAGATTTAAGAGTGAAGTAGTGATTTTTAATGTAATTTAATGGAGAGGATTTGATGGACAGTCTGTGAATCGTCTTAGCTATGTATAACATGAACTAAAATGTGTTGGGTTAACATACCTTGACCCTACGGCCATAGTGGTGGAGTGGTAGAGTAGCTTTTGTTTCACTTATGTGATCAAAGGTTCGATCCCCACTTCCAACAGTTATGATTTGGTATCCGGGTGAAGATCGAATACGGGTGGCGTCGGTTCGAATCTAACGGGCGACGAGGTTTTACGGAGTTCTATAACACTGTCGTGCCTTCGGGCGGGTGGGGCTCGGGTTTCCGCATATCGGGAGAGGCGATGCTGCTGGATAGGGATGGCAATGGGTCGGGTTTGGGACGCGTTTAAGTAATCCCAACCCCATACCCGATTAGGTATGCTTGTCCCGAACCCGTCCCAAAACCCGTCGGGTTTGTATCGGGTAATTACCCGTCGGGTATTGGCTATACCCACTGGTTTTGGGTAAACTCGTTAATTTTAAAAACTTATCCGTTAGGTATATATGACTAAAAACCTGTCGGGTATCTATTGCGTGACTACTACCCAATACATTTAGCATTATCAAATATGTATGTAAATGATCACAATGTATAAATGTAAAATAGTTAAATCATATAAAAACACTAAAAGACATAGATAACAAATATTATATACAAATAATTGGTGTTTTTTCAAAGAAGATGACAATCTAGATGGACAATAAGATATATTGTGAATACATATTTTAAAAGATATATAGGAAATTGCATCGGGTATCTAATCGGGTAAACGGGTATACTTTATTAGGTAATTGGGTCAGGTAAATGGGTATATCATCAAATCCCAAACCCGTCTCAAACCCGCGAAAAAAATAAAAACTAATCCCATACCCGGACCCGTCCCAAATGTGTCGGGTTTTGGGTTTACCCATCGGGTTCGGGTTTGATTGCCATCCCTACTACTGGAGGTCGAGTAGTCAATTCTTGGACATGGCGCCCCGCAAGGGTGGTTGCCATATAGTTGTTCGCCGATAAAAAAACATACCTTGACCCACCTGCTTTCAACTGTACCCGAAATAACTATCTTGAACCTAAACCAATTTTGATCTACCACACGAAGCTTCGTTATTCACGCTTTACAGGACCCAAAAATTATTCAATTATTTAGTTCTGTAAGGCTATGGGGTGTGGCACCTTCCCCCTTCCTTCCCCCTTGTCTACGTTATCGCCACATCATCTCCCCCTTTCCCTCCTTCCCCCTCCCATTTTTATATTATTATAGTACATATTCCTATTATAATATAAATTATTATATTATTTGTGGGTGGGGTTCTAGAATATATATTATTATTATTATATATACTAGTTGTATTCAATAACGCGCTTTGCGCGATTGTCGGCAAGTTTCAAACTTAACATTCACCACCAAAAATTATTTAGAAGATTGTATCAAGCAAGATGCTAACTACATTCATACAACCGACACCCAAATACATCTCCAATACAATCAAACGCCTATTAAGTTATGGGTGTATTAAATGTTACCCAATTCTCCCCCGTCCAACCCGATTGCTTATCTTTATGTTTCACCCGATTAAATGCCATAGCTTGAGCTTCCCCAAATACTTTACCGATAAAAATTAGTTTTGTTTCATGCTTTACATATCGCCCAAGAAGCCGCTAAAATAATAATTCTAATCAATTTACGCTTCTCCTTAGACCCGTTCACAGTCCTGTGCAGCTCTAATAAGTCCTTCACATTGAAAGCGTATATCGGAGTGATGCCAAGTTCCTTAGAAGGATTAGAATTATCGCTACCCACCATTTTCATCTTCTGTATGGATAATTGTTCCTGTAGAAGGATGAGAATTATCGCCACATTAGTAGGATGGCTACATCATTTCAACCTGTGAATGCTCAAACACAACTTAATATTTGAAATAAAGTGAGAAAGCGGGACAAATGGGTTGAAAGTTTCCCAAAAGTTAATTTTTAAAGTATCATGTGTTTCCTGCCAACCCACTTGACAGGTAAATTTTTACCGGTACTAAAATATCCATTTGACCCATTACCCAACTCATCCTCTATTATCTTTTTATAATATCAACTCATCAATGGCTTGGAATCATGAGATATGATGATACGAAGATATGTTTTGAAACTCTTACATAGCCCATCTTTATAATGAAAAACTCATGACCAACTACTGCACCCTCCTAGTCCCAAAATTATATATCCACTGTTCTATTTTAGTTTATCCTAAAAGAATGCCCACTTCAAAATAATCTATTATGTTTCCAAATCTACCCTTTATTGTACATTCCTACAACTGCTGCAATTCAAAGGGTAAACCAGACATTTAATGCATTCATTATACAATCCTAAAACTCTGTGATTTCTTTTCCTGTGGACATTTTTATTATTGTTATGTTAAGTACCTCAATTAGAAGTTTTCCGGATTGTGGTCAAAATGGGGCCTCAAGAGATTCATCCCATACATCTGCACTGCCATTAGAAGCATCATCTGCATCGTCCTCCATTGAAAGCCATATATATTCCCAATGTGCAAACCGGTCCCACTTAGTCATTGTTGGATTCTCATGCTCCTGTTCGCAACATAACGGTAATTTATGTTTCTACCCCTGACTAATTTTGGTAAAATATTGATAAATAAAAAACGAATTGCATACCTGACGAATGAGAAACAGGTCACGAGATTCAAAGTCCATGAACTTGTTAAGGTTAAGTAGGATATTGAAACAACTGCGAGAAAGTTTGTTTCCTTTCAAGTCATGTAAGGTAAAATAAAATTATACTTATTATTATTATGAAACTATATAAAACTTGACGTTTAAAAAAAAAATGCAAGTTGCAGAATCGTCGGCGTGACCCTAGTCTCAAATGAAAACGAAAGCTTACCGTGTCTCGATACTAATGCCGTCTCCGACCTATTCGAAAGGTGAACACGCCTCTTGATTGTCGGTTATTAGCCGTAATCCTAATCTAGCCGAAGTACGCAAACCATCTTCGTTCCTTATATGTAAAATCAAACAAACAGAACCAACATATTCAGCCCCGACCAGCATATCTAAACCCTGTTAAAACCCTATCAATACAGTCTGTAAATTCAAACAAACCAGAGTGTATAAAATCAATACAATCAGGCGCGACCAGCATATCTAAACCCGTTGCTGAACATGGTAATAGGTTTGGCGGCGGAAGAGTTGCTAACGGTAGCGGAGGAGGTGGATTCCTGCCATCGAACATAAGCACTAAATAATCATATAAAGGACTAATTACAAACGCCATAACACCAAAATATGTACGTCAGCAATGGTAGTTTAAAGGGTATAGATTATTTGAGTAAATGAGTGGTAAACAAATAAAATGAAATGGACATTCAGATGAAATATTTTGGTTAAAAACCTCACTTGAGGAGGCTGCAAAGGGTATTGCTCCGAAACCGAAAAAGAAAGCTGAAAGAATCCACATTCATAAGGCGTTTCCGACGGTCCCTGCACATACAAAACACATCAACCAAAGCCTATTCATAATGTGTCTGTGTGTGTATATATATATATATATAAACACACCTTAATAAGTGCAGCCCATTTAAATATGTTAGAATCATCACAAACAAACTGAATATCCGGATCCGCTACTTTCTCCCTCTGCACCTCCTTATATTCCATAAACAATCTTGCTCTTGATGCCTATACTCATCAATCAATAGTAAAACAAATCAAGATTAGCCTACACTCATCAATTAACACAAACACAATTGTCAAGCACTAAACTTTTGTTAGGATTAACAAACCCAGATCCCTATTGTTCACAATTATTACATCAATTAATCATCGAATTAAAAAAATAAGAGCAGAAAATCAGCAGCCAAACCTAAAACTGTAAAAGACAAAAACTTTAACATGGGTCAAATGGTTGAAGTGCAAACACTGCAACAGTTTGACTAACCACATATGTGATAAATTCAAGTAAGTACCCAGGGTCACCATCACAACCGTAAACCGTCATCGAACCCTAGCCAAGCCCGCCGCAAGGTGCGTGTTGTCTATCGTCGTCATCCCCTTCTTCAATCGCAGAAGATGAACAAACATTTTTATCAATGATATTTGTATTTGCATATAGTGAAATAAAGATTCTTTGATGATGCTGTTTTTGCAATATCCTCATGAATGGATACTTAAATATATATTTGTATAAAAAAAACGGCTCAACCAAACAACATGATACCATACCAAACAAACAGAAGACAACATTTTAGCTTTATCATCATCAAAACCAAGTGTAGCCATTATTTTATGTCCTGCTGATTCCTTCTGTGCCCAATTTCCCAGAAGCAAATGAGATGTTGTCACTTCTCCTGTTTCCCCTGTGAATAGCACACATCAACTCCATCATAGTTAGTAAGGATAATACTTTGGACAACAAACATATAACAAATATTAGCAATCAGTAATTAACCCTTACTCATATGCAGTAACAATTCACCTACCAATTTCCAAAACACACACAAACATCAATAATAATAATAATAATAATAATAATAATAATAATAATAATAAGAATAATAATAACAATAACAATAATAATAATAAATACCTGAAAAACAGGTGTGGTTAAGGGATCTAAACAATCGGACAATCCAACACATCAGGATCCGTCAACACCACCTTCAACTCTCCATTCACATCATTCATTAGCCCTAATGATGATGACGTCATCTGTTGCTGCAGCTGCCAAAAGAAATTAGGTTAAAACAACCAAAATATAAAAGATTGACGATCCCCTGATGTCGCACAACCGAATGTGGGCGACCATAAAAACCGTAAGACGCGATGGTATCAGCTATCCATGGTCTCCGATCCCCCTCTTTCTCAACGATCTCTCTCTCTAGTTTATCTTTCTCTCTCTTAGAACATATGGGTGTGGGAGTCGATTGAAGGTGTAACACCCCAACCGATGGCGGAAACATCGGGATGTCACGTATTGATGATTGTTCAGTAGCTCATGGTGAATAATAAATTTCATTAAATAATTTAAGTACGTTACATACAATTGTTCTAAGAGTTTGTACATCAAATTGAATTAAACGATGCAAACATCTTCAAGCATCAATTCAAATCTTCAAGCAAGTAGAACCTGAAACATGTTAAGTTGAAAATATTTTGGGTCAACAAAAGTTGGTGAGAATTACATAGGTTTTGATAATGGAATAAAATTGTTGTGCAATTCATGTGTCATGGCAATCTAGTCCATATGCGAAAACATACTAGAAGTAAATCGAGTGCATAATCAACCTTGTGACTGTTGTATTGTGGTACATCCCATACGCTCATGGTTCACTCGTTTATATTGCAGTAACAAACACCCACGTAACCTTTGTAGGAGGCACGTATCCGGGTGGGATTGTCAGTCCAATAGATCTATCAATGTATACCGTTTGGCTGATGAATGTTTATGCTAGAATTGTGCTTACCCTAGTCATGTTCAAGACATAATGCAACATAGAAATACACATAGACACATTGATGATTGAATTGCATAAATATTGTTGTAACATGTTTCACCCCAAAAATGGTGATAAATAGAAAAGGGGCTATGTAAAACTCACCTTAGCAAAATGTTATGTCTCGTGAAAATAGAATAAGTATTGCCCCAAAGTTGCCAATTACAAGAGCTTATAATCAAAGCTTCAATTGTAAAAGTAATAGACTATAGAAGAAAGGTATGAGGGAAAGTTTAATCGGATTGAAACAATCGATTTAGAGGTGCAAAGTATAATGGGTCATAGGTGGGTTTTTATACTAGTTTTGGAGTCAATTAGCCATTAAAATTGGTCAACACCATAAAGTAAGGTTTTATGATGAATTGACTATTTGACTAAGACTTTGACTGTTTGACTAAGACTTTGACTGTTTGACTAAGACTTTGACTATTTGACTCAAGGCTTTATTTAAGAAATAAAAAAAAAAATCATTAGTTTGAATTAGAAAATAAAAAAAAAACACCGTCTTATAAAATGACGATTTTATAAATAGAATTAGGATAGGACATATGTCATGATTGAATAATTTTTTTTTAAGTACAATGATAAAAGGAACTTAGAAAAATAGAGTGCACGGATAAAGATAAGAATACTTAGAAATAAATTAGACTTTATATCATGGATCGGGAAATACTTTAATGCAAAATAAATGGGAAAATTCGTGAGGTTACAGAAGGTAGCTCCGATCGGAAAGAGGGGGCGTCGGCCTGCTCCGCCTACCGCCTTCTATGAAGAGTGGATCTGGGTATTTGGTGGAAGGCGATAGAGAGGAGAGAGAAGCATGCATATGAGTGTGTAGAAGAGAGGGAGAGAGAGAGAGAGGTAGACAGGTGTAATGTGACTTTGAGAATAATAATATGAAGTAGATATAGGGGTCCAATAAGGGAGTGTCATGCAGGTTGTTAACACTATTCACTTGTAAATTACTATTCAATTAGTTTGTACATTAATATAGTTTAATAACAAAGTAAAGTTAATACATAATAGAGGGATTCACAGATCGGTGCAGACGGTGAAAATTTGCCGTTGGTGCCGAAAGGAAAACGGGGGGAGTGGTGTACCCCGAGGGGGAGTCGGCCCACGGCAGGTCACCGAAGTTGTCCCTGCTCCCACACCCCAAAGTCTAACAATAATTCAGCTCTCCCCCTCCTCACCCACCCTTTTACGAAAAACAAGGGCATATGGTTACGTCGTCACTGGCAGAACCAAGATTCTACACCAGATAGTCGTAACTTAATTTTTTAGGCTTTGTCTATTTGGACACCCCTGATTTCTATTTGGACATCCTAAGTATGCCTCGTATTGGTTTATATAAGGCATACTTAAGTCAAAAAGCTGCACACAAACTTAAAGGGAATCTCAGACCTTAAACTTCGTGCCAATATGCCTCATATTGGTCAATATGAGGTATATCATAGTCAAGTATGCCTCATATAGATCAATATGAGGCATATTGGGGTCTTTTTATTATTTTTCTGTATTTTTATTTTTATTGTTTTTAAATAATTAAAAATACTAAATTAACTTAAAAAAGCCAAAAATTGACGAAAAGTTAGTTATATTCATTCTAATACTATTTTAACAAAATTACAACTTTTTGTTACTAGTATTATTTTATCTAAAATTATTTCTTTTCTTTGGTTTTGTTTTGGTTGGCTTTGAAGATGCCTTTTTTTTTGGTGAGTTTGAAGAAATTATAAGTTTAGTTTAGATTTTTTTTTTTTAAATCGATTGATCGTTGTATTTTTATACATTCGAAAATAGTTTTTTTTAACAAATCGATTGATCAATGTATTTCAGTAGGGGATTTTTTTTTTGCAAAATTTTTACCATTTGTACATAAAGTTTATAATTTTTTTTATTTTTAAAGTAAAAATATTTTAAAAGCTTATATGGTAGTATAGATCTTGAATCGTATATATAGTGTATTATCGTATAGTACATTATACTATTATAGACTACACGGTAATGTTTTGAAAAATAATAAACATTTATAAAACTTTGTTAACAAAGTTTGCAAAAAAACAAGGTCAATATGCCTCATTTTTAAAAACAATAAAAATGACAATAAAAAAAATAAAAAAACGACCTTGATATGCGTCGTATTGGTCAATATGAGGCATATAAAAGCCACCACGTATTGGGTCTGATACTAGGCTGAGAAGAAGTGATATGAGGACTAATATGCCTCATATAGACCTATATGAGGCATACTTAAGGGGTTTTTTTACAATATATACCACACACTCTCATATCACCTTCCAACCCTAGTATTGCAACCAATACGTGTATTAATATGGGTCGTATTGCCCAATATGACCCATATCAAGTCACCCCATATCACTTTTCAAGCCTAGATTGATACCAATATTAGGCTTGATATGCCACGTATTGCCCAATACTAGGCATATCAACGCTATTTTTAATTTTTTTAAATACAAGATTACTATAATATTATTGTTTAAAAATACTAAAATAACTTTTAAAAATCCAAAAAACAAAAAATTAAGTTTTATTGATTTGAATACTATTTTATAAAATTATATGTTTCGTTACAAATACGAGGCATTTCCAAAACAAAACCAAACCAAAAAAAAATAATTTTTAGAAAATAATGTTGGTAACAAAAAGTTGTAATTTTTTTAAAATAATATTGGACTGAATATAACTAATTTTTTTTTGTTAACTTTTGGATTTTTTTAAAGTTAATTTAATATTTTTAGTTATTTCAAAACAATAAAAATGAAAATATATAAAAAAAATAAAACAAGAGACCCTAATATTGGTCGTGTTGCCCAATATGACCCATATCTGGACACCCCCATATCACCTTCCAAGCCCAGTATTGGTACCAATACTAGGGTTGATATGCCACATATTGCCCAATGCTAGACATATCAGTGTTTAATACTACCCATATTCTCCAATACTAGGCATATCAAGGCTATTTTTTTTTATTTTTATTACAATATTATTGTTTAAAAATACTAAAATAACTTTTAAAAATCCCAAAAAATAAAAAAAATAAAGTTTTATTTATTTAAACTCTATTTAAAAAAAATTAGATGGTTTTGTTACAAAGACGAGGCATATTCGTTTTTTTAATTGTTTGGTTTGTTTTTGTTGGTTTTGAAGATGTTTGTTTTCTTTTGTTTCAAATGTATTAAATACTACGATCAATCGACTTAAAAAAAAACAGTTTCTCAAACAAATCATATAACTTCTTCAAACTTTGTATTGTTTATATAATTTTTTCAAACTCACCAAAACAAAACAAACATCTTCAATACCAACCAAAACAAAACCAAACAAAAGAAATACTTTTTATAAAATAATACTGGTAACAAAAAGTTGTAATTTTGTTAAAATAATATTGGAATGAATATAACTAACTTTTCGTTAATTTTTTTATTTTTTAAGTTAATTTAGTATTTTTAGTTATTTAAAACAATAAAAATGAAAATGTACAAAAAAATAAAAATAGACCATAATATTCCTCATATTGATCTATATGAGGCATATTACTTTATTGTTTTCTGTGTTGGTCAAAATCAGTTAGCTAAAAGACAAAAAATGTACTTCAACATGTTTCATATAGGTCTATACGAGGAGTATCAACTTTATTGTTTTCTGTGTTAGTCAACATCAGATAGCTAAAAGACAAAAATTGTATTTCAATATGCCCCATATAGATCTATATGAGGCATACTTAGGGTGTCCAAATAACTTTTTACGGTGTCCAAATAGTATCACCCTTTTTTTAAACATTCACTAACATATATCAATTATTTTTTACTCTGTATAACAAACTTGAGAACGAATCTAAATTGTAATTATATCACTTAAAATTTGGTTGACTTGAAATAATTTGTGTATTTTTTAAGATTTATATCATTTAAAATTTCGTTATCTAAAAAATAATTATAAACTAGCGACTAGGCGGCGCCTAGGCGGCCGCCTAGTCCGCCTTTTACAACACTGATTAATATACATTCATCAGCAACAACGGGTGAAACAAACCCATCTTTAATACCCCAACCTCCATATATTTTTAGCAGGAAGATTATTCTTATATTTAACAAACCCAAAAAAAAAAAAAAACAATTCTAAATTTGTAGGATCTGTCTAAAGGCGTCGATTGGGATTGTGTCCATGTAAGGTTTTAAGTTTTAGCTCTATAGCCGTCCATTTGCAAACTGAATTTAGTTTAATTATTGTTCTAACAGCCATCAGCAACAACCGGGTGAAACAAAGCCATCTTTAACACCCCAACTTCATATTGTCGCAGTTTTTACCAGCAAGATTATTCTTATATTCAACAAACCCAAAAACAACCCCTTTAAAACCCTAACCCCATAGGAGAATTCTAAAAGAAAGGCAGCATACAAACCTGTTAAGGCGGAGCTTATAGCGGCGTAGGAGGTAGGCGGCGGAGTCGGCACCTTCCAAGCTATCGGTCACAAACGCCGGTCAAGCAGGCCATAGACGGCCATCAGCCAGCCGAACGAATGTCGGTGACGGTAGTGTAACGGGTTCGAAGCCATCAGTCACAAACACCGCTCAAGACGTTCATCAGTGCTTCAGAGCCTTCTTACAAAAGGGGTGCATTTGTTTTTCCACGACCGTCTCAATTTGGGTTATGTACCTCTGTGCTCTCTTTGTTTCGCTGAAGTCGTCAACTGCATATAGTAATCACACCATATTATAGTTAGACGATTATGTATTTGAAAATTATAATAAAAAATAGTCAAGAAGATTTAAGTGAAAAAAGAACTAAAAAACATATGAACTCTTGTAGTAGATAACTTAACAGATTTTACATTTTCTTTCTCAAATAGATACTTTGGTTGTCTTGACATAATATCATCTTAACAGATATAACTGTTTATCTTCTTCTTTGCAATTATTATTATTATTATTGTTAATAACACAAAATCGTTGTCGTTTATCTTGCTGTTGATAATAATTTTAGAGATTTATGTTATAAAACGGAAAAGACAAGAATTTTAACAACATATTTTTAAAGTACCTGTTGACCGAAGGAAAGCGGTTGCCGCCTATGGGACTCTAGTGAAAGAGCCATTCCACTATGTAATTTTATAGTACATGAAACCTCCATTTGTGGCATTTTCCATTTGTTGATAAGTCTCTTTCCATACATCAGCTAAAACACAACTCAAAACCATGTGTGGCATTTTCCATTTGTATATCCCCTACTTCACATTTTTTCTACCAGTTCAAAGTGACAACACAAACATATTTTGCTTTCATTTTATCCACTAAGAAAGAAAATAGAAGTAATATTGCCTACTTATTAGGTAGAGAGAAGAATTGATTAATGTTGTAGAAACTAAAAACTTTGGCCATGGATTTGGTGATAGGTTCCAAAAAGATAGCAGCTACATGGAAAACTTTGTGTCATTACAAGAAATGGCTAAAACCAAAACAAATGTCAATAATCTCAACAAAATCGCATGATAATTCATAAGTTTAACAATCAATTATAAGCAACAGAACATTAATTCTTAAGTCATTAGTGAAAAGAACACTTACATGCTCTTACGAAAGCCAGCTTGATTCAAACCACTTGTAATGATTCCTATAGGCTTTGCGTCTTCCGATGGCGCTTCTTCATACGCCTCCTCCTCATCTACCGGATAAGTTAATACTTTTCCGTAATCTGAAAAAAAAAAAACATACTTAACATAGAAATAAGATTCACAAATAGGAAACAAACAAAAAATAATCTCATACTTACCATTTATGTTTACTTGTTGAATCGAACGATTGTTACATACCTTTTAACACCAATGAACATTGCACAAAACAAAGGTGCCTCAGCTTCACCATCGGAAAAGAGAAAGTGCAAAAGGTCATAACTATATTTTGATACTGCAAAACAAATCACCATGTTTAGAATACAGAAAAATAAAAAAAAAGGAAAAATAGTATAATCAATACAATTCAAAAATATATACGATTTCACAGTTCAACCCCTACTCTTGACTCTTTCACTATAAAGTGCAGAACTTTTTAAAAAATGACCCTATACGAAGACATATATGTTTTCAGGTACTAACATAAACCACTCTAAAACTACTCCGCCGCCTAGACCTTGTTTACAACCTAGACTACTTTACCACCCACACAACCATTCTCTAATGTTTCAATCCATCATTTCCATGACACTAATCCATCTCTTACCCAACTATAAATGAAAACCCTTAACACAGACTAACAGGGATAGATCTAAACTGTAGCAAAAACTAAAAAAGCTCAAATCTTGAGCTAAATTCCTATAAAAAAAAACAAAGCCCAATACAAATCTTGAGCTAAATTGAAACAACACAATGACAAAGAAATTAGTAACAATAATAATTAAAAATACTAATAATAATAAAGACTAACCCCAAGAGACTAACTTTAAGATGAATGCTCAAATCAATGAAAAGTTGATACATATGACCTACATCACCAGCATTCCCATGTGAATAAAGTACAGTTCGAGCAGCCATCGGGTACCTAACGTACACCGCCACAATCTTATTCCCAGGACGAGTAGGCAGTTTCAAAACGTCGACGTTTTCACGGTGCGGGAACCTCTCTAAAAGCAACAACCCAGTGTAAAGAAATAAAGAAGTGGTGGTAAAAGTGCATACCATCTTATCCCAATGAAAAAACGAATGAGTTGTAGCAGAAACTAATGGCTTCCACGATCCACCAAAACCCTAGTCACAACCCCTAATAAGAAAATGTTATAAAAAAAGTTAGGCAGAGATCGAACCACCACGGCAACCCCATATAGTCCATCCACCTTCAGCTCTGAATAAGGTTGGCGTTGGGTTATAAAGAGAGGGGGAGATGGGTTATAGTATAGAGAGACAGAGAAGGAAGCTAGCAAGGGAGAGATTGGGGGTTATAAACAGAGATAGAAGAATGAGGCAGTTTAAGGTTTTTATATGAGGCAAAAGCAAAATAGTGAGTCAATGTACACGTGTTGGTTGAACACGTGAACAGGTGTTTGTTGGCAGGGAAACAAAAGTTAAAAAAAAAAAAGACGTACTGTTATGGCTGTGAAGGGAATCGAACCTGGTGACAGATTTATCAGGGCAGTAAGCCAACCGACTGGGCTAGAACAACTTGCAAGAATATCTTCTAAAACAATGGTTATAAACAATATATAACAGGAAAAAAAACACTATTCATGAGCTTTGGAAAATTAACATATAGGATAATTTGTGTATTTGTTAAAAGTTTATTTTCTAGCAATAATTACAATATATTAATAATCAAACTTATTTAAATAGTTAAGTTTTAATTTTCCTATTTTGGCCACAATTTTTTTTGTTTGCTTTTTTTGTTAATATTTTTTCCCATTTTGACTATCAAATTTTTTGTTAAGTTTTTTTTTCCTCATTTTGACCTCATAATGTTCTTTTACTTTTTGTTTAAGTTTTTTTTTCCCGTTTTAGCCACCAACTTTTTTATTAATTTTTTTTTTCCATTTTGGCCCCTGACATAATGCGTTTTTTCCCGATTTCGCACGGGTTCGGTTTTTGTTCGTTTATTATCTATATATTTAACGACCACAAAATGAATAGCTGCTTCACTTTAACGTACGCAGCCGGCCACCGACCACATCTACTGTGCGCCATCTCCACCATGTGCCGCGGACCGCGGGAGATTCCCGGTATTCTCCGCGTAGCCGCTGCCACTTTTGTATTTTCTCATTGTCCATGTTTCGTCTCTATGCCTTTGTCGGTTACCAGAGGCGAATGGTGGCGACGGTTGGTGATGTGGATGCTTGGTGGCTCGCCGACATCGATCTGTTTCACCCATTGTTTTCTGTATCTCGCACCAGATCTGTGGTGTGGTTATAACCACCACTTAAACCGTAGGTTCCATATATGTGTCAGCCGCTTCTGTGGTGATGATAACTTTTGTTGCCGCTAGAAAATACCCGGAGGTTATGTGATGGTTGGAGTTGGATGGTGGTGTTGTGATGATGGTAGCTGTTAGGTATTCACATGACAAATAGAGAAAGACAAAGATTGATGAAGATGCTGTGGTGATGAGAAAAAGTGAGAGAGTATGAGTTAGTATGTAATCATGTGAATGTGGTCTTACTCTGTTTCTCTAAAGTATTTTTTCCTCTTTTTAAGTCACACTTATATTTTACCCACTTTATAATAAATGGATTCATTTGTAGTCTTGAGTTGTATTTTAAAGTTTATAGGAGTGGATGAAGAGAAGAATGAGGTACGTGGAGAATTTGAAAGAAGATACACACAGAGTAGGTCTGTGTGTTGTGTTTGGTTTGTACAGAAGAAAGGAAAGAAATGTACAAATATAGGCCAACTCAAACTGAGGGTGTTTGGCAACAAGGTGTTTTGGCACTCTCTCTTTCTATATGAGATTCTCTCAATATAAAATGAGCTTTTAGACCGCTTATAAAATAGAAAATCTTATGGTATTAAAACTTCTATTGGTTACTAATTGTGTATACATTTTCCATGCAAATTCATTAAAAATTACACGAGTATCTTTTCAGGACACATCAGAAGGCGCGCAACGCGCGCCCTGTTAATAAACTTAGTTTCTTTTATGTTTGAATCAAATAAGATTAACTAACAAAACAAAACAAAAATACAATAACCATTTAAGAAAAAAATAACAAAAAAAAAAAACTACCCTCTTTTGTACTGATTCTAATTTCATTGTTCTATTAGAAAAAAAAAATTTGACCCCTTTTCTACTTATAAAATATATTTTATTGTGTAGAGACATTTTTTTATCATCATCTTTTTCCTTCTTTTCTTTCTTTGCTTATCCACTACCTCAACCCTAGAAGCCAGCGATGTATAATGGATTAAAAGAAATGCATACTTGACTAACTGGAGACTTGTTATGCATGATGATATATGTCTATGTATTATCCGATTGGGCAACAAACAAATACTATAGTTAAGCTAGAAAGACTAAAAACTAAAAAAAGGCGAAGGCAAAAAGTGGACACGCGCTACAATATTATAATAACACTAACTCGTTGCGTTAACTTTTGGTTCATTTAAAAATTTAATCAGAAATATGATAAGCAAACAAATTTGGCATATGTCAAGTTAAATATGGAAATCTTGTTGAATCGATTTTGTTAGTATGTAATGGAAAACAAATAAACATATACCTGAGAGATTCGTAAGACCTCCTACTGATGCTGAAAGCGATGAGGTCGACATAACTGTCAGTCTGATTGAGTTCCCTTTAGGGTATGCAGTTATGATGGGTAATGATCCTTTGCCGGGATCGGTTATGGGAGAGGGGGTAAGGGACGAATTCTAAGAGGTGTTATGATTATTATGTTGTGATGTCCCTCATGTGATACCCCGCATTTTCAGGTTAACACTTTTACTGAACTCTAGTTAACTTACATACTCATACGTGGTTAAATACTTAACTAGGGTTAATTAAGGAGGTCTAACATATGTTAGAAGATATTAACATATGTTATAAATAGGAAAATTCTTGTTTTGACACACACACGAGTCCTGTATCCCGAACGTTGGTGATTTGTCTGGCATATACAATAATGTGTACAATTAAATTATGATGAACTTGAAGTTACATGTTTATGTGGATTACATGTTTATGTGAACTAATGTGTGTTAGTAAACTGTACGTAAACGTTATGAGATATGTGCACTTATGATAAACATAATATGAATTGCTAAAAACAATAATTTTATATGAGTTAATATGATTATTATTGTCGGGATTGATCGCGAGAGTTAGATAGGGCTATTGGGCTCGCTTATCAGATAAAAATCACTAGAGCCCGAAACCTGGGCCTATGGTCCTAACCCTAGCATATTATTTATAAAAAAAATATATATATATATATAAACAAACCCTACACACCCCCATGCGCCGTGGACTTAGAGCAAACCCCCACAACCCCTTTTCAATTCCATTTTTCATCAATCTTCCACTAGTTCAAGCAATTTCGGGTGCCATCTTGTGATTCTAGGGACTCTAGCAATTCAAGGTATGCGTTTTACATGTTAAATGATGTGTTTTTAGGCTGGAAAAATTATAAAAATTTTAGGAAGTATGCATGCTAGAATCGCAAATATGTATAAGAGGGTGTTCTTGAATGTTGATTATGTTTTGATGATGATGATTGTTGTTAGTAGCCATGATTAGGGTTTTCATATGTTTATATATGTGTTTTGCTATGTTTATATATGTGTTGATCATGATAATATGTGTTATACATGTATAGAGGCTTTCATGCAAAACTAGGGTTTGTGAATTACTTGGAGTGCAAGTTTCAATTTCTGGCAGATTCGTTTGGACGTTTTGTAGGGGCTGTAATGGGTTGGTAAATTGATGGTTTTGATGATTTCTTTACATGATTGTGATGTAAATAGTCTTAGCTTTTCATAATGGGCAAAACCATCAGATTTGGACATCGTTTGAGTCATTTTTGGAATTTTATTTGATTAGAGATCATATCAGAAATTCGGATTTGTAAATTGAGTCAACTTTAAATGGTCATAACTTGAAAGTTACAAGGAATTAAGTTACGAAATGTTTACAGTAGGTCAACATTGGAAAAACTCGACTTTTCCAAGTGGATTCATCCCGTTTGGATGGATACACAATTTTTGGGAATTTTTCTACTAAACTGACCTGTTGTGGAAAATTTCTGGACATAGCTGTGTTGTACGAATTTTAATAATTTTTGTGTTTGGTTTTGAGACAAAACAAAAATATGGGTTATTAAATGAATCCCAAAGAATATTTAGTCAAAATATGGGAATTTAATTCGTTGATTAAGTATTTTAAATAAATTGGTTTTTGTGGCGCACAATCTGTCCTAAAAACGCAGATTGTGTATTATGTGTTTATGTGACTATTTGGAGTCTTATATGATATGTATTTGACATGAACTTATATGAATACGTATAGGAGATGTGTATAAGGTATAAAACTAATAATAATCATTATGATCACCAACGGGATACGTAGGACTTACTTGTGCATGTAGAGTCACTAGGTGTCACTACACGATTTGAACTTTAGAAGTTTTGGACAAACGAGTTACATGATGTGTTGGTTATGCACGTATACTCACCTAGTGACACTTGTAATAGGGAGTCGGTAGCTCGTTACTGTTTGAGGGATTTGGATCATTCACGTGCAACCTAAGGTGAGTTTCACTACTTTTTTTCTCAAAAGCATGCGTCTCAGGTATGAGACACTTTACTTAACATTTTCTAGTCCGGTTTGGGACTACTTACACATCCCGGGTTGGGATGCCATGGATCCTTGTGAGGGTCGGTTACTTTGCTAGTTCGCAATTGTGTCCTTGATAAACTAAACCATCTCTATCATCTATAAGTCCTCACGTACCGAATGAGTTGCCAGGGTTGGCAAGCGGGTTATTAGTTGATAGCGCTATTAGGTCTTACAAACCTCACCCAGGCTCGGGGAGCGCGGGCATGAACTATAACTTAACGAAACTTTATCATTGTGGATAGACAATGATGTCAGGCATGCGGCACACTTATGTGGCTACACGTACATAGCAGTTCGGTATATTCGGTTAGTTATCATGAATGGGTTAGCTACCCTTGACATGTGATGAACTAGTGGTTACACGGTGCGGGGCACCAACACAACTTACTTACTTACGTGGTTTTGGAAACCAGCGCTTTTGCATATTAAATTACTTTACTTTGTGAACTCACCAGCTTTATGTTGACACATGATTTACATGCTTTTGCAGGTAGTTAGCTTCCGGTGCCAGGATTAGAAAGCACTATACACTTCACTGCATTTGGGCTCTCGGGCATACACATAAATTATATATTATGCTTTCGTATGGTTTTAATTTGGGCGCATTGTTTTGCGCATAGTTTCTAAAAAGGTTTAAATTTGGTTTACGCTTCCGCAGCTTAACTAAACTTGGTTTTTGAAAATGAACTAAATGGTTTGGGCATTTAGAGTTCGTTCCTATGACTTATGGCTATGGGATTCTGGTTTGTCATGCGCCTCGCGGTATAAACCACGCAGTGGAAATTTGAGGGTGTGACACCTCAACCCTAGTAATCTCTTCCTAGTAACCTCAACCCAACTAATGATAAGTCCGTCCATCAAAGACTAATCAGTTATGGTCTTAGAGTATTTAGCAATTGATCAAACATAATATAAATGATTATAATGGCTACACCGATAAATATACAAGACATAACGTATATTTATTCCAACATTCTCCCACTTAGCCGAGTAATCATTTATTATGAGTATTCCATAAGTCTCCGGAGATCAATACTCATTTTAGTTCTAAACCCAAACTGTAGCAGAAAAATACAGTCGTTAAGTCTTTATTCAACTTAGGACCCCCACTAATCATACTACAATCCAAATCTAAAACTTAACATTAGGATCAATTATCGTTATGCCCTTAGATGTTGATTTGTTGTATTATTGTCTTTATGTCATTCTGCTAGCTTAACATACTAATAGACAAACAAATCATAATGGGGAAATTTCATTAAACATAACTCATTATTCATAAATCATGAGTCATAAGTAAACATAACTGGTCAAATAAGTACATATGCTTCTAAGTAAGGTCATTAGTAAGTCCCATCTTCGAAACGTGATCTTCGAATACTTTAGGTGGGAGACCTTTAGTCATCGGATCCACAAGCATATCGTTAGTACTTATATGTTCGATACAAAGATTGTTTTCCTCGACTCGTTCACGTACGAACAAATACTTCGTATCTAAGAAATGACCAGCGCCAGTCGAACTGCTACTGTTCGAGAAACTAACGGCGGCTGAGTTATCACAGTAAAGCTTCAATGGTCTAGAGATGGAGTTGAAAATTTTGAGTCTAGTAATGAGATTCCTAATCAACATTCCATGACAGGTAGCGTTATACATAGCTATGTATTCTGCCATCATTGTGGATGTTGCCGTAAGTCTCTATTTATGTCTCTTCCATGAAATAGGTCCACCTGCTAACATAAAGATATGCCCCGAAGTGGATTTGTTATCATCTTTGCATTTAGAAAAGTCAGAGTCAGAGTATCCTACCACTTCTAAATTATCACTTCTTCTATAAGTCAGTTTATAGTCTTTAGTCCCTTGCAGATATCTTAACACCTTCTTAGCTGCTTTCCAATGATCATGGCCAGGATTATTCAAGTAACGGCCTAGCATTCCAGTGACATAAGCAATATCTGGACGCGTACAGACATGAGCATAAGCAAGACTACCGACTACTGAGGCATAAGGTATCATTCTCATCTGTTCTTTCTCCACATCTGTTTTCGGACATTGAAATAAACCGAAGACATCTCCCTTAGCTACC
This sequence comes from Ambrosia x helenae, assembly GCA_030844895.1. Lineage (NCBI taxonomy): Eukaryota > Viridiplantae > Streptophyta > Magnoliopsida > Asterales > Asteraceae > Ambrosia > Ambrosia x helenae. The sequence goes on from CM061223.1 coordinate 38,780,071, forward strand.
GGAGCTGGAGAAGGTTTACAATGTTGCATGTTATAACGTGTGAGAACACGATCAACGTAGGCCCTTTGGGACAAACCTAAAATCCCATTGCGTCTGTCTCGGTGTATTTCGATGCCAATGACATAAGAGGCTTCTCCGAGATCCTTCATTTTGAAATTAAATGAAAGTAATTTCTTCGACTCATGCAACATATCTAAGCTATTACTTGCCAGTAAGATATCATCAACGTAAAGGACAAGAATAGTAAAATTACTCCCACTCATCTTAAGGTAGGTGCATTGATCAACTTGATTCTTCATGAAACCATTAATCTTAACGACTTCATCAAATTTTAAGTACCATTGACGTGAGGCTTGTTTTAAACCGTATATGGATTTTTTCAACTTGCAGACAAGATGTTCTTGACCTTCAGGTTTAAAGCCTTCATTCAGGTTTAAAGCCTTCAGGTTGCTTCATGAACACTTCTTCGTCCAAGTCACCATTAAGGAAAGCAGCCTTAACGTCCATCTGATGTAATAAATCAAAATGAGCTATGAGGGCCATAACGATCCTTAAGGAATCTTTTCGAGAGATAGGTGAAAACGTCTCTTGATAATCAACTCCCTCTTTCTGTAGCCTTTCGCAACCAATCTTGCTTTATAGCGTTCAACGTTCCCATTCGAATCTAGTTTTGTTTTGAATACCTATTTACATCCTACGGATTTTGCACCGCTAGGTAATTCAACCAAATCCCAAACGTCATTTTTCTTCATGGATTCAAGCTCGTCAGTCATGGCTTTAGTCGATTCAGAAGACTAATCACTGCTAATGGCTTCTTTATAAGAGTTAGGATCAGTAAGCTTTCCAGTATCCATATCTGCTTCAGTAAGGAAGGTAACATAATCATCAAAATTAGTAGGCCGTCTAGACCTTGATGACCTTCGAAGCGGGTTTTTAGGTTCAGCATTGTCATGGTGATGATTGTCTGACGGGTCTTCATTAGCTGGTTCATGAAGATATGGCTGAGAAGGGGTTGGTGCAGTGATGTTAGGGATAGAATTGGCATTGGGTACAAGAGGAATCATCGGATTTGTAGTAAGTGACAAATCTGTCTCCCCCGCATCTTGTATTTCTTGCAATTCTTCATAAGGATTTACATTACTCCCACTGACCTTGAAATCCTCTAGAAATGCAGCACGCTTAGTTTCCATAATACGAGTGACATGGGAAGGACAATAGGATCTATAACCCTTGGAGTTCTCAGGATACCCGATAAAGAAACAACTGACGGTCTACATGTCAAGTTTACGTAAGAAAGGGTTATATAACTTAGCTTCGGCAAGAAAACCCCATACTTTCATATATCTAACACTCGGTTTCCTACCTGTCCAAAGTTCGTAAGGAGTTTTAGGGACAGACTTCGTAGGAACTCTATTGAGTATATGAATGGCTGCCTTTGAGGCCTCAGTCCAGAGGAACAAAGGTAAACCTGAGTTGGCTAACATGCTGCGCACCATGTCCATAAGGGTTCTGTTTCTTCGCTCAGCTACACCATTCCGCTGAGGAGTACAAGGCATGGTGTATTGGTTCACAATCCCCTGGCTCTTACAAAACTCATAAAATGGGCCAAGGTCTTGACCCACATCAGTATGTCTGCCATAATATTCACCTCCTCTGTCTAATCTAACAACTTTTATCTGATGATTTAATTGCTTTTCAATTTCAGCCTTACAATCTTTAAAAGTTGTTAGTGATTCAGACTTTTCCTTAATGAGATACAAGTGCATATAATGAGAATAATCATCAATAAAAGTGATAAATGAAGTATGTCCAGTTATGCCAGCAACGCTATAAGGACCACTAATGTCAGTATGAATGAGTTCTAATAAATTAGAGCTCCTAGTGGCACCTTTCTTATTTGCCGACGTCATCTTGCCCTTATGGCATTTAACACATGTTCCAAAGTCATAAAAATCAAGAGAGGGTAATACCCCATCCTTCACGAGTCTGGTTAACCTTTCTCGTGATATGTGGCCTAAACGTTGATGCCACAACATGGATGAAGTTTCTAAGTCTCTCTTGCATTTCTTCTTTGTTAGTAATTCATTAACATTATATGATAACAAAGACTTGGAAAAATCATCATCTAGTTCTAACTTATAGAGACCACCATCCAGAAAACCATGACCATACACTTGGGAATCATAAGTAATCATAAGTTTGCCATGACCGTGAGAAACGTCAAAACCATCCATGTCTAACTTAGGTCCAGATACAAGATTCCGAGTAATCTCAGGAATATATAAGGTATCATAAAGAAAAATACATAAACCCGTCTTGAATTTTAATTCTAATGTTCCCACGGCTTCGACAATAAGTGACTTTCCATTCCCAACGTTAAGTGTTCTTTGGTTTCTTCCAGCTTCTAGATCGTACGGAATCCCCGAAGAGAATTGGTCACATGGACCATAGAACCAGAGTCAAACCACCAAGTATTAGATGGAACATTTAAGTTAAAGGACTCAAGTATCATAAGTAGATGATTACCTTTCTTAGTTAGCCACTCCTTAAAGTCATGGCAGTCCTTCTGCTTATGTCCTTCTTTCTTACAGAACTTGCAGAGGAACTTACCTTTGGAGTTCTTATGGCTAGATGAGGCACTTGCTTCATTTCTCTGGGTTTTAACATTATGATTCTTGTTAGATTGTCTCTTCCTCTTCTTTGGATTGGCGGTGGTAAGGTAAGCAACTTCAGGTTTCTCCAGTTGCATCCGCTCTTCCTCTTGCACGCACATAGCGATCAACTCCTGCATTGTCCACTCTTCTTTCTGTGTGTTGTAGTTGATCTTGAAAGCATCATAAACAGAGGGTAGAGAAGTCATGATGAAATGCACCAGGAAACCGTCACTAATTTCCATCTCTAAACCCTTAAGCTTATGGGCCATATCGTTCATGGACATAATATGCTCACGAATACCGCTTCTCCCGTCATACTTAGTTGTCACAAGTTTTAGAATAAGAGTTGAAGCATGCGCTTTTGAGGTTCCTATGTACTGATCCTCCACAAAAGCCAGATATTCTTTAGCAACCTTAGAATCTGAAATAGATCCTCTAATAGGCATGCTAATGGAGTTCTTAATGAACATGAGGGACATACGGTTGCATCTCTCCCATTTCTCATGCACCATTTTATCAGCAGCACTGCTTTTTTTCAGTGAGTTCAGGAGGAGCATCCTCTCTCAGTGCATAATCGAAATCTAGCAGTGCCAAAGTTAACATAAGCGAATCTTTCTAGGCAGCATAGTTATCACCAGTTATGGTAGTGATGCCACAGTTGGGAGCTAATAGTGGAAAAAAAGAGAAAAATAAGATACAACATTAGAGAAGAACTTATAGTGATCTAAGGGGGCAACTAATTATCTAAGGTAGGCAGGACGTAGACCATTATACTAATGAAGTTGTGATAACTATTCATAACACCAAAAAACATAAGCTACTTAAATACACTGCTCTAGCTTTGGCTATACGCTATTTATTTAAGTATTAAATTGCCGACAGTGAATGTAACCCATCACCTTTGGGCAGAAGTGAGACATTCAAAGTCCTAATGCAATATGCTCAGTTCACTAACATAATCTGTTACACATCACCTTTGGGCAGAAGTGAAACCTCATGGCACTTATGTGAACAAGCTACAATGCTTAACGAGATCTATATAACCACCTAATGTGACACATCACCATTGGGCAGAAGTGACACCTCGAATGTTATTGCAAGTTAAGCAAGGTCTAAGTAATGATAAAACTGATACATTAGGTTTCATCAAAAAAAATCATTAGTTAACGATAAACCTCCCGTTAGTGCATATTGAAACCCACGGAATCTTTTTTGGGGGGGTGCGGGGGGCATGGCCCCCCTAATTTTATAGATGTTTCCGTGTTATGGGTTCGTATTTGCTGAAAAATAAGTGGGTTTTCGTTAATGATATAATGGTTCGTAAATACCTTAATGCTCGAAACAAAAACTTGGTCGGATACTCTTATGGGTCGCACACAGGCTAATGAGGTCAGACACAGGCTAACAAATCGTACACATACTTATGGTCGGACACTGTTATGCTTGGTCGACACTCCTGATGGGTCGGACACAGCTGTTCCTTAAGGAACAAGTTTTTGTTGAGCTAATTATGGAACCGATAATATCTCTTAATTTCGGTTAGGATTTTATTCTATTAGGTTGCGAAATTTTAGGGAATGATACTTATCCTAAAATCTCTAACAACTATCAATCCTATCCCTAAGCAAATTATAATGAATTTTTTTTCGAATTCTGTTGATATTCGTATGAACATCAAAATGAAAAAACTTCATAAGCATTAATCATTAGTCTAATCATTAAACATAACCATAACTGGAATCATAATCCTCGAACTTTAATCGATTTTTATAAGAAAACATCGTTCATCATTGATCTCGAATACATTATGAGACCAAAATAATAAACGGCTGACAATTTTTTTTATTGGCTTAATACGGCTGTTAAACATCATCTGCCGAAAGTCTGAGTTCTTCGATTATTCAGGTTTTGAAACTGTTTTCCGATTTAGATTCCAGACTTATGGAAAAACCAACAAAATCGATTATGGGCAACATCGCTCTGATACCATATGTTGAATCGATTTTGTTAGTATGTAATGGAAAACAAATAAACATATACTTGAAAGATTTGTGAGACTTGCTACTGATGCTGAAAGCGATGAGGTCGACATAACTGTCAGTCTGATCCAGTTCCCTTTAGGGTATGCAGTTATGATGGGTAATGATCCTTTGCAGGGATCGGTTATGGGAGAGAGGGTAAGGGACGAATTCTAAGAGGTGTTATGATTATTATGTTGTGATGTCCCTCAACCCTAGTAATATCTTCCTATTTATGCATACACAGGGGACACCCTAGTTAGGCCCAACTAATGATAAGTCCGTCCATCAAAGACTAATCAGTTATGGGCTTAGAGTATTTAGCAATTGATCAAACATAATATAAATGATTATAATGGCTACACTGATAAATATACAAGACATAACGTATCTTTATTCCAACAAATCTTACTACTTCTTCTTGAGGAGATTTTGCATTTTTTGAAATATGGAAATCTTTAACGAATGCACCATACCCCCGCTACAGTATAGACAAAATGATGATTAGTGATAGATCTTTAAGAGTTTAAGATAATATTAGTTAAGGGAAAACTAGCATTGCCTCAATAAATGCCAAAATTCCCCCATCTTCATTCTTGGATACAACCTAAAGGGATATAATAGAAGCCAAAATATTAATTTTTTTTTTTTTTTTTTTTTTTTTTTTTTTTTAACTTCATATTCATTAACCACGAAATAAACCAAGTTACATCTGGATAATGGGTAAGCGAGCAACAAGCTGCGCCGCTATCCCCTTTTGAATCGCAAAGCCTATTCTACTAAATACAAACTTTTGGTTCCTCGGGCTTTGCGAATCACTGTGGACCACCTTCTGCACCCGCTCCAAAAAACGAACTGCCTCAGGGGCTAAGGATCCAAAAGTATCGAAGGCAAACGGAATGAACACATGTTGATTCTCTAGACATGCTGCCTCGTGCTTAGCAACCTTCCTAGCTTCCGCCTTCAAAACCGCCTGTCCCGGAACGAAACCACTATCTCTCAGCCCTACCAGTGGGGACACCCCAGTGAGGTCAACACACGCGTGCTTACCCCCGCCCAGCCAAACACAAGGACGTCCGCAGGACGCAGGGTAGATCTTCCCTCTCGTGGGTCAGTTAGAAAATTAACAGGGGCTTCTTTCTTGGCTGAGATCCCGGCGCGCCTAAGCACATCCCATAAAACATCTCTAACCCAGTCATGACGATACTTGAACCCCGGCAATTCCTTACAGTGAAGGGCATGCTCGCCAAATCTATCCAAACAGGCTTTTTTACAAATGGGGCAAGAGTCGTCTGGCGGGAAAAGGGGAATCATGAGCCGGTATTTAAGGATGGCTCTGTATTCAACTGCTGACATCCGTTGCCCAAGACCTTCAATGGGCGCAACAGTCAAAAAATCTTGGGCATGAGCCCCCTTGAGACAAGCCAAAACTGCCTTTTGACGCGGGGTCATATCGAACCGCTCCTCCATATCCTGTGCGTGTTTACCATAAAGAGCACTCGCCAATGTTTGTTGAGGTTTCTTGGGGGCGGTCTCCTTATCAGTAAAACCGCCTAGATCAAGGTCTGGGAGAGTTGTTCCAATATTACCAAGCGCAAGGGAGTAGTCAGGATCCACCCCCATAACACCAGCACTTCGCAAGATGTGGTCCTGCAGTTTCCACGATTGGGCCCTGGACGCTACAAAAGCATATGCGGAGACGTCCTCCGCCGATATAAGCCCTAAGCCCCCACAACGCATAGGGAATGAAGCCAACCTCCACTGGAGGTCCCCAAAATGCGGTCCTCCGCTGACAACAATGTCTTCAACAGCCTCTCGCAGACCTGCATCAAAGATAGACACAGCCTCTTTGACATGTTCTGGTTGACATGTCCGGAGCCCAAACACTAATTTAGCCACCCCCATGCACGAGCGCAACAGAAGGAGCTCACTTTGGGGGTCCCTTAAGTCCGACAGTCGTTTCATAAGATCAACCGCCCGAAGAGCTCGTCTAGATGCCAAAGACTGAATAAACCTTGCATCCCGACTAACCGCCCCCCCGAGGAGTTTAACCCCCCCTACGGGCCTGCTAATCTCGCTAGGGAATAAACCCGGCACTTTCTTCGCACCATTGCATGACGGCCAAAAAATCTCCGTTTTCCGAATATTAAGCCTAAGCCCAAGAGATGCCCCCTCTGAACGGATAATGTCCAACGCCCTAGAAACTTCCTCTGCCTTACCAATGATAGTGCCATCGTCCAAGTACCAGGCATGGAAGGGCAATGAGCAGGCGTCCTGCACACGGAGGATCAGCGGATGAAGAACAAGCGCAAAGAGAAGGGGGCCGAGAGGGTCCCCTTGCTGCACCCCTGTGGTAGCCCCAATATGGGTATCCCCCACATATAATCTGGCGGGCTGCGCATATACAAATTGGACCCACGGGAAGATAGATGGGCATCTGCAACTAACTTCCCTGAGAAGTGTCGTACGGTCCACCTCGTTAAAGGCGTTAGAAAAATCAACAGTGAGCATAGCCAGGGACCCGTCAGAATGGAACGCGCTCAGAAACCTGTTAGCACTGTGCAGCACCGCTTCTGCCCCATTAGGGACCCCAACCCCAAACTGAAAATCCCCCAGATAGGTTGCCATCTCTTTACCCACTTTACGCATAGCGACTTTTGACACCAATCTTCTCCAAATGGCCCCCACTGCAATGGGCCTAATCCCGTTGTCAGGCTTTAATAAGGGGGGTCAACGGTGCCGAAGCAATGAACTCCGCCAGAGCTTTAGGACATAACCCCCCAAGCCACAAGTTGACAACATCGGTGATGGCTTTAAGGAGCCCGGAGGCGGTTGGAGACCCCTGGCCACAGAAAGCGTCTAAAATATGCTGCGCCCGCAGACCATCCCTCCCACAAGATGTCCCTTTCGGGAACGTTTTAATACATTCCAACACGCACTCAGCGTCCACCTGCAAGGCTGGCTCCAATGGCAAGGCAGAGGGCATGGCCGGGGGGTCCACAACAGGGTGTTTATCTATCAGGGCTCTCAATGTGTCCTCCCCAGCAGGCGCAACCCCAGATGAACACAGAACCTTGACGGCCGCAGTATAATGGCCATCCGCTACCTTCCGAAGGCACTGCTTAATATTGCCCCCACCATCTACTTTAGCTTGGTCCCCTACCCTCCCCGAAAACGACGCCACGGGGAGTTCAAGGAGGGGCAGGACCAATTCCTCTAAACCTGCCCCATCTTTCCAAACCGCCAATGCCCGCATAATAGAGCTACATTGAAGCGATTTCCTGTTACCCGATCTTCGTTCTTGCCTAGAGGCCGGTTTGACCACCCTTAAGGTGCAGCGAGGCAACAACAAAAGTTTAACCCAAGCCTCAATGGACCCTGGGGCATCCACCACTTTACGGAGACCCCCTGACAACGCATGGGCAAAAGCCATGCGACATGCAGGCGGGATACTCTTGACCGTAGCAACAGGCAGGGCGAGGATGCGCTCAAGGAGAGTGACATCTACCACCATCTTCCCAGGCGTATCACTCACATGCGTCACTAGCGGATCACGAGGTTGTGGAATCCCCGTTATAAAATCGATCTCGCCTCCTGCACGCGAGGTGCATTTAATCACTTCTTTGCCATGCCGACAACGCCCATTCAAGGCATGCAGGGTCATGCACTCCCCACATAGCCAATTCTCCAGCACACGCAAGGTGTCAACAACGTCATTGTAAAGGTCAAAGTTTGAAGCAAGATGCTCCTTTAACTCACCTCTCCTTTCTTTCCCATTAAAATGATCTCGTTGGAAATGCATAAGTAACCGAGAGTATCCCTTGTATCCCGGCGTACCATCCTTGCAAGAATGATAATTTTTAAAGGGGCAACGCCATATCCCTGTGGCCGAGCTGGGTCCAAGTCCCCCACCACTGTCTCTCATGGATCCTTTAAAGGAATAATTATATATATATATAAATATATATTTTTAAATATGTAATAAAGGTGTTTTTAAAGTTAAGAAATAAACCCGAAAAAATGGGTGGGGCCCCATGTTTATTATTATTATAATTATTATTATTATTATTATTATTATTATTATAATAATTATTATCACCCCACTCCAACCATTACTCAACATTTAACACATTTAAACCCATAGAACAAAACTTTATAAAGGTGAAATGTTTACTAACACATTTCAGATCTGAGTTAGTAAACATCAAAGATGATTGACGTCATCTTTAGCGGTGGGTCGAAGGAAGAACACGGTGGGTCGAAGGAAGAACACGGCGGTCGAACGAAGAAGACGGTGGGTCGAAGGAAGGAGACAGACAGCAAGGAGGTCGAACGAAGAAGACGGTGGTCGAACGAAGGAGATAGTGGGTCGAAGGGAGACCAAAGGAAGAGTCCGGTCGAACGAACAAACTGACCGTTACAAGGCTCAGGTAAGCGGAGGGGTAGATGGAGGTGGAGGTGAAAAGGGTAGATCTGGAATGGAGTTGAAGACTTGAAATAAGAAGAAGAAGAAGAGACAGATCTGGAATGCCGGCCCAGCGTATGTCTTGAAATAAAGGAAAGTATTAATAATAATAATAATAATAATATGTGGTTTTGGATTTAGAGAAAAAGAAAACAGATCTGTGTTAGAGGTTGTGTTTCAGGAAGTCAAATGAAGAAGATGATTGTTTAGTGTTTACCCTACCAATACTAGCCACCAGCCGGTAGTGGCCACAACAGTGGCTAAGGGTAGAAACTTGTTGAGATGCTTTGACAATATTGTTGAGATGCTTTGATTAATTGTGCTCTCCATAGAGTTCATATCTCCAACACTATAGAAACTTGTTGCTATCTACAATTACGATACAGATATACAGTAGTCTTAATAAGAGAATTTTCTACAAAAATGGAAGAGATCTTAATATCAACAAATAAAACCATTTACAAACCTGAGTCGTCGTCGTGTAATGGCGGGTCTAGAAGTTTTGGGGGTTTTTCAAAGTGAAACGTTTTAACCTATTTCATTCATACCTATTTCAATCTACAACAATAAGTATATCAACAACTATAGGTATAGAAGTGAACAAACAATTCTGATATACCTATTGCTTTCAATCTACCAGATTTGTACGTGTTCGGTATTTTTATCGGCTCAGAACAGGTGAAGTGGTTATCATGGCGGCATAACAGGTTGCGATTAGCAAATAGTGCATGCGCCATCCTTGGTATGCAGCGTCAAACCTAATTTCTTTCACCTACATCATCATAGCCAGCGAATAAATTCAAGATTCAACGACTGAATAGGACCTGATCTTAAAAAGTCTTCATTCCAACATTTCGGTCAGCCATTAAGCTAGGTTGATAATGGCCAAAGCGAAGCAGCATACAAAAGCCCGTATATAAACTCTAAAAACAAAAACACTAAAAGATTGAGGGTATAATCTATACAGAAATGTCGGGCTAAAGAATTAGAATAACACGGAGGAACGGTGGGAAATTTCATCTAAATCTTAAACTCCTTTTGATTTCTAGTGGTTTTGTGTTGGTGATGGATCTGAATGTCTTGTCCTGTGTTTTGGCAGAAGATGTCTGCTGCTCGTGGTGGTGGTCATGCTGGTGGACGCCATGGTGGCGGTGGCCGTGGTACCGGGGGTCGTGGCGGTGGTAACGTCACCATGACCTAAGAGGAACGGAACAATCTGATCCAGCAACAGGTGTCTGTTGCCCTTGCTGCCTTTCAGGCTGCTCAGCAAGGCTTTGGTGGTAATTTGATTACTACTACACCTGCCTTTATCTTGTGCGGGGTATTCGTTTTTATCTCATTTGGTGTGTTGGTATAGGTAATGCTTTTAACCCACATCTTCCTGTTTGCACCTATAAGATGTTAATGGATTGTAAGCCGCATAATTTCTCTGGGTCTGAGGGAGCAGTGGGATTGCTTCGTTGGTTGGAAAAGATCGAGTCTGCTTTCTCTATGTGTAGTTGTCCGGCAGGGTATCGTGTGAAGTATGCTTCAGGGACTTTGGAAAGTTGTGATTTAACGACGTGGAATTCAACAGTGCAGACTACGGGTTTGAGTGAGGCCCATGCAATGCCATGGACGGAGTTTGTGTCTCGTTTGAAGAGGGAGTATTGCCCAAGGGATGAGATCAAGAGTTTAGAACATGAGATGTGGAATCATCAGATGGTGTGATCTGAAATTAAGGAATACACCACTCGATATCATGAATTGGCACTCTAGTGCCCGGATTTGGCGACTCCTGAGTATAAGGCCATCGAGTTTTAAATTGCGGGTTTGGTGCCGGAGATTCGCGGGTTGGTGACCGCAAATGATGCTGCCACACTTCACTGTACCATTCGTTTAGCTCATAAGTTAATAAACCAGAAGGTTCAAGAGGGTGCTTTGCCACCTAAGGGTGCAACTCTGAAGACTCCATACAACAACAAAAGGAAGGGTTCGGCTCCAGATCAGTCTCAGCAGCCGACAAAGAAGTTTGAAGCAGCGGGTTCATCTTCTGATCTGAAGCAAGTTGTAACACCCCAACCGATGGCGGAAACATTGAGGTGTCACGTAGTGATGATTGTTCAATAGCTCATGGTACTAAATGGAAGTTGAATAATTCTAAACAATTTATAATTTGTCATACAATTTAATAAATACATAAACTTGATTTACATAAACTAGGTCCAAAGCTCCTATGTGATCCAAGACTTGTACAACTTCCAATAGCAAGTAAAACCTGAAACATGTTGAGTTGGAAAGATGGGATTGCCCAGAGTTGAATTAAGGTGGAACTGGGATGAATGAAGGTGGAAGAGGCAACGAAGGTGGCGGCCGGAATGCTCGTGCGTTCATCATTGGTTTGGGAGAGACCCGAGGAGATCCTGACACTGTTACTAGTATGTCTTTTCTTATTGATCGTTGTCCTTTGGGCTTATTTTGATTTTTGTGTTATCTTGGTAAGGTACTCGGTTATCGTGTGTCATGGTGTGACGATTTCTTTTTTTTTTCGAACTTGTTATGGCCATTTTGATTTCTTGGTCACGCTATCTGTCTCACCAGTGTGTCTATAGGGATTCATGGGTTCAATGAACTGCATTTGCTAACTTTATCCTGTTCTTGTTGCGGGTGCAACTGGTTTCGATATTTATCATGGTGTTTCTATTCTGGGTCTCGGTCGTGTGTTAACACTACGCAAGGAGGTCATCGTATATGTTTCCGTTAGTCTAGAGTTCGTGGGAATGATTACATCATGTGTTGGAGTCAGATGCGGTTTGAGTTGTTCTAAAAATCTGAAGATATCACTGTACGGTACCTGGTGCATCATTTATACCAATCACAAGAGTCTTCAGCGTATCTTCGACCAGGAGGGGTTGGTTATGTGGTAGTCTGTAGCAATTATCTCGTATTCATCTTGAGGAATTGGTTCCTCGGCTCGAGGTACTTGTTTCTTTCATCTCTGGTTGTGATTCTCGTATCTTTTCTTATAATTAGGGTACCATTTCTTTAGGCATTGGGTGCTCGGTCAGATGCGTGTTCGGGTCATCTCTCGTATGGTTTGAATTCATTATGGTTGACGTTGTGGACCGGGTTTCTCATGGGGTCGAGGGGACTAGATGGGGATCTAGGTAAGCTCATTCATTACCTAAGTGTGTACTTAGGTCAACACTCGTTACTGTTGAAGCTGAGTGAATCTCGGGGCGAGATTCCTTTCAACTGGGGGATGATGTGACAACCAGAAAATTTTTCTTTCTTTCTTCCCTTTTCATGTTGGCTTCATTAAATTTTCGGGACGAAAATTCTTTTAACAGGGGATGATGTGACACCCGGCATGTTCAGGTTAATATTTTACAAAAATATAAGTGTACTTTAACGAAAAACATTTATCAAACGTACTTAACGGGGTCAGTTGAGTCGGTTTACATTACGTATTGTCCAGGGTTCAATGATTCGGAGGGTCATTGGGGTTATCACACATACACACACAAGTCTTGAGTCCCGTGTTGGTGAATTACACAAATTGAATTAAGTAATAAACATGAATTGATCTGTATATGATGTGAAATGTGCAAATACGGTAATCACACATACACACATAAGTCTTGAGTCCCGTGTTGGTGAATTACACAAATTGAATTAAGTAATAAACATGAATTGATCCATATATGATGTGAAATGTGAAAATACGTGTTTAAATGATGTTTATATGATTATACATGCTTAGCATATGTTAAGATTGCTTATTCATGTGTTATAATGTGTTAACATGTGTTAAAACATGTTTAAATGACAAAACCATAAAATGTTGAATATCAGGTTTTTGGTTCGACCCTTAGGGGGTGCGAACCAATAACATGCTCACTCATTCGACCCCTGCAGGGTGCGAATGAATAGGGACTATAAATACCATACTTTGCAACTTTTTCATCATTTCACAAACCCTAAACGCCCCAACGTGCTCTCTCTCAACCCCAAACATGTAGAAAGAGTTTTTGATCTCATATTATAGATCCTAACCTACAAACACATTGTATAACATAAATAAGGGAATATTCAAGGTGTGTTCTTGATCTAAAACCTTTTTAATCTATTTTCATTCGTTTTTCTTAAACCTCAAAGGTCCAAATCTGATTCAAACATGTTTTCATGGATAAAAACCTTTCGAACATCTTGCTAAACGAAACCCTTCCATTAATAATGAGTTTTTATGCAAAAATACATGTGTTAATGATGTTAAATGATGTGTTATAAACTTTTATGAATTTGTTTGATGTTTGAATGATGTGTAGATGATGATTTATAATTGTTCTAGATGGTCGTTTAGGATTATTAAAGGTTACAATTGGTTATTAATGATGTTTTGCCCATTTGGGGGGGGGGGTTGTGTTAGATCTAGGGTTTGTTCATGATAGTATTGTTGATGAAATGATTAGGGTTTCTCATATACATGATAATCTGAGCATATTGATCTGATTATTAGATGATTTTGATAGGTTTCCATTTTGGGTAAAGTTTACATGCGTTGATGCGACATTTCCAAAATTTGAAATTTTGGGAAAGTTGGAAAACGGACTAATTCCGGGATAAAATTGGTAGGGTTTTGTGGGGATTGGGTAAATATAGTTGACTGCTGTGATTGGTGATGTTTTGTGCTGTTTTCGGACTATTTTGATGCGTTTTGGTGTGTTTTATGAGTTTTTGCAGCAGTTGGGTCGAACCAGAAGTTGGTTCGCACCCTTGAGAGGTCGAACCAACCTCTGGGAGGTCGAATAAACATCAAATGGGTCGAATGAACTTGATTAAAGGTCGAACGAACATGATTTAGGTCGAGTTAACATGTGTTAGGGTCGAATTAACATATGTTAGGGTCGAATGAAAATGTGTGAGGTTGAATAAACTTGTGTATAGGTCGAATATACATTGTGAGGGTCGAACCAAGGGGAAAATGGTCGAACCAAAACGTATATGGGTGGAACCAACATTAAATTTTACCGATTTGACCTTATGACTTCGTATATGCGATTTTTGATGCAATCTAAGTGTTTTAAGCTTGTACCTTATGTAAAAACCTTATATGCTTGATTAGTTTGTGTAATGGGTCACCAACGGGGTGTCGGGTCTGTCCGGTGTGTCCGGTTAACGTTCAAACACACTTTTAAACACGCGTAGTCAAGATCTGGACAACCGGGGAGTAGTTAACCTCCGGGTTAGTAGTCAAAACACTTATGCAAACTTATTGATAGGTCACCACTAGTTGGGGCTATCAAAAAAGTGTCGGATTACTCTTTTCAGGTGAGTTCACGACCCCACTTTTTACTTGTTTTGCTTTCGGGGAAAAAAACATGTTGGGTACTTGTATTCATTAAACGTGTGTCAACTTACGTTTTCATGTACATAAAAGGTGTGTCATCTTACGTATTCATATTCATAAAGCATGTGTCATATCACGTTTTGGGTATTCATAAAACTTGTGTTATGCTAAGTATTCGTATTCGTTAAACTTATGAGGTAGTCTTTGGTTACTATATGGTATCATGTACTCGTATTCGTGAACTTATTACATATTGGGGTAGTCTTTTGGTTTCTATACGATTTGTTGAAGTCCCGGGGAAAACCATGAATGTACGGTGGTAGCACAACGGGGGAAATGTGGATAGATCTATTTGGGCGTGACCGGCTCACTCGTCGACTGGAGGTCGGGCAGGTGTATTCATGTATTCTTGTATTCATGTATTCGTGTCCAGTAATGGTTTTCCAACCGTAGTAGTAGCAGGTATTCGTCTGGCTAGTATACACATGGCCTGGTATGGTCAGGAGTATTCTTTGGAACTTTTGGAGTCGTTTTCACCAAAAACCTGTGAACTCATCGGCATTATGTGCTGAAATTTTTAGCATGTTTTTCACAAGTCGCTAAGGTAGGAGCTATTGATAGGTGCATGGAGTCTCACAGCGTCTAGGATTTCATTTGCATGGTTTTGAACATCTCAGACTTGTCACTTTTACTTTTTGGGTTGTAATAATGTTTAATGCTTCTGCTGTTGTGGTTACATTTTAAAAACTTGATGAATGGTTTATGTTGTTTTCATATCATATAGTTGTCGTTTATTGTGACTGTTGACTTGGATCCTGGTGTGTCATGCGCCTCGCAGTAAAACCCCGCATGTGGAATTTGAGGGTGTGACGGATTTCCTCTTGCTCGAACTAGAGCCCGAATCATCATTCCGCAACGGGACGTTGCTCAATTTCTCATGCTCCTTCACAACCTCCCACGTCTCAATAAGCTTGAAAGCATGTTTGTGTTTTTTCAATAATCAGCAAGCGCTCTTTCCCAAACATATAAGTCGTTGCACCTACTTTTTTTAATACGTTCCTAGAATGAAAAATATGTTAACGAAAATAAGAAAAATATGAGATATAATTAAAAGTATATATTTAAGTTATTGTACCGCTTGTATGTCAAAACCGTTGAAATAATTCAACTTCGTCAATATTTTATTCCACTTTGTGCTCACTTGATCCACCGTTCGGTCACTTCCACCCTTGAGCTCGTTGAAATGGTTTGAGAACGAATTTCCACAAACTTTCCCCTTTTTTCATTTCCATGTTCATGATCGGTCGAGACGTGAATGTAATCTTGCGCCAATATTACTTTTTCATACTCGTTCCAATCCGTTCGTTCGACCCGATTTGTAAACTTTCAGCATGTTTTTTTCTTCTCCTTACCAACAACATCCTCCTCGTCTTCTTCATGCTCATCATCTTCTACATGCATTACGTCAAAGATTGTATCGTATTGCGTTTCGAGCACGCGATCGTCATTATCATCTTCAAGGTTTTCAATTGGGTCACAGCGAATCGGTTCAATGGATGGCTTATGTTGGGGGCTCCTATAGGTGGAAAACGCATCAAAGTTGGTTAGGACTTCTTGAGAAAATTCAAGCCAACCGGGTTGAATCATAGGCTGGGAAAACATATTATGTCCATAATTAAAATTCAATGAAGATTTGGGTGTGGCATGTAATAATTCGGTAAACTCTGTGGTGGATGTGGCGTATAAACGTTCGGACCAAAAGCGTGGGAACCATCCCCTTGTGGGTTCCAATTGGTCCCCGTCCCCTTGTGTTGGAACCTCCTCCCCGTTTGGTTGAACCGCCTGCTCTTTTGCTCAAACCCACCCATCGAGACTTTTTTTTCGTACAGGCAACCAAGTTATTTTGTTGATCCATACTTTTTGTTTTGATTTGAAGGAGAGATAGTATAAAATATTTTGAGTATAGAATAGTAGATAATGGTAGAGAATAGTAGGGAACTTAACACTCGATCTTCAAATTATGCATTAGTATGTGAGATTAAATATTTGGTTTGATTTTCATTTGTAACTCAAAAGTTTACATCATTTGCATTTTAACGCCTTTGATTTTTTTTACTTTTAACCCAAAGCTTTCCATCTATTGCAATTTAACCACAACACTTTTTTTACTTTCAATTTTGGTCTACTTTTCATCATTTTCAAATTTCTTGTTCTTTTTTTGTTTTACGTTTCGTTCTAATTTTAACGAGTTAATACATCCTAACGTCCGTGTGGGGTTCAATGATTTTTAAATGATGTTAGTTAAAATTGTTAGTAATTATATCTTTATAAATTTTTTAACCTTGCACCCGACACGACCTCAACACCCACCCCCAATCGACCTGCAATCCCCATAAACCACTGTCGCCTCTGTTAACCAACACCCGACCCAAACCCGTCACTGTCACCATCACAGCAAACCCAACCCAACCCAAACCCGTCACCCACCAAATTCACAACCACCACCTCCCTGTCCTCCACCAACCAACCCGACCCGACCTGACCCTAAACTTCAACAGCACCTCCATGATACGACCCCTTACCATACTTGTGTGGGTTCGTATTGAGTTCTGTATTTCGTAAACTCCAACGGTCATATTTTCAAATTCAAACCTACCTACCTAACCCTTTTGACCTTTCTGACTCTTTTGACCTGCTTGGCCTTTAACCTCGCTCAACCTGTAAGCCTTCAACCTCGTTCGAACTGTTATATTTTTTCATTCGCCTTTCCCATATCTTCCTAGTGTTCGTTCGACCTTTTTGACTCCCATTATATTCTCATTTGACCCAATCCTTATTTTCTTTTTGTTTGGTCCTTTAATGTAGCTTTATATTTAACTTCTATTGAAGCAGTGCATTGGTTTGGGTGCTCATTTATCGTGACATTCATTTTAATTAAGGGTTCCAAGTCCCAAGTATTAGTACCTTATTATAATAATAATACTACTACATTATAATATTTATAATAACAATAATATTATTAATTTTATAATAAAAAAATGGAGTAAGGAGTTATGTGGGGTTCCTCTTAGAGGGTGGGCAACCTGTGGTTGCTACCTCATCGTCTAGTAAAGGGGTTTTGTTCGCTGGTTTCTTTCCCCCTAACTCATCTCGAGTTCGGTGGTTAACATTCGCACATGGTTCGTACCAGGAGGTCCTAGAATGTCAAGTCAGGAGGTTCTGCGTAGGGCCCTGTTAGTGGTTTAAGGCCCTGCCCCTTTAAACATTTTCACGATTGTAAAGATGGTAAAGCGGGGTCCGGCGGATTTTTCCGCCTTCTTGAACACATGCAAAGCACTCACCACAAGGCAGAAAACCGAAGGCTATCTATGAAGGAGGCTATCTCAAAGGATTTGGACCTTTTTTAGGATGTTGGGGAAGTTCTCAAGGCAGGAGATAAATGGTTATGTGGGAAGTGCATGATGATGCATGCTCTCTGTAGGGGGTGCAAGCATGATGATGAGGTTGTATCGTTCACCATGGTCTCGAGAGATGTCGAAGATTTCATTGTTGGGATACGGAAACCATGTCAAGTGGTAGTCGACGCAAAACCCACGTCACCCAACACGGATGGTTGGGGATGTTGCCCTCCTCGAGCGTGTTTTTTCCCTCCCTATTCAAACTGTTAAAAGCATTCCCCCCAGTTTTCGTCTAATGTTCGCCCAAGTGTTAACAGGTGCCTTACGCAATGTGGTGGCGTCCCAAGCTCGGTTGACAATTGGGTCCAATTGATATTGCTTCCGCGGTTAACCCTGAGGGTGGTCAGACCGTCTTCTAGACAAGAGCGAAGATCAGGGAACAGGAAATCTCTGCAGTGTAGTAGCATCATGCAAACGCTTGCAGTTTGCAAAGATGGGTCTGGGTTTGCAGCCTAGGTCTCTTCCTTCTCGGATAACATGGGGGAGGTTGTGGTACCTAGGGGAGGAGTCAGAAGGGAAGAGGATAATGAAATGGAACCTAATATTAAGCAATGTCTTTGAAAAATCACGGATGGGCATTTCACGATGGCGGTTAAGGTTTTGTGCTCCAGTGGGGTTGCCCCTCTATGTGAATCGACCATGAAAGCCCTCATTGATAAACACCCAGTGGTGTCGCCTCCATCCTTTCCTTCTAACCTTATCGCCCAACCCGCTCTATCTGTATATGGGGATTGTGTGCTCAGATGTATCCGATCTTTCCCAAAAGGGACGTCTTGCAGCAGGGACGGGATACGGGCCCAAAACTTGTTGGATGCTATTGGTGGCGAAGGCTCGGTGACTTCCTCGAGTTTGCTCACGGCCATTACTGAAGTCGTCAACTTATGCGGATGGTTCCTTGGCTTTGCTTACAGTAGACTTCTCCAATGCCTTCAACATGGTCGACCGCACAACCTTTCTCAAAAAGGTTCACCAGCGGTGCCCGTCTATCTATCTGTCGGTCCAGTTCCTTTACGCCAAGTTCAGGACGGGCTTTTCCCGAAAGGGATTGGACAAAAGACCTGGTTTCTAAACATTTGTGTCTTTAAAAACTCATTAAAATCAGTTTCTAAACAAACCCAAACCTCTATGCTTGTTATATGTGATGTATTCATGCAAGATAGGATTTTTATCATTTAAACATGGTTGTTCTTGTATTATTAATATGTTTCTGATCTAAATGAGTTGATATGATGTTAACCTAGGAGTTTGAAGGTTCATTGATGTGTATTATTGATATTAGGCGTTTTGACCCGTTCGAATGATCATGGAGGATTGATGATGATATGTTGTGTTTTATTGATCATGTGATGAAATCTGGATATTTGCCATTTAGGGTAAGGTTTGCATGTTGATGTGATGTTTACATGCTAAGTTATGCTATTTTGGGAAAACGCTTGCATTTGGGACGACTAGAATGACAATATATTAGGGGTTTTTGCTTGAAATAGTTGGATTAATGTTTTGGGTTTGATATTGGGTGTTTTCACATGTTTCAGATCTAATTTGGAAGGTTAAACACGCGAAAAAGTGAAACCAGGCTGCAAGGTGCGATTGGGGAGCTCCAATCGCCTGAAGGAACTGGCGATTGGGCCAATCGCCTGACATTAGAGGCGATTGGACACCTAATCACCTATACTGCATGTGATTACACTCCCAATTGCTAGTTTGGCCATCCTAATCACTAGTTGACTTTCCTAAATGCATGTATGATAGCCTAATCGCGTGTGCTGTTGTTGTAAGCGTATTTTGACATCCCGAAACATGATTTGATACCTAGGAACATGATTGGAGCGCCGTAACATGTCCAAGGACTTAGTAATACGTGTTCGGACTCGTTTGTGAATTAATTGAGCGTTATGCTAGATTTAGTGAATTTTTGCGCATGCTAAGTGTTTAATTGCATATGTTGCATGATATCGTGCTTTCAGCTAACACGTGGAATGTCGGGTCACCAATGGGATGTCGGGTCTTGTCTGGTGTGGTCGGTTAAATGTTTAAACATCATTTCAAATGTACACGGTTTATGGTCTAGACTGTTGGGGACTATTCAACCTACGGGTTGTTAGTCTAACATCTTATACGCTTGTCATGATAGGTCACCGGTAGTTGGTGCCGTCTATTGAGAGGGTTTACTTATCTTAGAGGGGAAGCAGTATCAGGTGAGTTTCATGGCCCCACTCTAAGTCTTTACATTTTGGGGGAGACACATGCTTTATACTTATTTCATAAATTGTCATGTTATACTTGTGTTAACTCATTTACAAACTATATGATACGTAAAGTCTCGGGGAAACCATGAATGTGCGGGGCACTACGGGGGAAATGTGGATAGATCTATTGGGACTGAAGAACCCCACTCGTCGGCTGGGAGCCGGGCGGGTGCATATTGTCTCGGTCATAACGCTACCGTGGGACGGTGGTGCATATCGTTTCGGGCAAAATCATATATCATTGTCTGTATTGGATTCCGGTCGTAGTAGTATTATTCATGCGTCTAGCTAACTCTATCATTTCTAACATAGTGATAACATGATGGCTTTCATTACTTAAACGTTTAACATAAAACCTGTGAACTCACCGGCATTATTTGCTGACGTTTTTAGCATGTTTGTCTCAGGTCGTTGAGGTAGCAGCATTTCATAGGCGCACGGAGTCTCACGGCGTCTAGGATTCATATGCATCTTATTTAGCATTTTCAGACTTTTATGCTTTTACTTTCGTGTTGTAATAAAGTGTTACGCTTCCGCAGCGATGGATTATCTATGAAAACTTAATGGTTTACTTATGTCGTTTTTACGTATCATATAGTGTCGTTTATTGTGACCGTTGACTTAGATCCTGGTTTGTCACGCGCCTTGCGGTAAAACCCCGCACGTGGAATTTGAGGGTGTGACAGATTGGTATCAGAGCAATGTAGAGCGACTTATCATTTCGGGTGCACACGAAATAATAAGTTGAAATGCATGGAAATCTTGGTGGACTCTGTGTTTGATCCGACAATCATGATGGAATCCAGTTCTCTGGTTTAACTTTGTTACTTATGATTTCTTGTTTTCTGTTCTGAAAATCTGATGTCTTGTCTTGGGCTTTGACAGAAGATGTCAGGACGTCGTGGTGGTCGCGTTGGTGGACGGAATGGCGGTGGACGCAATGGGGGTCGTGGTAACATCAGCATGACCCAGGCTGAGCTGAATAATCTGATTTAGGAGCACGTGGCAGCCGCTATTGTTGCACAGCAGGCCGCCCAGCATGGCCATGGTGGTAATTTAATTACCCCTACCCTCATTGCTTAGTTTTTGTTTCGTGGTGTTCGTTTTCTGACCCGTGTTGCTTGTTGTAACAGGGAATGCTTTTCATCCTCCACCACCTCCACCTCCTCCAGTCCACTGTACATACAAGATGTTTCAAGACTGTAAGCCCCATAACATCAGTGGGACTGAGGGAGATGTGGGACTACTTCGTTGGTTTGAGAAGGTCGAGTCCGCTTTCTCCATGTGTAACTGCCCAGAGGAGTATCGTGTGAAGTATGCTTTAGGGATATTCGAGGGACGTGCCTTGACTTGGTGGAATTCAACTGTGCAGACTATTGGTTTACTTGAGGCCCATGCGTTGCCATGGACCGAGTTTGTGTTTCATTTGAAGATGGAGTATTGTCCGAAGGATGAGATTAAGAGTTTGGAGCATGAGCTGTGGAGTCATCAGATGGTGGGATCTGAGGTTGAGGAGTATACCACTCGTTATCATGAGTTGGCACTTTTGTGCCCGGATTCTGTGACTCCTGAGTATTAGGCTATTGAGTTCTACATTAGTGGGTTGGTGCCTGAGATTCGCGGGTTGGTGACCGCGAATGATGCTGCTACACTTCGGGATACCATTCGGTTGGCTCATAGGCTAACCAAACAGAAGGTTCAGGAGGGTGTTTTGCCTCCTAAGGGTATTGTGGTGAAGACCTCTGATGGCAGCATCATTCGCGGTCACCAACCCGCGAAACAAGAGGAAATGGGAGAGCGCGGGTAAGGGTACAGTTCAGCCTCAGCAGCAGCAGCAGCCGAGGAAATTTGAGACTACGGGTTCGTCTTCTGGACAGAGGCAGGGTGGGTATACTGGTAGACTACCTAGGTGTGATCGTTGTGGGTATAATCATGTTGGAAATTATAGTTATTGTACCCGTTGTAAGAAGAATGGGCATCAGGCCCAGAGCTGCAGGGTGAATCTTTAGGCACAGCAACAGGTGGTTGCCCCTACTACTGCTACTACTACCACTGCTACACCTAAGGGAAATCAGGGATGCTACAACTGTGGGGAAGCAGGGCACTATATGAAGGACTACCCCAAACCGAAGCAGGGGAATGCTGGGAGGAGTGACAGGGGTAACGGGGGTGGCAGTAGGAACGCGCGCGCCTTCGTCATTGGGTCGGGCGAGGCCCGCCAGGATCCGGATACTGTTACTGGTACGTTTCTTCTTAATGATCGTTATGCCTCTGTTTCATTTGATTCGGGTACCGACAAGAGTTTTATATCTGTTGAGTTTAATCTGTTGTTAGACGTAGTACCGACGCCTTTGGAGGTTAAGTACTTAGTTGAATTGGCTGATGGTAAGAAAAGTGAGGCAACTCATACTCTTAAGGGATGCCAATTAGAACTTTCTAGGTTATCTTTTCCTATTGATCTCATGCCGGTGTCCTTGGGTAGCTTCGACGTTGTTGTGGGTATGGATTGGTTATCCTTATATCGTGCGAAAATCGTTTGTTTTGATAAAATCATTCGCCTTCCTCTCCCGGATGGAGAGATTCTTTTGGTTCATCGCGAGAAAAGTGGTGTTCCTTTGAGAATCATTTCATGTATGAAAGCCTATAAGTATTTGCGTAAGGTGTATTCTGCTATCTTAGCTCTTGTTTCCGTCTCATCTGACGATGAGAAGAGGATTGAGGGCATTCCTGTTGTTCGTGATTTTCCCGACGTGTTTCCCGACGATCTGCCTGGTCTTCCACCTCACCGTTAGGTTGAATTTAACATTGATCTTGCGCCCGGTGCTACACCTATTGCCCGGGCTCCTTACCGCCTTGCACCTCCCGAGATGCAGGAATTATCTAATCAATTGCAGGAGTTGATGGAAAAAGGATTCATTCAGCCTAGTTCATCCCCGTTGGGAGCTCCTATCTTATTTGTCAAAAAGAAAGATGGAAGTCTTCGTATGTGTATTGACTATCGGGAACTGAACAAAGTAACCATCAAGAATTCTTACCCACTTCCCCGTATTGATGATTTATTCGACCAGCTCCATGGCTCCAGTTTTTATTCTAAGATAGATCTGAGGTCTGGGTAACATCAGTTGAGGGTGCAAGAAGCTGACATTGCGAAGACCGCCTTTCGTACACGTTATGGCCACTTCGAGTTCCTGGTCATGCCTTTCGGTCTCACGAATGCACCTGCTGTTTTTATGGATTTGATGAATCGGGTTTGCAAGCCCTATCTTCATAAGTTCGTGATTGTCTTCATTGATGACATCCTCATTTACTCCAAGAACGAGGTGGACCATCAGGAACACCTGCGTCTAGTTTTGGAACTCTTGAGGCAAGAACGACTGCACGCAAAATTCTCCAAGTGTGACTTTTGGTTACGTGAGGTCCAATTCCTTGGGAACGTAGTCAATGAAATGGGAATTCATGTCGATCCTACTTAGATAACAGCCATCAAGGACTGGGAAGCACCAAAGTCTCCAACCGAGGTGCGGCAGTTCCTAGGCCTAGCCGGCTACTACCGTCGTTTCATAGAGGGATTTTCGAAGATTGCTCAACCCCTCACCTACCTTACCCAGAAAGACAAGAAGTTTGACTGGGGTGATTCGCAAGATTCTGCCTTCCAGACTATGAAACTTAAACTTTGTTCTGCCCCCATCTTATCGTTGCCTGAGGGCACATATGACTTTGTGGTTTATTGTGATGCGTCGATAAAGGGTCTCGGTTGTGTGTTGATGCAACGTGACAAGGTCATTGCTTATGCTTCTTGTCAACTGAAAGTTCACGAGAAGAACTACACCACCCACGACTTGGAGTTGGTTGCGGTTGTGTTTGCATTAAAGATCTGGAGGCACTACTTGTAAGGTACCAAATGCACCATTTACACCGATCACAAGAGTCTCCAGCACCTCTTTAATCAAAAGGAGCTGAACATGCGACAGTGTCGCTGGATCGATCTTCTTAACGATTATGATTGCGCAATCAAGTACCATCATGGCAAGGCGAATATTGTGGCAGACGCCCTGAGCAGGAAGGAATCACTTAAGCCTCGTCGCGTTCAGGCCTTGCAGCTTACTATTCATTCTGGCCTACCTGATCAAATCCGTTCGGCTCAACAAGAGGCTTTGAAGGAGGGAAACCTTAAAGCTGAAACCATGCACAGTGCCGATAAGCATCTCAAGCTCAGGTTTGATGGCCTACATTATTTTGCCGAACGAATTTGGGTTACTTTATTTGGGGGTTTGCGGGAGCTCGTCTTGGACGAAACTCACAAATCCCGGTATTCTATTCATCCGGGCTCTGAAAAGATGTATCAGGACCTAAAGATACTCTATTGGTGGCAAAACATGAAGGCTGACTAGCTTCATATCTCAGCAAATGTTTGACCTGTGCTAAGGTCAAGGTGGAGTACTAGAAGCCGTCTGGTCTTCTACAGCAACCAGAAATTCCGGAATGGAAATAGGAACGGATTACAATGGATTTTGTGACCAAACTTCCGAAATCACCCAGTGGTTGTGACATGATATGGGTGATTGTCGACCGGTTGACAAAATCCGCACACTTCCTCGCTACTAAGGAAACCGACAGTTTGGAGCAGTTGTCTCGTATCTTTCTTAAGGAAGTGGTTTCCAAGCACGGGGTGCCCGTGTCTATCATCTCTGATCGTGATTCCCGTTTCGCTCCTGTTTCTGGAAGCAATTGCATAAAGCGTTAGGTACTCAACTGGACATGAGAACCGCATATCATCCGCAAACTGATGGCCTGAGTGAGCGGACGATTCAAACGGTTGAAGACATGCTTCGAGCATGTGTCATCGATTTCGGTAAGAGTTGGGAGATTCACCTGCCGCTAGTGGAATTCTCTTACAACAATAGTTACCACTCTAGCATCAAGGCGGCACCGTTCGAGGCTCTGTATGGACGGAAGTGCCGATCTCCTCTTTGTTGGGCCGAGATGGGCGAGAGCCAACTCACTGGTCCAGAAATGGTGTACGAAACTTCCGAAAAGATCGTACAAATTCGTAACCGTATGGCGGCAGCTCGTGATCGCCAAAAGAGCTACGCCGATCGTCGTCGCAAACCTTTGGAGTTTCATGTTGGTGACATGGTCTTATTGAAGGTATCTCCATGGAAGGGCGTTATACGCTTTAGGAAGTGCGGAAAACTTAACCCTCGTTATGTCGGACCGTTCCCGATCCTGGAACGGATTGGGCCGGTGGCATAAAGACTTGACTTAGCAGCCGAGCTCAGTAGCGTGCATAATGTCTTCCATGTCTCGAATCTTAAGATGTGCTCGGTTGATGAATCTCTCATTGTTCCTCTCGAAGAAATCAAGGTCGATGATAGTTTACGTATTGTGGAGGAACCGGTTGAAATTCTTGATTATAAGATTCGTAGCCTTCGTCGGAGTAAAATACGCATCGTCAAGGTGCGTTGGAATTCAAATCGTGGACCGGAGTTCACGTGGGAACGGGAAGATCAGATGAAGGCCAAGTACCCTCATCTATTTCCTAAGCGTGCTTTTGAGTCGAACTATGTTGCTTCCAAAACTAAATGAATCTCGGGTCGAGATTCCTTTCGAATGGGGGATGATGTAACAACGGGAAATTTTTTTTTCTTTCTTTCGTCTCTTCATCACCGGACTTCATTTAATTTTCGGGACGAAAATTCTTTCAACTGGGGGATGATGTGACACCCGGCATATTCAGGTTAATACTTTTCATACTTTACATACATACGTTTCATACTTTGCATACATACGAGTCTACCTCAACGAAAACACTGAAAACAACTACTTAATATCATGCTTGACCGGGTCGGTTGAGTCGTGTCGATGATTCGGGAATCATCGGGAGTCGTTACAATGGTCCGAGGGATCATTGGGTGTCGGTCCATAACCATGTGTACAAGGATTGGCGATTTGTAGAATCGCCGGGTTTAACGCACACACGCAAATCTCGAGTCCCGGGAATTGGTGAACGGATGGGAACGTGTTAGTTATCATGCATTATGTGCTTACAATCATTATATGACTTACCGGTATGTGAATACGTGTTAAAAAGGTGATTACGCGTAATTGCATGCTGATAAGGGGTGATTAGCCTAATCGCCAGTAAGAAGGGGCGATTGGAAGAATATTTACAAGCGATTGGTCTAATCGCCAGTAGCTACATGCGATTAGACATCCTAATCACCGGTAGCTGCTGCCCAATCGCCTGACGCGTACTAAACGAAAAAAAATGCCTATAAATACCACCCTTATGTTTTAAAACATCATTTGTGAAACCCTAATACACCCCAAAGGCACCCCACACCTTATTCAACCTCTGCAACACGTTTTTGATCAAGAAATCACATTTCCAAGCTTCATATCTCATAATCTTACAATTTCAAGGTGTGTTCTTCATCCCAAACCTTTGTAATGATATTGTTTTGATCCTTAAAGGTCCAGACCTGGTTTCTAAACATTTGTGTCTTTGAAAACTCATTAAAACCAGTTTCTAAACAAACCCAAACCTCTATGCTTGTTATATGTGATGTTGTTGGATCAGTAATGCTCTCGATGTATTGCTTGCTAGTGAACACTTATGTGTTTAGCAAGTTCAATCAGATTTGCATAGCGGAATGAGTAAGTGAAGTTACACTATCAACAGGAGTTATTACTCCCCTTGGATGTTTGAAAATCTAAAGACAAGTTTAATGAGAATCTAAGTATTGAATGTAATGATAATAAATACTCAAACAGATTCTCAATAAATGAAATGGACAGAACAATAATAAGCTTTGAAGGATTTATGTTTTAATAAAAATCAATGTCTAAAACAGAGGGATGAACCCATCTATTTATAGACTTTACATAAACATGAACCTTGTCAAAAAGTAAGTCAGAAACAAGTTGCAACAAGTTGCATTCTTGGAACTTGCACAAAAAGATAAAGTAATACTAAACTAATAAACTACTGAAACATAAGACGGTGGAAAGATTCTTGTACAAGTGCTGATGAATGGCAAACTACTGATGAGTAGTTTGTCTTCAGTAGTTCTTCAGTGAACTGTCTGGTTAGGCTTCAGAACTTCTGATACTTCTTCTTCAGTACTTGTTGAATCCTTCTTCAGTTTTCTAGAATATTGTTTCTCTACTTGTAGAATGAAGAACTTGATGATTTCAGCTGCCTCATCCTTGGAAAATAAGAAGAATACCCATGAAAATCTTGAATAGTCATCAATGATGACCAAGCAGTACTTCTTCTTACCAAGGCTCATGATTTTTACAGGCCAAAATAAGTCCATATGGAGTAGTTGAAGACATGCACTTGTTTTTGATTCTTCAATAGACTTATAGGAGGACTTATGCTGCTTTCCCTTTAAACAGGTTACACAGTGTTCTTGACACTGGTATACTTTCAAAGGTAGACCTCTTACCAAGCCCATTTTTGTGACTTTATATATGGTTTTAAAGTTCACATGGCCAAGTCTCCTGTGCCAGAGATCAGTCTCTGAAGTTGATGCCTTTGAGAAGAAACAGGCAGTGTTGTTCAGTACTTTGTCCTTCTCAATGTCCACTGCATAGACATTGCCACATCTTTTGGCTATCAACAAAGTATGATCTTCAATGATCTTCTCTATCAACTTCTGGCCTTCTGGTGATATGATCTTGCATGCTGTCTTTGTGAAAAAAGGAGAATATCCTTTATCACACATTTGTGACACACTCAGCAAGTTGTACTCAAGGTTTTCAACCAGATTGACCTTGTCAAACTGTATTTTGCCAGAGGAGACATTGCCATGTCCCAGCACATATCCCTTGGCATTGTTCCCAAAGGATAAAGATTCTTCTCTTTGACTGATAAAGTTGTTTATCAGGTATCTGCATCCTGTCATGTGCATTGAGCCTCCACTGTCAACATACCAAATGCTATTTAAGCCTCTGGAGACCCTCTGCACAAAGTAGCAAATTAGTTTGATTTAGGAACCCAAGCTAGTTTGGCTTTGGGTTTGCTCTTGAGAACATTAACAGTTTGTTCTTAACCAGGTTGAGGAATCCATGTCTTTTTGGCAATGGATTTTTCATTAAGAGCAATGGTGGTATCCTTTTGAGGACCACCATCAACCTTGGTCATCAGTAGTTGTACCATGTTCATGAGATCTTTTATCTTAGCAGTTTGTGAAACTGCTGATGATGTAGGTCTAACTATTGAAAGAGAATTTTGAGAAAAATATTTTTGTTGAGATTTCATCTTTTTCTGAGAAAAGGTGTTTGCTGGTTGTTGTTTCCTGGGAGAAAAAGTTTCTTTAAAATCATTTTTGATTTGTTTTCCCACAACCAGTTGTGAAATTTTCTTGTTGTACTGAATTCCTTTTCTATATCTGCAAAATTTTGTCTTGTGGTTAAACAGACCACATATTTCACATTCTTTTGCCTTTTCTTTTTCATTTAAAGGCAAATTTCTAACTGTCGTGATTGGTTTTAGGTCATCAGTAGTTTTCAGGTTCTCAACTCCTGATGTAGATGAAACTACTGATGGCTTAAAGTCAGATTTTATCAGTACTTCTGAAGAACTTTCTTTGTGAGTTTTTAGAAAGTTTTCATGGAAAGATGTGCATTTTTTTCTCTTCAGAAGTTTCAACTGAAACAATTTTCTCCCATCTTAAGTAGTTTTGGGGGGAAAATCTGTTGGTGTTTCAGTGTGATTGTACCCTATGCCAAACCTAACATTTGAAGCACTTTGTTTGTTTAGCAGTAGTTGGTACCCTTTACAAGATTCTACCCATTTTTCACAAGTAACCTTGGTGTTAGCAAGCTCTTTTCTGACATTTCCTAGGTCATCTATCATGATTTTAAGTTGTGCTTGGGTTTCAATAGCATTGTTAATTAATTTAGAATTTTCTTTTGCTTTTGCAGCAAGTTTTCTTTCTAAATCACATTTCATCTGAGTGAATTTTCTCTCAGAGTCATTTGCTTTTCCTTGTAAGTGCACATTAGTCTCTCTTATGAGAGCAAAAGATTCTTTACATGAAGTTGTACAAAGTTTTGTTAAAGATTCTTTTGATACCTAAGACATGGCAGATTTTGAGGTGCAGCCCTTAAATGCCATTAAGGCAAAGTTCTTTCTGCCATTGTCAGGTTCTCCCCAGTTGATGTCAAACATTTTGTTGTCTACATCAGGATTACACTCAGAAGTGTCAAAAGGAAGACTGCTCCAGTCAACATACCCTGAGGTGAACAAGCTTTGTTGTGAGGGTTGCTGAGTCTGTGGAGGTTATTGAGCAGCTGGAATGGGAGGGATTGATTGTTGGCTCTGCATCTGTTAAGCAGGCATCTGTACATATTATACTTGTGGCACATATTGGATTTGTGGAGCTTGTGCCTGTACAAAATGTGCACTCCCTTGTGTTCCATTATTCCTATTATAACTAGGGTTAAACTGATTTCCAGACTGAGATTGGTTGTAGCTAGAGCTTCTACACTCTCTAGCAAAGTGTCCCAACTTTTGACACTTGTGACATCTACGTTTAGATTTGTCAAAACCAATTTTTGTAGAACTGTTTAGTCCTGGAAATTTCCTTCCTGACCTTTTGTAAAATTTGTTTGTTTTAATACTTAACATGGCCAGTTGGTGTAAGATGTCTATTTCTTCTAAGTCATCATTGCTGAAATTTTTTAAATCATCCATGATAAAACACATGTTATCAGCAGTTTGACTATATTCATCATTGTCATAACCTGGGAATGATCTTTCTGATGAGATCCCAGCAGTTATGTTAATGTGGTCAAAAGATCCAAAACTATTTGAACAAGTTGGTGAATCTTGTCCCAATAGTGTTGTACTACCTGGTAGATAGTCATCAACAGTTTTACCAGAACTTTGCAACGTTTTCTTTTGATCGATTTCTCTTTCAAAAGTTAGTAATCTCCCATTCAATTTTCTAAGAGTGAGGGAGCTAAAGTCTGGTGAGGATCTAAGGACAATAGAGTATGTTTCCCATTTTTCAGGTAAAGACCTTAAAAATCTATGAAGCATAGATACAGTTGTGTAGGTCTAACCATTTAATTTTAGCTCAGATATTAATGAGGAGAATCTTTCAAATTGTTGAGTTAAAGTTTCCCCATTTATATGAGCAAAAGTTTCATATTGTTGAGCCAGGATTTCTCTGGTGTTGGCAATCACCTCTTCAGTTCCTCCAAACTGTTCTTTTAGGCATTCCCAAAGCTCTTTGGCACTATCACAATGTAATAGTCCAGAGTAGATTTCATTTGGGAGTGCCATTGCCAACATAGAGAAAGCTTTAGCATCAAGCTCAAGTTTTAGGAAATCATCATCTGTATAGTCCTTTGGGTCTTTTGGAATTTCTACTCTAGTTTCAAGATTAATGTTTACTGGTTCGTGAGGACCATATATCACATATTTCCAGCAACCAGTGTTGGTCTGTGATAATGTATGTGCCATTCTCCTTTTCCAGATATTGTATTCATTTCTTAATAGCATAGCAGGTTTATTGGCAGAACCAGTATTATGAGGATCCATTTTAAAGAGTATTGATTTGTCAAATATCTCTTAAAGTGTTGGATGTTGATAAAAAGTGAACTTTTAATCCTTTATTGGATATCAATAAGAGCCTGTGTCTGATTCTCAATGTGTTAGATCGATATGTGATCAGATAAACCAGTCCTCTGATACCAATTGTTGGATCAGTAATGCTCTTGATGTATTGCTTGCTAGTGAACACTTATGTGTTTAGCAAGTTCAATCAGATTTGCACAGCGGAATGAGTAAGTGATGTTACACTATCAACAGGAGTTATTACTCCCCCTGGATGTTTGAAAATCTAAAGACAAGTTTAATGAGAATCTAAGTATTGAATGTGAATGATAATAAATACTCAAACAGATTCTCAATAAATGAAATGGACAGAACAATAATAAGCTTTGAAGGATTTCTGTTTTAATAAAAATAAATGTCTAAAAGAGAGGGATGAACCCATCTATTTATAGCCTTTACATATACATGAACCTTTTCAAAAAACAAGTCAGAAACAAGTTGCATTCTTGGAACTTGCACAAAAAGATAAAGTAATACTAAACTAATAAACTACTGAAACATAAGGCGGTGGAAAGATTCTTGTACAAGTGCTGATGAATGACAAACATAAGGAGGGAATTTTGCTTTTTGAATGGATAAGTGTTGGAAAAGGTGTTTATCAGAAGTTTGTAACCGCCCTAGGTCAAACTTCTGAAGTGGGAAAACCTAAGGAGTCACTGGAAGCCAGGATAAAGGCAAGAGTGGCTCTACAACAACAACAACTTCTAGAAAAAGCCCAAAAACAAAGAGAAGATCAACAAAGGCTTGTTTCTGGAACTGAAGTGGAAGTTGAACCTTCCCAAGGCCATAATGAAGAAACTGCTGAAGAAACCTCTGATGACTCAGAAAGTACTGAAGACAATCTTTCAGTAGTTGATACTTCTATCAACACTTCAGCAGTTAACACTTCCAGCTTACAAACAACTGAAGAGCCTTCCAAACCAACTGAACAACAACAACCAACTCCTATTCCAAGGCATATAACAACTACAACAATGACTGTGCCGAACCCTTCTCCACTATCAATGTCCAAAGAACTACTAGAGAAGAGTTTGATTGCAGCCCAAAGAAATGCTAAGGAAGAAGAGATCTGGAACAACTTGGAGGCAAGGGAAGATTTAAGCTTAAATGAAAAGCTTCAAGCTTATGAAGCAGAGTTGAATAGGCAAGCTGAAACAGAGAGAGTTGCTGAAGAAGACAAAAGACAAAAACTGGTGTCTTTTATAACAAAGAATAGCAAAACAAAAGTCTATTCACTCAAAGGGCTCTCAATGGATGAGCTAACCAGAAGAGCTCAACTTGTTGCTGACAAACTTGCAACAAACAAAGATGGAAAAGCCAAGAGAGCAGAAATGATTGAAGAACTGGTAGCAAATGATTATGGTTCAAAAGCCTCTATGTCAAGATGGAAAGAAGATAGACTACTGGACACATACAAGAAATACAAGGCTGCCAAGGCTGCTAATCCAGAGAAGTTCAAAACTTCTGAAGTATCAACTTCAGTAGTTAGAACTTCTGGTGTTAAAAGACCAGCTACCAAGAAGAAACCAGAGGGGACAATACAAAGACTGACTTCAAGATGGTGTTGCTAGAAGGCAACACAGTTGTGCAAGGAGACTTTGATATTGAAGAGAAGCCTCTGATAACTCAATTTAGGGATCCTTCAACATTTGCTTACCAAATTCAGAAGACTATCACTGACAGACTGCACACAAAGGTAGTTACTGAACATCATTTACCAACTTTCAAATTACCTGAAGTAGTGCAAAAAGATAACAGAAGTGAATCCCACCTGAGAGTCACAGAAATAGAAAATATCCAACACTCAGGAACATCCCAGGGATCCAGCATGGTTCCCTATACTTCAAACTTTGACAAGTCTAAAGTGTTGATCATCAGATGGTCCTTTACTGATGACAACTCAGTATTGGTGACAAGAAGATATCTTACAAGCAAGGCCTACAAGTCCATGAATGAACTGAAGAATCTATCAACTCAGGACTTGCTTACAATTCAACATCTGGAACCTCAAAGGGGATCTCTCACTGATGAACAGCTAAATCAACTGAAGAATTCCATGTTCAAGGAGATATGGATGATTGTGAATGACAGAAGAAGACAATAAAGAATTAGAAAAGGTTTTGGCTTCATCAATCCAGGGGGAGATTGTTAGGACAAAAAGGATTGAGGAAACCACTTTTGTAAACCTTAGTCTAATTCACTTCTGCAAAATATCCTAAGTATAGAACTACTGAAGAAAGAAGACTAAAGTACTGAAGAAGGATTCAACAAGTACTGAAGAAGAAGTATCCGAAGTTCTGAAGTCTAACCAGACAGTTCACTGAAGAACTACTGAAGACAAACTACTCATCAGTAGTTTGTCATTCATCAGCACTTGTACAAGAATTTTTCCACCGCCTTATGTTTCAGTAGTTTATTAGTTTAGTATTACTTTATCTTTTTGTGCAAGTTCCAAGAATGCAACTTGTTGCAACTTGTTTCTGACTTGTTATATGTGATGTATTCATGCAAGATAGGATTTTTATCATTTAAACATGGTTGTTCTTGTATTATTAATTTGTTTATGATCTAAATGAGTTGATATGATGTTAACCTAGGAGTTTGAAGGTTCATTGATGTGTATTATTGATATTAGGCGTTTTGACCCGTTTGAATGATCATGGAGGATTGATGATGATATGTTGTGTTTTATTGATTGTTTGACGTTGGGGTTTACTCTAGGATGATGCTAGAATAGTAGGATAGTGTCGGACAACGTCATTATGTGATAAAATCTGGATATTTGCCATTTAGGGTAAGGTTTGCATGTTGATGTGATGTTTACATGCTAAGTTATGCTATTTTGGGAAAACGCTTGCATTCGGGATGGCTAGAATGATAATAAATTAGGGTTTTTGCTTGAAATAGTTAGATTAATGTTTTGGGTTTGATATTGGGTGTTTTCACATGTTTCGGATCTGATTTGGAAGGTTAAACACGCAATAAAGCGAAACTAGGCTGCAATGGGCGATTGAGGAGCTCGAATCGCCTAAAGGAACTGGCAATTGGGCCAATCGCCTGACATTAGAGGTGATTGGACACCTAATCGCCTATACTGCATGTGATTACACTCCCAATTGCTAGTTTGACCATCCTAATCACTAGTTGACTTTCCTAAATGCATGTATAACAGCCTAATCGCGTGTGCTGCAATTGTAAGCGTATTTTGACATCCCGAAACATGATTTGACACCTAGGAACATGATAGGAGCCCCGTAACATGTCCAATGACTTAGTAACACGTGTTCAGACTTGTTTATGCATTAATTGAGCGCTATGCTAGATTTAGTGAATTTTTGCGCATGCTAAGTGTTTAATTGCATATGTTGCATGATATCTTGCTTTCGGCTAACACGTGGGATGTCGGGTCACCAATGGGATGTCGGGTCTTGTCTGGTGTGGTTGGTTAAACGTTTAAATATCATTTCAAATGTACACGGTTATGGTATGGACTGTTGGGGACTAATCAACTTATGGGTTATTAGTCTAACATCTTATACACTTGTCATGATAGGTCACCGGTAGTTGGTGCTGTCTATTGAGCGGGTTTACTTATCTTAGAGGGGAAGCAGTATCAGGTGAGTTTCACGGCCCCACTATAAGTCTTTACATTTCGGGGAAGACACATGCTTTATACTTATTTCATAAATTGTCATGTTATACTAGTGTTAACTCATTTACATACTATACGATACGTAAAGTCCCGGGGAAACCATGAATGTGCGGGGCACAACGGGGGAAATGTGGATAGATCTATTGGGACTGACAGACCCCACTCGTCGGCTGGGAGCCGAGCAGGTGCATATTGTCTCGGTCATAACGCTACTGTGGGACGGTGGTGCATATCGTTTCGGGCAAAATCATATATTGTTGTCTGTAATGGTTTCCAGTCGTAGTAGTATTATTCATGCGTCTAGCTAACGCTATCATTTCTAACATAGTGATAACATGATGGCTTTCATTACTTAAACGTTTAACATAAAACCTGTGAACTCACCGGCATTATTTGCTGACGTTTTTAGCATGTTTGTCTCAGGTCGTTGAGGTAGCAGCATTTCATAGGCGCACGGAGTCTCACAGCGTCTAGGATTCATATGCATCTTATTTAGCATTTTAACACTTTTATGCTTTTACTTTCGTGTTGTAATAAAGTGTTACGCTTCCGCAGCGATGGATTATCTATGAAAACTTAATGGTTTACTTATGTCATTTTTACGTATCATATAGTGTCGTTTATTGTGACCGTTGACTTAGATCCTGGTTTGTCACGCGCCTCGCGGTAAAACCCCGCACGTGGAATTTGAGGGTGTGACACATACCACAGCTCTACTTCCACCGTCGATTCCTACCTCCACTATCACACTCGTCGCTATCACCAACCGCTCAACTGCGCGCAGTGCCACTCACCCTCTATCTCTCCCATCCTCCGTCTTTTTCCTTCAAAGTCACCCCTCTCTCTCTCTTGACAACCCATTTACAGTCTCTCTCTCTCTCTCTTTCTCTCTTTTCTTCTTCAGTCTCTACTATCTTTCCTTATCATCAATCGCTAACCAAACCTAAAAATAACACAATCGATCGGTTCTTTATTGGGTTTTGTTTCAAATCTGTGTAAAGATTAGAGATTATCCGTAGCTTCACGTGGCAGAATAGGTGGATGGCAAGTTTTTTCAACCTCTGTTCTGCAACCATGGCGGTTTAATCCTCTTTTTAACAGATCTGGATGTTGAACCTGTGTTTCTATTTTGGTTTTTGTTTGGCCATTTTGAAACTGTGTTTTGGTTTTGGTTTTGGTTTTGATTTTGTTTTTGTTTGCTAATGATGCAGTTGTTTTCTTTTTTTGTTTTTGTATATAATTTAGGTTTTAAAGTTTTGTATAATAGGTCTGACTTTTTGTCTTCCTTTGTTGTGTGTATTGTGATTGATGTTTGTTGTAGGTGTCATGGAAGTCATTAGAATTGGAGATATTATCCTTCAAGGATAAGGGTGACACTAAATTTAAACCTAAGATCAATTAGATAATCCTGGCAAGCTAGTTAGTTTTGCAAATGAACAATTTATATATGAATCTTTCATAAATTCGATCTTTTTAGGTTTTGGTTGGTAGCACACTAGCACTCATATTACGAGGTGGACACTTGTTTCATCAAAGTAAAATCACTTTAAAATTGAAACTATTTTAATCCAATAATTGTTGAAACAAGTACCACGAGGTTGTTCCAAAGAAAACATATAGAAAATGAGATCGAAGAGACTCCAAGTGTGGGTCATCAGTGGTAGAACTGAGGGGTGTAAGTGTAGCATTCTTAGTTTTTTTATTTTTATCTTTACAATAGCATGTTGTGGTTTATTTTATTGACTTGGTTATTTTATCATTTTTAGGGCTAATTGTTTATAAATCATTCGGTTTTTCGTAATTTTTGTTGATATATTTATAAATTTATTGCTATGCAGATTGTTTAATGTTTAGATTTGCTATTTGTTTGATATGCATGTGCCAATATGTGTGTGGTTTGATCAGTGTGATTTTGGATGTGCATGAATAGAAAGCCGGAGGATGAGCGTATACAATAGTTGATCATAAATACTATGAGGTTGTGGTTGGAGTAGGAGTTGCAGGTCTCTGCTGCTATAGGGCTATTTGAGCATGTGATTGGTGAACAAGTACATGCCGAGGAGTATGGGAATGGGATAATTGATGCATTATCTGGTAATCATCTGGAAGGTGTTGAATTAATTGTTCAATTTATTATGTTAATGACAAATTTATTATGTTCGCCTTTTTTTTTAATTCTGGAAGTTTTGTATTGTGTTTTGTAGCCGATTATAGGTTTCAGTTCACTCGTTACTACCAACATCAATGGATTGAAGGAGTCAGCCAAATGAGTTTCAAGTTTTTCGTCTCATTACGTAGCAGTTTGTTTCATAATTGTATTTTAATTATTTTCATTATTGTTTGTTTGCTTCATGTGTATGTTTAGATCATGGCCGAGCAAAAATATATATATTAGTCTTATTTGAAGAGAGGTAAACTCTTCTGGAATAAAAGTAGCACTTTTGTAGTATGCCTTTATTTTGACTAACAACTAAAGTTACAATTTTGTGTTTAGTTGTAGTTCAAGGTTCTGAGTTGATGCACTTTTTAAGTTTGTTTGGTAAATTTGCAAACCTAAACTGGTCCACAAGTTTGATAATTGGAGCTTTTGTTTCCTTAACTGCTTACTCACGAATGCAGGATTGGAAACAAAATTAAGGCGGCTGAAATGCATTCGATCAATAGAAGGCACTGCATATTTTTTTGATAGCCTCTTCAAGACGGGAAAATTTGAGGATCTTGCGGTTACAAAACGTTCCAACAAGAAATATTTTTTTCATGTGTAGCCGAATTCGCATGGTAATCCTTCTTTTTGTGCTATTGGTTTTACTTTTTGCACCGATTTGGGTGTTTTAGCTCGTGGGTTCCGTTGGTTTTTGGTTGTTTTTTCAATAGTTGGGCCTAGGTTGAAGCACGGGTAGCATTCAGCTTTCTACATATTTACTTCTAGGATGATATTAAAACATATATCTTCATTGAGAACACGCAAATATTTGGATTGACCTTTTGTATGCCTTTTTGTAGGTATGTGATTGATGAACTGAGTTTGGCACTAGGGCTTAGTGATGAGCCACGTTTCTGGGTATCGTCATTCCTGTACTTGCCAAAAGGAATACTTGGATTAGCTGTCAGACACCCCATTCTGATCATTCTATTTTGTTAATACTTTTGATTGCAAAAGTATATCACAGATTCAGTCCCTTTTTTTTGCCTACGTTCAAATAGACACCTAGCAAAATAGAATATGTAGTTTCCGCTGCAACGCGCGCGAGGAATCTTCCTAGTTTTGTATAATTATCTATTTGTAATTGGATATATATCATTGTATATAAGAGATATTCCTTGCACTACCCTGCTCGAAATTGAAATCCAAGGATAGATACAACACACTGATTTGAGGATATGAATATATAAGGATCCAAAACAGTTCACCAGAACAGTCAGCCTCCATTTTCTCTGGTTTGAACAACAGCCGGACCAATACATTTCACCACCATGGGTACTTATTCTCTTGTTCCATGGATGCATTTCACCATCAGTTCGCGTCTTGACGAGACTAACATGGATACATGTTCACTTGTTCCATGTGAATTCATGTCACACCACGCCAATGGCAGAAACATGTGGCGCAACGCTCGAAAGCATATCATAGTCAAGATTAACATAAACCACATTTAATTAGAAGAGATCATTTCATTAAGATGTCGGAAATAAGTACCTTGTCTCAAACGTAACACAAAACAACAACATAAAGTTCAAATATTAGGGTTTCCTGTCTATTTCCCAACCCAATTGTAAATATAGGTGAAACCCCCGACAAGAGTCCGACAATCCACATTCCACCGTACTAGCCTCATATATATTCAGCATTTAGTTACCTAAAAGATATGTTTAAAAAGACGTCAATATATAAAATATTGGTGAGTTCACAGGTTTTAGTTCCATAACAACAAAACATTTTAACAACAACATGTGCGGAACAAAAACAAGCATTGGCCATTGTAAGGGTAGCTAACTCCTACAAAACTATGACGAATAATCCTTTGAGCCCATAACCAAACCAAGACACGCAATGCCCCGCGAGTATTTGTTTCTCAGAAAATAACAAAGAAGTTCAGAATACGTGCACCCTTGGTATACAGTTACATAATACACGTTGTCGATTAGGGGTGGGCCTTGTCAAGCACCAATAGTAGTGTCCAAATATTCCTTCAGTTCTCGATTTCACACACATACAAACGAGTAAATAGTTACAATAGTGAGGACTCACCCCAAGTGGTGTACAACAAACCCAAGCACTTATCAGGCCACTTATCGCATTTAACAACATTTTGACCAACATATCTTTCCCAAAAAAAAAAAACAGTAAAATGGGGTCGTGAAACTCACCTTAGACACAATGTTCAATCAAGTAGCAGAGAATATCATGTCCGAGTTCAAGCACCTACGAACGTCCTAGTGCGTATAAGTCACTAAGTCTATAGCGCGTTTCCGGCAAGTTATACACCCCAACGCCTAACACCACTATTTACATATAGTTCCCCCTTTAATGAACGTATGTCCTAGGATCGTTGGAAATGGATTACCCTGGTTATAAGTTACACTTATATTTTCGTATTAATTAACTTGAAGCACAGTATCCTCGACTTGAATCACTTTACAGTATAATTATTTTCCCATTAAATAATTAAACTAGGATCTTGTCGATCGATATTTCATTTCCAACATTCAACACGACTTACTTTACCATATATTTATTTTCCCATTAAATAAATATACTAGGATCTTGTCAATTCGACAACATATTTTACCTTGTCAAGTTCACATACTTAACTTCGTTTTAAAAGTGTATTCGTTGTAGATTATTTAACGTTAATTCACCCACGAATAGTTTTTCAACACTTAGGAAAGTGTTATACACTTTTCACCTATAATTAATCTTATATATTTTAGTTCATAAAATATATAATTTCATGCTCACGTTTGACGCAATAACATATATACGTATCTTGTAGGAAGTTATACAATATTTACTTATTCGACCGTTTCACATTTTGTCCATTAACACGTCGTAATATAAATGCATC
This sequence comes from Ambrosia x helenae, assembly GCA_030844895.1. Taxonomy (NCBI): domain Eukaryota; kingdom Viridiplantae; phylum Streptophyta; class Magnoliopsida; order Asterales; family Asteraceae; genus Ambrosia; species Ambrosia x helenae. The sequence goes on from CM061223.1 coordinate 38,819,592, forward strand.
CATATTCGATCATTTGTATTTATATATTCTCGCATCCCGAATGATATAAGTTGTTCATATATATATATATATATATATATATATATATATATATATATATATATATATATATATATTGTAGGAATGAATACTTGTCGCAGTAATATTATTTTTCCTATGTCCAAATATATATTTAGTTACTTTTCTTAAATTTTCAATAATGTGTTTCACTGGAATTAATTATCTTTTAATTTTTATATATTTTTACATGGAAATTTATAAAATACAACTTTTGTATGTCTTGAAAACATTTTCAATAATAACCCTTGATAAACAAAAAATTTCGTTTTGAACACCAATCTTTTCAAATGTCCCATTTTTAGACTTCAAGTTTCTAAATTGACATTTTACACCCCTTAACTTTTAAAATCACCATGTAACATCCATAACTTTTAAAAGTTACATATTTATCCTTATTCTTTCAAAAGTAACAATTTCCTACTAAACTAGTAAGCTTAGTTTTGTCAACTTGGTTAATATAGATTATTATTATGATCCAGCACTATCAATAGTACATAATAATCTTATTAGGGATAATAATAAATGTATTTGGTAGTTTTAGTTCAAAAATGTCCATTTTTGCTTCTTGTATGTTACTAACTTTGAATATCTGATTTTTATATCTTGTAACTTCTCAAATATCTTTCATGATATTATGTTTTGGATGGTTATTTTAAGAAGACTAAAACCACTTTTAAGTGTATTCAAGTCATGTTAACAAGATATCTTTACATCATCATTTTACATATGTTTATGTGAACATTTTCAACTCATAAGGACAACTACAACATCACTATCTCCTACGGCCATGTTCATGGCTTTAAACATACATTTTATTCTCGTAAAACATATGACATTTCATATTTAAAACTCATGTTACATACTATGCTTAGATCTTTTCATTTGCATGTGTATTTTGAACATTTTAACTTACAGAAACAACAATAATAACTATCCAATACTCACGGCCCTTAGCAACCTCTTTAATCACCCATTTTAGTTTTGTAATTACATGTGTTTTCTTGTGTTAATAATCCATAACCGTACCCCATGTACAACTTTCTTTTAAAAAATGAAAACATAAACTATCAAGATTAAAAAAACAAAATCAAGAAGCTTACTACTTGCACAAGGCTAGGAAAGACAAAAACTCATGATTTGGATGGGGTTTAGTGTTTTCTTCCAAGGGTTATGCTCCAAGCTTGATAACACACTTATTTTTGGGTTTGAATGGATATGTTTATGTGTGTTTGATTGAAAGAAAACAATGGATGGTGGAATATGGTGGTGTGGCTGTGGGTTCTTCAAGGGAGGAGGAGGGGAGTTTTGTGTGTTATGTGTAAATTATGGATGCTTTGGAAGATTTATAAAAATTAACCTATGTACCATGGATGGCACAAGACCTTAGGAATGCTAGTAATATAATCATTTTTCATAAAGCATGAAGCAACTCAAGGTGGCTCCATGCCCCCTAGTGTGGCCGGCCTCATGGAGGCTTGTGGGGCCCACTTTATTTTGCAAAATATCTTCCAAAGTCTAGTTAGATCATAAATGTTTCAGTTAGGTTTTTCAGGGTTTTCACGCGTGTTTGTTACAAGCTATTTCAAACATATAATCGACTCCCAATTAACCTTAAACATTGACTAGTTTAGGCATTGGTAAGTCGCTTTGGCTTTAATTGGGTGAATTTATATGTTTTGCGTGTATCGGGTACGATACGCGAACTTTATTCGTTGCCGGGAGATTTATATTTGGAGTATCCATTTATGGTTTTGGAGTTCCAAAACACATAAAATTTCATTTAAATACCCTTTTTTATATCCTGGGTGTTTGGGATCATCTTTGGTTAATTAATCGTTACCGAGTAATCACCAACGTCCGTTCCGGACAAGTTTATTTGCACGCGATTTCGCCATGCCTTCAATTAAACAAATACATTCCTATGCATTCTATAGGGAATTTGTTATTCTCTGAAGGCTAAATTAATATAATTAATTTAGAATTGCACTTAATTTCCGTTAATTACATATAATAATTACGTACAGAAACACACCGACTTTTGCCGGATGTTACATTCTCCCCCGTTAAGAGAATTCCAACCCTGAATTTAGTTCAAGACATCTGTTATGGGAGTATCCTTGAAAAGGGTGGGATGTTTGCACTTCACGCAATCTCCTCTTTCCTAAGTGAACTTGTCACACCCTCAAATTTCCACTGCGGGGTTTATACCGCGAGGCACATGACATACCAAGATCCCATAGCCATAAGTCATATGAACGAACTCTAAATGCCCAAACCGTTTAGTTCATTTTCAGAAATCAAGTTTAGTTAAGCTGCAGAACCGTAACCCAAATTTAAACCTTTTAAAAACCATGCGCAAAACAACGCGCACAAGTTAAAACCATATGAAAGAAAATGTAAAAGCATAGAATGGAATTTAGATGTATGCCTAGACCCAAATGCAGTGAAGTGTGCAGTACTTTCTAATCGTGGCACCAGAAGCTAACTACCTGCAAAAGCATATACATCATGGGTCAACAAACAATGTTGGTGAGTTCACAAAGTAAAGAAGATGAGTAAATAAACGCGCAGTTTCCCAAACCACGTAACCAAGTATAAGCGTGAGTAATTAAGTTGGTTCCAAAAACCGTGTACCCACTAGTTCATCGCATGCCTAGGGTAGCTAACCCATTCATGATAACTAACACCGATATACTGAACTGCTAATGTACGTGTTGTCACAAATGTGAGTAGTTTGCCCTGCATCATTGCCTATCAACAATGATAATGTGTTAAGTTATAGTTCACTCCCGCGCTCCCCCGAGCCGGTGTGAGGTTTGTAAGACCTAATAGCGCTATCAACTAATAACCCGCTTGCCATAACTCGGCAACTCATTCGGTATGTGAAGGACTTACAGTGATAGTGTTGGTTTAGTTCATCAAGGACAAAGTTTGCGAACTAGCCAAAAACCCGACCCACACAAGGAGTCATAGCACCCCAAACCCGGGGTGTGAAAGTAGTCCCAAACCGGACTAGAAAAAGTTAAGTAAGTTGTCTCAAACCCGAGATGCATGCTTTTGAGAAATGAGTAGTGAAACTCACCTTAGTATGCAAGCAATTAATCCAAACTTCCAAAGTAGGGTGCGCTACCGACTCCCTATTACGAATGTGTCTAAGTGAGTATATGTGCATAACCAATACACCATATAACCCATTTGTCCAATACATTTAAAAGTTCAAAACCGTGTATGTGACACCTAATGATTCTACATGCACAAGTAAGTCCTACGAACCCGTTGGTGAACATATTAATTATCAGTTTTATACCTCATATACATCTCATATAAGTGTCCATACAAATTCATGTCTAATACATACCATATAAGACTCCAAATAGTCACATAAACATACCCTACACAATCTGCGTTTTTAGGACAGATTGTGTGCTGTGAAAAACGATTTATTTAAAATACTTAACAAACGACTTAAACTCCCAAATGTTTACTGAATATTCTTTTGGTTCACTTGATAACCCATATTTTTTTTGTCTCAAAACCAAACACAAAAATTATGAAAATTCATACAACACAGCTATGTCCAGAAAGTTTCCACAGCAGGTCAGTTTAGTAGAAAAATTCCCAAAAATTTTGTATTCACCCAAACCGGACGAATCCACTTTAGCCAAATTATTTCAATTTTGACCCACTGTCCAAATTTCAAAACTTAAATCTTTGTAAAACTCGAGTTATGACCGTTTAAAGTTGACCCAATTTATAACTCCGAAAATTTGATATGACCTTTAATCAAATAAAATTCCAAAAACAACTCAAACAATGTCCAAATCTGATGGTTTTGCCCATTTGAAAAGCTAAGATCATGTACAACACAACCATGCAAAGAAATCATCAAAAAAATTAATTTAACATCACAATACAGACCCTACAAAACACCCTAACGAATGTGCCAGAAACTGAAACTTGCATCCCAAGTTATTCACAAACCCTAATCATGCATAAAAATATCTAACACATGCATAACCCATATTATCATGATCAAACACATATATTATCATACAAAAACCCTAATTATGATTACTAACAACAACTATCATCATCAAATCACAATGAACATTCAAGAACTCTTACTAACACATGTTATGCGATTTATATATATATATATATATGCATGCTTTATGATTTTTAAACTTTTCAAGCATTATTAATCATCATAAAACATGTAAAGATTATACCTCTCAATGCAAGAGTCCTCAAAGCCTAGAGATTACACCCAAACTAGCTTGAAGAGATGAATAAGATTGATGTTTGTTGAAAATTGAGAGAGAGTGGGGTGAGGGGGCGCACGGCGCAAGGGTTTGGGATTAGGGTTTCTTATTATTATTTTTTTCAATATTTATAAGAGGATTTGGCTTGTTGCCCAAGTAATTGGGTTTTAGGGGCTTTTTAGTTTGCTAATCAGACTTGTTAATCATGTTTTAGCCCAATACTGGACCCGATAATATTAACCACCCCAACCTACATAAAAACTATTGTTTTTAGTATCTCAATACATATTAATCATAGAGTGCACATAATTTGCATAGTTTACATACTATCTTTCAGTTAAGCAATAATTCACATAAACATGTAATCCACATAAACATGTTACTTCATGTTCATCATAATTCAATTGTACACATTATCATGTATGCTAGACAATTCACTAACGTTCGGGATACAGGACTCGTGTGTGCATTGTGATCATAACTTTACTTATTATAAAGTAACACATGTTATTATCACATAACATATGTTATTACCCTATAACATATAGGAAGACCTTCCTAACTAACCCTAGTGAAGTGTTTAGTTACGTATGCACATGCAAGTTAGAGTTCAGTTAAAGTAGGAACCTGAAAATGCGGGGTATCACATCATCCCCAAGTTGAAAAGAATTTCGTCCCGAAATTCAGCAAGTAAACAATAAAGCCAGCTTAGTAATGTTTTAGCAATGTGTGCTTGGTTCCCAGATGTCACATCATCCCCAAGTTGAAAGGAATTTCGCCCCGAAATTCACTTTGAGCGAGCTGCTTTATGTTCGGCATTTGATCTATGCACATGTTCAGGTTCAGTGAAGAGGTGTGGATATTTGAGCCGCATCTGATCTCTGCGCTCCCACGTATATTTCGGTCCTAGACAGGAATTCCATCGTACCTTGACAATAGGTATAGTGCTTTGTCTGAGTTTCTTGACGCCCTGCTCAAGAATCTCCACTGGTTCTTCCACGAACCGTAGCTGGTCGTCCACCTGGATCTCCTCCAGTAGAACTACCAGTGTCGTATCCGATAGGCATTTCTTTAGGTTTGATACGTGGAATACGTTGTGCACTCCACTGAGTTCATCAGGCAAGTTTAACTTATAAGCTACCGGACCAATCCTTTCAACAATCTCGAATGGTCCAACATATCGTGGGTAAATTTTCCCCGTTTTCCAAAGCGTATCACCCCCTTCCAATGTGACACCTTTAATAGAACCCTGTCCCCAACCTTGAACTCCAAAGGTTTCCTATGCTTATCAGCGTAACTTTTCTGTCGATCACGAGCGACAGCCATCCGGTTTCTGATTTGCACTATCTTCTCAGAAGTTTCGTGCACGAGTTCGGGACCTGTTAGCTGGCTATCCCCAACTTCAGTCCAGCAGATGGGAGACCTACACTTGCGTCCATAAAGTGCCTCAAAAGGCGCACACTGTATCGAAATGTGGTAGTTGTTGTTATATAAGAATTCAATCAAAAGCAAGTGCTTATCACAACTGTTCCCAAAATCCACCACGCACGCTCGTAGTAGATCTTCCAATGTTTGGATGGTAAGTTCACTCTGTCCATCCGTCTGTGGATGATAGGCTTGATGCGCGGTTGCACGCGTCATGTTTATTTGGCAGTTTTGTATATTTTTGAGTCGATTAGATAGTATTTTTATTAGTTTATGTCTCTATTCTATTACTTTAGTATTGTATATATTTTATTACTTTTTAGTTTTTTTTTTTTTGCGATTTATTTATTTATTTTATATTTTTTGTAGATGCTTGCATGGAGCGGGGCTAAAACAGCACAAATTATATTCGAGACCCGAGCACTTAGAGGCGTGGACCAGCTAATAATGATAATAACACATACCAATTGACTCAGTCAACTAAGGAGACGAGAGAGGTGTTCATGGACGTTGGAGCGTAAATGAGCAACTTTGGTCAAGTAAAAAATACCCGAGTTGAGAGCACCGAGTAATAATAATAATAATAATAATAATAATAATAATAATAATAATAATAATAATAATAATAATAATAATAATAATAATAATAATAAAAGAACCGTGAGGCCAATGGCCCAAGAGAATTTCGAAAAGAGGATTGTTATCATGGGGAGGATCATGATTATTTTGGATGGGAGGACGACATTAGACGTCAGTCTTGGTGGACGGCTGTCAAGGACGCACAGAGAAGAACATAGGATCGCATAATAGGAAGAAAAGAAAAGGGGGACATGCACGCGACCAAGATGCAAGGCTAAATCTTTGTAACTTCCTCTAGACGAACGGTTCGATTAGTTTTCATACTTTTTATATTTATTTAAGTATTGGATTTTGTTTTTGCTTGTGATGACAAACATCTTAAACATTATTGATGCATTAGTTAATTAAACAGTTGAACTGTGTTTTGAGTGTTTTCTTTACAACTTGTTCGGTTGATGACAAAATTTAGTAGCGGGTTGGGTGACATAAAGAGAGTTTGATGACAAGAACCTGTGCTACTAGCTAGTTAACTAATTTCCAGAACTATGTCTATGTGGTTCCCAATCTAAAAACTAAAAAATGTGTGAAACCTAGAACCTAAGTTTAGAGGGAGTTACTTCTTTATTTTTATTGTTTTCTATTCGAATCACTCAACAAACTTTTTCAAGCACAACAACATTCTACTTCATAAAATATTATTTTTCAATTAATTAGTTTAAGTGAGAAAATTGCTATTAACACTAACCACATACTCCTCGTGGTTCGACAACCCTACTCCCTATACTGCAGTTCTTGTAGCTAAGGAGTTTTTTAAAATATTTTTTTGATTAGCACTCGACACGCGATCAAAATGGCGCCGTTGCCGGGGAGTGAGTGTGCTTAGTGTTTTTAGTTTTAGTTGTCTTTACTTTTAGTTAAAAAAAAACTATAAAAAATAGTATATTTTCTTGTTTGTTTACTTTCCGTTCTTTAATTAGTTATATTTCTTTGTTCAGTACTACTCTGGTATTCTTGTTTCTGTGTGTGTAGGTTACTTTACTTGTATGCACCATACACGAAGATCGGGGAAAACATCACCTTTGATTTTTTATTCGGAGATTGAGAGAACCGCCAGAAAAACCGATCCCTTCACCACCCTAATCACACCATGAGTATTCACAGCAGCATCCCTGAGGATCTACCTCATCAAAATCCACCACCACCTATTCCACCTATACCACCCCAACCACAAAACCCACCACTAGTACAACAATTCCAACCCGCCTGAAACACCCAACCAGTCATACCACAGCAACAACAAAACTTTGAAAACCAACAGCTACATCGCATCCCTCAACAATTTGATGAGGAAAGTTTTCACAGTACATGGCAGATTGACTGGGACAGAGAATCTGAGCATGAGGAGTATGACGGCAGATATGCCGACGTCAGGTATGATGATTTTGATTAGGATGGGTTTGACTTGCATCCTAGGCGTCCAGTTCCACGTAATCAGGTACATCAATTTAATCAAGGGAAACAGGTTGGAAGGCAAAGGGTAAATAACCAGACACCAAGAGGTGTGCCACAATTTGATGCAGGTGATATGGGGGACGATTTAGAGTTTGTAGATGGTGTCCCATGGCTTGTTCAGAGGGCACCAGCTAGGGGTGGGGTAGATAGTCACTTTAGGCCAGTCATTATGTCTAATTCATCAGCTATAATGACACCCGTAGGTAGGAATGGTAGAGCTTTTGAGGTTAAACCCGGTTATTTACGTCACCTACCTGAGTTTTATGGTAAGAGATCAGAGGAGCCCTACTTACATATTGCAGCTTTTGAGTCTATTTGTAGCACTGTAGGAGGGGCTGGGTTTACTAAGGATGAGGTTATGCTTATGTTGTTTCAATTCACTTTGAAGGATAGGGCTAGGCAGTGGTTCGCAACTTTGACCCCAGGTAGTATTTTTACGTGGCAAGAAATGCAGCAGGTGTTTTTAGAAGAGTATTACACTATGCGTAAGACTTCTGAGGCTAGAGAAGCAATTAGAGCCTTTGAGCAGAATTCAGGTGAGACATTTCATGAGGCCTTTACTAGATTTAAGGAGTTGCTTAGGAAGTGCCCACATCATGGCATTGAGACTTGCGAGCTTATTAAAGCATTTTATGATGGATTATTGCCTGATGATGTTAGGGATCTAACAGCTATTAGCAATGGTACTTTTTTCACTAACACGGTTGCTATAGATTGGGGGTACTTAGAGAGGATGAGTGCAACTTCTAAGAGACAGGCACAGTCTAGTAGGAAATCTAAACCATCTTCTTTTAGGGCTGTTGATTATGAGGCTGAAGAGAGGATAGAAAAACTTAAGTAGCAGAATTTGATCTTAGAAAAACAGGTAGCCCAGTTGAGAGTAGGAAAAAGTGATGAGGTAAAGGTAGGTGGTGCTTTTAATGTTTATACTGAATGTAATGAATTAGGTCATATTGCAGCTGAATGTGCAGGTGGACAGGAGAAACCAGGTGAACAGGGTGAAAATCAACAGCAACACTGGAACCGACAGCAGGGCACTTCAGGTGGAAGCAGTAATCAGTTACATGTGATTCTGGAAGCTATCAAGGCAGTCCAGGAGGATGTTAAGGGAATTAGGAAGGATAATGAAGTGCGGGAAAAGACTGTGGAAGCCTTGTCAAAACAGGTAGGCCAGCTAGCTGCTCAGATGTCAGGGAGAGACCCAAGTAAACTTCCTAGTGATACTACACTAAATCCTGCTCACCAGTCATCCTCAAGAAGTGTGCATATTAATGTGGTAAGTATTTTCCCCACCTCTGAGATAGGTAGTGTAGACAGTACTCCACCAAAGTTTGTTGAGGGAGTGGTGGAGGAGTGTAACACTGAATCTGAGTCTGAACTTGAACAAGAAAAAAATTTCAAATTAAATCTTGAAAGTAAAAACGTGAAGAGTTGGTCTAACGAGGCTAAGTGTGGGGGTGAGAAGGGGAAAAGGTACCCTTTCCTATGGATTTATTAGATTCCGCCAAGAGAAAAAATTTAATTAAACGGGACCCACCAAAGGATGAGAAGTGAGAAATTTTTAAAACTGTCAAAATTAATTTACCGTTAATTAATAAAATTTAAAAATGTCCCGATCAGGTTCGGTGTCCGAAAGAATTGAGTGCCCAAAAACGACGGCATAAATTTCCTAAACAGTTAGATTTAAGTGTTAGTGTGAATGCCGTGTTGTTGGGTACCCTTCCCCCAAAACTCCAAGACCCAGGAGCGCCTATTATTGTTATACAAGTAGGTGATTTTCAAGTGGATAGAGCGCTTCTGGACTTGGGAGCTAGTGTGAGTATTCTACCAGGGAGTTTATATGATCGGTATGATTTTGGTCCATTACAGAAAACCAACACAACTGTGGTGTTGGCCGATCAAACTCCTTTTTGTCCTAGGGGGATTGTAAGGGATGTGATTGTTAAGGTTGGAGAGTTTTATTACCCGGTAGATTTTTTAGTGCTTGATTGTGTTAAAAACACACAACCAACTGTCATTCTGGGTAGACCGTTCCTGGCTACTGCTAAAGCCATTATTAATTGTATTGAGGGGACGGTAAAGATAAGGTTTGGAGATAGGAAGATGAGTCTTAAGGTGTTCTCTAATACTTCTAATCATAAAACTGACAAAAGTGGATCTCCTGTGAAGGAGAATGGAAAAGAAAAGAAAGAATGTTTTGTGATTGACAGGATGGAACTAGTGAGCAAGAATAACACTAAGAGAAAATGAAGGAGAAGGAAGAAGAAGGCAAAGAAGCCACCAGAACCAGATAGTGAGAAGAAAAAGTTGGCATTGTTGGGGCTAATAGGGAGAACTATGGATGAGTTACCTAGGTCTAGGAGGAGCACACACTTAGAGGTGTGGGGACACAAACATCCTACTAGACCACCATGAGTAGATGTGTTAGGTATGTTTACTTGTAGAGTTTGTATAGTTGTGTAGAGTATTGCAGGTACATTTTTTATTTTATTTTTAGAGTTTGAGTCTGTTTTTGTTTTTCTGGAATGCTTGGAGTTTAACTTTGCAATCAGATAACCTCGCCTATACTCAATCTCCATTCAGGCGGGGTAAAGCTGTACATCATCGGTGTATCAGGCAACCCAGAATTTTATGTTTTCTTTTTCTTTTGAGTCTTAGTTTCAGGTTTGTTTATCGGCCGCGAATGAAATACTATACGGCTCGAGTGGGAGGAACTCCAAAGACTCATACGCGCACTACTTATATCCAGGGGAGTCTGCTCCTTTTTATTGTTGTTATATTTTTTATTTCTGTTTTATTTTATTCCCTAGTTCACATTGAGTACAATGTTTCGTTCAAGTGTGGGGGTGGGAAAATTTCATTTTTCTTTATTTTTTAGTATTTAAAAAAAATCAAAACATAAAAATAAAAAAAATAAAAAAAATGAAAAATTGAAAATGTCTTGAAAAGTGTTCCTAAAAAGCATTATAATCAGACCTAAAGTAGCTCTTCCCGTACATACCAGTTGTTTCTTGATTGTTTTGGCAGTAGATCCTCAGTCATAGTCTAATTTGTGGAAAAGTAATATAAGCCGTTTTCAGCAGGTATTTTTAAGGGAAAAAGTTTAGAATTACCTGACTAGGTTTAACAAACTATTGGTAATAAATGCATGCACACATCAGTAACCCATTTCCCCGCTTTTGTGATATCTTGAGCCTACTAGATGATAGGTTGATTTATATATATATTCGTTTGTTGAGAGTAGGCCAGATGTTTATCTGTTGCAGAACTTGTGTAATCTGGTGCATGCCTAGGTTGTAGGCTAGATATGCACATAGATGATAAAGGCAATTTAGGATTCCCCTTTTTCGTTTGATACCAATGTATTTGCTTACGTGATTAACCTGTTTACCCACAATATTACCCCTAGTAGCCATGTTGAGCCTTTACCTATTCGTTTGTTAAACCCAAATCAATTTCTTGAACCGACCTTTGGTGTTACCTATGTTACTTGACAATCTAAGTGTGTAGTTGTTACGATGTTTAGTATTTATATGCAAAAAAAAGAATAAAAAGAAAGAAAGGAAAAAAAAAGTCAGTCAATTCATGAGGTCGATTGACCAAAGTAGGCGACTGAGAAAAAATTAATAAAAATAGAAAAGTTAGTATTATGTAATACGGGTCGAAAATAACCCGCGGTTTTAGTTATTGTATTTAGTATAAATAAAAAATTGTCATGGGTCGGTACTTGTCTTTGTTTCAGCCACTTTTCAGCCTAACCATTCACCGCCTTTACCCTAAGCCCAAAACCCGTAAGTCCTTTAGATATGCGCATTGTCTACAGTTGAGGTGTGATTGTTATACAAGCCTATGATAACAGAGTTGCATACTTGGTTTTTGAGTGATTCATACTAGCACATTATATGCTAGTCCAGATATTCAGCCGAGTGGAGTAAAAAATTGTGAGGGGTGTGTTGCATGAAAATAAAAACCGGAAGCATGTTAGGTTTGGTTGGGTTAATTCTGTTTTTAAATAAAAATCAATTTGACTTGCTGAATTAACACATCTAATGCTGATCTGTAAATGGGGTATGACTTTGGACCTTAGCTAAGGTATGATGGGCGACTGGGGAGCTAGTATGTGATAATGTCTTGAGCAGAGTGAATATAATTTTTTCGAGACGAAAAAATATAAGTGTGGGGTGTGATGCGCGGTTGCACGCGTCATGTTTATTTGGCAGTTTTGTATATTTTTGAGTCGATTATATAGTATTTTTATTAGTTTATGTCTGTATTCTATTACTTTAGTATTGTATATATTTTATTACTTTTTGGTTGTTTTTGCAATTTATTTATTTATTTTATATTTTTTTGTAGATGCTTGCATAGAGCGGGGCTAAAACAGTACAAATTATATTCGAGACCCGAGCACTTAGAGGCATGGACCAGCTAATAATGATAATAACACATACCAATTGACTCAGTCAACTAAGGAGACGAGAGAGGTGTTCATGGACGTTGGAGCGTAAATGAGCAACTTTGATCAAGTCAAAAATACCCGAGTTGAGAGCACCGAGTAGTAATAATAATAATAATAATAATAATAATAATAATAATAATAATAATAATAATAAAAAGAACCGTGAGGCCCATGGCCCAAGAGAATTTTGAAAAGAGGATTGTTATCATTGGGAGGATCATGATTATTTTGGATGGGAGGACGACATTAGACGTCAGTCTTGGTGGACGGCTGTCAAGGACGCACGGAGAAGAACACAGGATCGCACAACAGGAAGAAAAGAAAAGAGGGACATGCACGCGACCAAGATGCAAGGCTAAATCTTTGTAACTTCCTCTAGACAAACGGTTCGATTAGGTTTCATACTTTTTATGTTTATTTAAGTATTGGATTTTGTTTTTGCTTGTGGTGACAAACATGTTAAACATTATTGATGCATTAGTTAATTAAACAGTTGAACAGTGTTTTGAGTCATTTCTTTACAACTTGTTCGGTTGATGACAAAACTTAGTAGCGGGTTGGGTGACATAAAGAGGGTAGACTTGACACTTACAACTGGGTAGTTAATAGGGTTTGATGACAAGAACCTGTGCTACTAGCTACTTAACTAATTTCCAGAACTATGTCTATGTGGTTCACAATCTATAAACTGAAAAATGTGTGAAACCTAGAACCTAAAGTTTAGAGGGAGTTACTTGTTTATTTTTATTGTTTTCTATTCGAATCACTTAATAAACTTTTTCAAGCACAACAACATTCTACTTCATAAAATATTATCTTTTAATTAATTAGTTTAAGTGAGAAAATTGCTATTAACACTACCACATATTCCTCGTGGTTCAACAACCTTACTCCCTATACTGCAGTTCTTGTAGCTAAGGAGTTGTTTAAAATATTTTTTTGATTAGCACTCGACACGCGATCAAGGCTGTGCTCATATCTAAGCGAGTTCCCAAAGCGTTTTGGAGAGTAGTCCAAAAATGAGAAGTGAATTGCGCATCGCGATCAGAGATGATAGAAGTAGGCACCCCATGCCTAGAGACTACCTCCTTGAGGTAGAGATTAGCTAATTTCTCCAGCGAGTCGGTTTCCTTTATTTCCAGAAAATGTGCCGATTTGGTTAAGCGATCCACAATAACCCAAATCATGTTATGGCCAGTTGGCGTTCTAGGGAGCTTTGTGATAAAGTCCATAGAAATTCCGTCCCATTTCCATATAGGGATTTCTGGTTGCTGGAGTAGTCCTGAAGGTTTCTGATATTCAATCATAACCTTCGCACAAGTCAGGCACTTACTAACATAAATGGCTATCTCAGCTTTCATGTTTGGCCACTAGTAAAGAGTTTTGAGATCTTGGTACATCTTGTCCGAACCAGGATGTACCGAATATCGAGAGGTGTGAGCTTCATCGAGCACTAGTTGTCTGAGATCCCCAAAACATGGTATCCAGACTCGATTCATGAAGTATTGAGAACCATCTGTCTTTTGTTCCAGATGCTTATCCGCACCATGTAACGTTTCAAGCCCGATGTTTTCTTCTTTCAAAGCCTTGCCCTGGGCTTCACGTGTCTTATCAGGAAGATTAGAATGTATAGTGAGTTGTAAAGCTCGCACCCGTTTGGGTTTCATTTCCTTACGACTGAGGGCATCAGCTACTACATTAGCTTTCCCTTGATGATGTTTGATGGCACAGTCATAATCATTCAGAAGCTCGACCCATCGATGTTGTCGCATGTTCACCTCCTTCTGATCGAATATGTGTTGGAGGCTCTTGTGGTCAGTGAAGATGGTACACTTAGTCCCATAGAGATAATGCCTCCAGATCTTTAGAGCAAAAACCACAGCTCCCAGTTCCAAGTCATGGGTGGTGTAATTCTTCTCATGAACCTTTAATTAACGTGAGGCATACACGATCACCTTATCGCGTTGCATCAGCACACACCCTAACCCTTGGATAGACGCATCACAGTACACCACAAAGTCCTCTATACCCTCAGGTAGTGATAGTATGGGTGCACCGCAAAGCTTTGCCTTCAACAATTGAAAAGCAGACTCTTGGGCATCTCCCCACTTGTAAGTAATCCCCTTCTGTGTCAAAGTAGTGATGGGTTGAGCGATTTTAGAGAATCCATCAATGAACCTGCGATAGTATCCCGCAAGACCAAGAAACTAGCGCACCTCTGTAGGAGTCTTAGGAGCCTCCCACTTTTTAATTGCATCAATCTGGGCGGGATCGACATGTATTCCTGCCTCGTTAACCACATGTCCAAGAAATTGGAATTCTCGAATCCAGAAGTCACATTTAGAGAATTTCGCATACAACTGCTCATTTCTCAAGAGTTCCAAGATCAGCTGTAGGTGTTGCTTGTGCTCTTCCCTGCTCTTAGAATAAATCAGTATGTCATCTATGAACACTATGATGAATTTTTCCAAATAAGGCTTACACATGCGGTTCATCAGATTCATGAACACGGCCGGTGCATTGGTTAGCCCAAATGGCATCACCAGAAACTCATAATATCCATAACGAGTTCGAAAGGCTGTCTTCGCCACATCCTCCTCTCGGACTCTCAGTTGATGGTATCCTGACCTCAAGTCAATTTTAGAATAGAAACTCGACCCTTGAAGCTGGTCGAACAAGTCATCAACACGAGGCAAAGGGTAGGGGTTCTTAACCGTCACTTTGTTCAACTCCCGATAATCAACACACATGCGGAAACTCCCATCCTTCTTCTTAACAAACAGAACTGGGGCTCCCCATGGTGAAGAACTAGGTCTAATGAAACCCATATCCCCTCTTGGAGTTGGGTAGATAGTTCTTGAAGTTCGCCTGGTGCTAGGCGGTATGGTGCGCGTGCAACTGGAGCTGCTCCCGGTGCAAGATCAATTTGAAACTCCACTTGACGAACAGGTGGAAGTCCAGGTAGTTCCTCTGGGAAAACATCTGGGAAATCTCGGACTACTGGGATGTCCTCAATCTTTGATTTAACTTCAGCTCGAGTGTCAAAAATGTTAGCCAGAATGGCTGGATAGCCCTTTTGAATACACTTCTGGCTTTCAAGAAGGAAATGATGCCCACCATGGCACCACCACGATCACCCTGAATAGATAAGAGTTCTTCACTAGGGAGGGGGATACGAACAATCTTCTCCTGACAGAGAATTTTAGTGCGTTGCTTGAACAATCAGTCCATGCCAACCACGAGATCAAAGCATCCTAGGGTGATAGGCAGAAGATCGATGACAAATAATCGCCCATCTAGCTCGAGCTTATAGTCACGATGGATGTGGGTTACCTCAACTGGTTTCCCATCAGCTAATTCTATAGAATGTTGGGTATCAAGAAGAGTAGGAACCATCCCTAGGTTTTTGCTAAGTTTCAATGACACAAAACTGATATTCCGCACCAGTATCATATAAAACAGAAGCGAGGGTGTCATTTAAGGAACACGTACCCGTCACGACATTGTTATCAGTCCTAGCTTCCCCAGAGCCAATAAAAAATGCTCTTCCATGAGCCCCATTGTTGTTGTTGTCGTTGTTGTTGAAGGACGTATACCTCATACTATCCCACGTTCTCTTGCTATCACCAAAAGCAGAAGATGAAGCACCATGCTTCGAAAAAGTACATGCTCAACAGCCTCGTCAATGAGTTTTGCGAGCCAGGTGAAAGATTTGTTAGATTTTTGGGTAGGTGAGCTGTAGTGGCCATGCCAGGAATCTGAGAGACACACCCTTTTGGTATGAAGCTCGATCCGTTTGTAAGGTAGGCTAAATAGATTTGAGTATATAGTAGCTATCTCCTGTAGCTTGGTAGTGTAGGCGTCGATCTCAGACCCAACCATCTTCAGATAACTAATTTCTAAATTTCATCACGGGGGGTTACGTTCTCCACCCAAGTATCTGTAACTCATCGAGTGTGCATGTAGCCTACATTTCCCTATCCTACCCGGGGCAATTGCACATGGCAAAGACTTATACTATCGAAACAATCAGACGGTCTCCTTCAGTCCCGTTGAAGTTATTGAGGTTTACAACCAATGGAAACCTTGAAAATACAATGGTAGGTTGTTGTTGTGGCATGTGCGTTCAAGGAATAAGAAAGTTCAAATATGGAAGTCAGGGGAAAAGAATGATTTAACAAAATGGATCTTTACTAGCTTGGAAAGATGCGAGGGATGCAACCACCCTATCGTTGATCATACGCACTCAGTCTTATCTAAGTTAACAAAGGGAAAGGAAAGAAAAGACAAGTAAGAAAAGGTCAGAGCCAATCGTCGCCACACTCTATCTAGATAGCTTCATCCTCACTTTCCATGTGCTCTTCCTGCTCAGGTTCCCCCTTCCATCCCTTCTTCTTCCTCTTTCTCAGCGTCAGTGTTATATGGATCTTATCACGTACAGTCTCCTTCTCCAGTCCTATGTAAGCCAGCATAGTGCTCAGCTGTACCACTTGTTCCTCCAATCGTGGTTGTCAGCCACTAGTAGGTTTCGCCTTCTATTGAGATGTTGCACTACGTCATAGGCTTTACATAACTCCCCAAGAGTGTGTGTAACAAGCCCCGATCTGATGTGTTCCCATGAATTTACTATATACTCACGAGAAACAGTGACACGTATATCATGTATCGCTTGCTCGTACAGGGTGTAAATGTACTAGAGTAAGGATAAAATTCTATATGAGTAACCTAGTCTTGTCTGAGTTTCAAATGAGAGTAAGAAAGGTCAGATAACAAGGAACAGAAACTAATTGTCTCCTTGCTCAGTGAAAAAGGATAAGTCTCAGTATTTGACTTTCTTCGAGTTTGATTCGGTTTAATGGTACCACAACATGCACATCGTGCAGCTTCCTATGTACGTGTGCCACAACGCTCGCAAGGGCTCTCCCCTGTACTATTATTGTTTCCTCATCCATGAGGTTTGTTAGGATACTAATCCCAGTAATGCGCCACCTGGTGTAACCCTGGGTACCCACCAATGACGTGTTCAGAATCAGGTTTAGAACTAGAAGAGAGCATATCTCCTTAAATCATGTGTTGTAG
Source organism: Ambrosia x helenae (assembly GCA_030844895.1). NCBI lineage: Eukaryota > Viridiplantae > Streptophyta > Magnoliopsida > Asterales > Asteraceae > Ambrosia > Ambrosia x helenae. The sequence continues at coordinate 38,836,968 of CM061223.1, forward strand.
ATATATGTAGCAAAAAGCTAGTTGCGCACTTAAGCTGTGAGTGTACTAATACTTATGCTATGATGATTATAAACTAGACTTAACATGCAGTCCTAGTTCACTATAACCAATGGCACTCATACCAATCTGTCACACCCTCAAATTTCCACTGCGGGGTTTATCCCGCGAGGCACATGACATACCAGGATCCCATAGCCATAAGTCATATGAACGAACTCTAAATGCCCAAACCATTTAGTTCGTTTTCAGAAATCAAGTTTAGTTAAACTGCGGAAGCGTAAACCAAATTTAAGCCTTTTAAAAACCATGTGCAAAACAACGCACCCAAGTTAAAACCAATACACCATATAACCCGTTTGTCCAATACATTTAAAAGTTCAAAACCGTGTATGTGACACCTAATGATTCTACATGCACAAGTAAGTCCTACGAACCCATTGGTGAACACATTAATTATCATCAGTTTTATACCTCATATGCATCTCATATAAGTGTGCATGCAAATTCATGTCAAATACATACCATATAAGACTCCAAATAGTTACATAAACATACCGTACACAATCTGTGTTTTTAGGACAGATTGTGTGTTGTGAAAAACAATTTATTTAAAATACTTAAGAAACGAATTAAACTCTCAAAGTTTTACTGAATATTCTTTGGGGTTCACTTGATAACCCAAATTTTTGTTTTGTCTCAAACCAAACACAAAAATTATGAAAATTCGTACAACACAGCTATGTCCAGAAAGTTTCCACAGCAAGCCAGTTTGGTAGAAAAATTCCCAAAAATTGTGTATTCACCCAAACGGGATGAATTTACTTGGAAGAGCCAAATTATTCCAATTTTAACCTACTGTCCAAATTTCATAACTTAACTCTTTGAAAAACTCGAGTTATGACCATTTAAATTTGACCCAATTTATAACTCCGAAAATCTGATATGACCTTTAATCAAATAAAATTCCAAAAACCACTCAAACGATGTCCAAATCTGATGGTTTTTCCCAGTATGAAAAGCTACGATCATGTACAATACAACCATGAAAAGAAATCATCAAAACAATTAATTTAACATCACAATACAGACCCTACAAAACACCCTAACGAATCTGCCAGAAACTGAAACTTGCATCCCAAGTTATTCACAAACCCTAATCATGCATAAAATCTCTAACACATGCATAACCAATATTATCATGATCAAACACATATATTATCATATAAAAACCCTAATTATGATCACTAACAACAACTATCATCATCAAATCACAATGAACATTCAAGAACTCTTACTGACACATGTTATGCGATTTATATATATATATATATATATATATGCATGCTTTTTTATTTTTAAACTTTTCAAGGAATATTAATCATCATAAAACATGTAAAGATTATACCTTTCAATGCAAGAGTCCTCAAAGCATAGAGATTACACCCAAACTAGCTTGAAGAGATGAATAAGATTGATGTTTGTTGAAAATTGAGAGAGAGTGGGGTGCACGGCGCAAGGGGTTGGGATTAGGGTTTCTTATTATATTTTTTTTTTCAATATTTATAAGAGGATTTGGCTTGTTGCCCAAGTAATTGGGTTTTAGGGCTTTTTAGTTTGCTAACCGGACTTGTTAATCATGTTTTAGCCCAATACTGGACCCGATAATATTAACCATCCCAACCTATATAAAACTATTGTTTTTTATTATCTCAATACATACTAATCATAGAGCGCACATAATTTGCATAGTTTATGTACTATCTTTCAGTTAAGCGGTAATTCACATAAACATGTAATCCACATAAACATGTTACTTCACGTTCATCATAATTTAATTGTACATATTATCATGTATGCCAGACAATTCACCAACGTTCGGGATACAGGACTCATGTGTGCATTGTGATGATAACTTTACTTAATATAAAGTAACATATGTTATTATCAGATAACATATGTTATTACCCTATAACATATAGGAAGACCTTCCTAACTAACCCTAGTCAAGTTTTTAGTTACGTATGCACATGCAAGTTAACTAGAGTTCAGTTAAAGTAGGAACCTGAAAATGCGGGTTATCACAGAACTGTGGTTCACGCTTAGCGTCCCAACAAACACCATATCATGATCCAACTATGACTAAGTTCTTGGGTTTCTCAATCTGATATATCTATCGGCTTCCCAAAATAGTAGAGCTTTTGCGTCAACCTGGATTCCGCCGGTCGAGGAATTGACAACACTTCCTTAGACTTGACTTGCGGGATTCATCAAAAGTCCCACTAAGCTCTTACGATAGCTTCGTGCCACTGGAGTGTCAAGAATTTGGTCCATTAAAATTTCCATGCTTATCAACAAGCTTTCAGGGTCCAACTCTTAGTGAAGTCTTATTACCGATTCAAAGTTCCTAATGCTAGCGCCTTGTTAGTACAACTTCTCGATCGGTTTCGCAACTCATTCAAGCAGCCTTAAATCTACAAGATCTATTGGTCATCTCTCGAACAACTCAAGCCAAAGTATGTGTCTATCTCCGTTTGACACTCAATGCATTGGAGATGTACACCTATGCCCACCAAGGGCTTCGAACAATACACCCCGAACACTGGGATGATAATTCCTATAAAATAGGAATTTTGGCCATGAGGCACACGATTTTTATGTGCCACTGACATCAATAGTATCAACACGGAACAATTCCATCTAGAACATTTAATTCGTTTGTTCGAGAATGACAAGCCATACTCATATCAAATCGAGTATCCCAGGCTTCTGTACAAGGTTTGCCGATCCTGAGGTAGAATGACTACTACAATCCGATAATTTAAAAGTTGGCGATCCGGTGTCTTGCCACGACTTTCTAGTAGTATAGGTGGCTATGTATAGGCCCTATATCGTAGCTACAAATGAGTAGGGGATGAGAGGGTTCCAAACAACGATCAATCATTACCTGTTTCATATCACAACCACGGGACGCCTTGGGTGGCATGGTAATGTTAAACGGTAATCTTACCGGACCATAGAATAATCGACATTCTCGAGGACACTCAAGGTTTCTTGTAGTAGCGGATGGTATTCCTAAGTCCTCACATGGACTAGAATCCTCTAGTTTCTGAATTACAACCTTTCTACATGAGTAAATGTGGTTAACGGTACCAGGGCACCAAGTTTGGACTGATGCAGGTTGAAGGATTTTTGCGTCACTTTCATTCTTCAGTTCCCAAGAAATGAACAGGGTTGTCCGACATGCTAGTCGTATAATTCCACTATCCTTGAGAATTACCAGCGGACTTAACCACAAATGATGCTAGTCGTATAATTCCACTATCCTTGAGAATTACCAGCGGACTTAACCATAAATGGCCAAAGGCTCACATCACATCAGCACGTTGGTCAACACCAGAATGGGGTATCACGAAATGGTTATCACAACTAACAAAGGATAAGGTTTCAACAGCATATCGACACGTTTGTCTCCGCTGAAACAAGCATACAGAACACCTAGTAGCTACCCAAAACATGGGTATCCGGTAATAGTCCTGTTATATGTGCCCCACAGGCACTAACCGTCCCATTGGCGTTAGCACTTTAGTAAGTAAATTTTGAACAAAACAGGCCACTCACCCTCAAGTTGACTATCAGATCTTATGCAAAGATCTGAATGAAAGGAGTCCTGGAATCGGAACTTTCAATTCACCGAAGGTTCCATCTGTTGGGTCAAAGAGAATTGATAAGCATTTTAAACCTTAGTCTAATATCCTCTCTACAACTTTTGGATAAGTATAAGAGGTGTTGAAGAAGAAAATACAAGTGCTGAAGAAGAGCTAAAGCTAAGACACAAGTGCTGAAGAGTAAAGTTCTGAAGATGAACCAGACAAACATCTAAAGAACAACTACTAAAGAGCAACCTCTGAAGGATTACTCATCAGCAGTTCTAGTAGAAGCTTCCCACCGCCCTAATCTTTAGCAGTTTATATTATATTTGTATTTAATGGATATTTTGTATAAGTACCAATGCTACAGCCTGTTGTAGTATTATACTATTATTACCATGCTTCATATGTACGTTTTGTAGTCTATAATTCTTTTTATTAACTTGGATATAAACAAACTTTAAACAAGAAATCCATTGTCCATTATATGAGAATTATTATCTGAATATATTCAACTGTTTTATCATTAACTGTTTAGATTCTCATATACTCTTATTACACATTAGTTAATCATTTGAGGGGGAGCATTTACTGATATAAAAAGTAAATTGTTAACTTAGAACATTTATTATTCCGCTGCTCATTTACTTTGATTAAGTTGTTCTAAAAGAGACTGTTTTAAAGAAACTGATCCTACAATTGGTATTAGAGCTCTAGTTCATTTGATAATATATCAATCTAACAAATTGAGAATCAGACACAGGCTCTTATTGATATTCAATCCAAAATAAAAGTTCACTTTCTTATTTAAATCCATCACTTTGAGAAATTGTTAATCAATCAATCTTCTTAAAAATGGATTCTCATAATACTGGATCTGCAAATAAGCCTCCCATGCTAGTCAGACATGAATATAACATCTGGCATAAACCAATGTTGCAGATTTAGAAACTAAAGTTGAAAAGTAAAGGAACCAAAAGACTACACAAATGGAGATTTCCTAAAACTTAAGCTAAATGCTAAAGCCTTTTCAATATGTTGGCAATGGCTCTCCCAAATGAAATTTGTGTTGGACTCTTACATTGTGAGAGTGCAAAAGAACTTTGGGATTGTCTTAAAGAATAGTTTGGAGGAACTGATGAGGTGATTGCCAACACCAGAAAAATCTTAGCTCAACAATATGAAACCTTGTAGAGGATCGGTTTTATAGAAAACAACTAGATGATCATACAAATGAAACAATCTAGGTGTGGAAACCCTAGATCGTATGCAATATGATAAAGATCAAATCAGAACACAATCAAATCCTTTTCAATAATCATTTCATTCATAAACATGTTGAATAATCTTGTTAGATAGTGTTTACAATGAAATATAACAAATACAGAACTTTTCAGAACCTAGAGAGAGAACACACACAAGACTCTACTCAAAATGACCAACTATTAACTTCAAAATAAAATTTAGCCTATTTATAGACTACACGTTCGACCCCCCGTCAAGGTCGAATGAGTCCCTTCGACCTCTTCAACAGCTCGAACCAAACAAAATGAACTATAAAGCTTCCTTTGACCCTCTGAAACCTTCCTTCGACCCCTCGACAGGTCGAATGGGTATTTTCTTCAACACAAAATCTACCAAAATGCTAGAATTTTAATCCAAAAGCGATAGTCACATTCCGTGCACTAACAAAACTCCCCCTTAACTATTGCTTGGATTGTTGTCTTTCATGATCAAGCACTACAAAAAAAATGAGTATCGAGGACTAAAAAATCAATCTCTAATACATCTACATCAGTTCCTAATGGTTATCGGAGACTGATTTTCCAGTCCCCAGTCAGTGGCGAATGCCTAGTCCTAAATAGTGGTTTTAGTAACTAAAAATCAGTCTCAATTATATAACACCATCTGGGAATAACAGTCAGTCTCCAATACATAGAAATTCAGTCCTAAATTTGTCACCCGGTACCACGTCATTTCAGTCCCAATACGATTCTTCAGTGAATGTAAATCAGTCTCTGATACTATAATATTTCAGTCATAAATGCATATCGCTAAGGACTGAAAATTGGTTGTTTAAGTTATGTATACTTTGTCTCTAATACATTTAATTAGGTTGCGATTCAATGTCAATTCAGTCCTTAATAAAAAGTTTCTAATACTAACAACCAGTCTCTAATATCACATCATTTCAGTCTTTAATATTAGGGACTGAAAAATAATCTCAAATATAGTGTCATTTTAGTCCGAAAGTGCATGAAAATCAATCTATGATAACATTCGTTGGTCTCAAAGATAATACAAAAAAGGTATTCGGGACTAAACAAATGAAACGAAATGTATATATAATATCATAAATAAACAAATATATTCAAATACAAATCAAATCAGAATTTATAAAGACGAATTCATAAACTATCCCTATTCATTCAACTCCACAATATGATGAACTTGTGATCTTCGTTTGTTTCCGGCTGGAGCATTAGTTAAACCAAAGGGCATAACTATGAACTCGTAATGGCCCTGGTGAGTTCGAAATGCAGCAATATGCTTCAAGGCATCTTTCCATTTAGCATCTTCTTCAATAGCACAAGAACACATGATTGCTTCTTTATTATTTGTTTTATCATTTTTCAAGCAAATACCTTAAAAACCGTAACAATCAATTCCACATAATACATGTGGGCATCGGACTCAGAGCAGAATAAGAAAAAAAGTGATCACTAAATAAACAACTAGAAATTTAGGTAATCAAATGTTAACTTTAAGACAAAACTAAAATAAAAACTAGAAATAAAAGCTAATAGATAGAACGTAATCACCATAATCAATAAGATGTACAAGAAATCCGATGAGGGTTGAACGATTGGTGTGATGCAGCCGACTAGTGTCCGGTGTTGTTTTTGTCTCTACAGGAGTTTAATTTGTGTGTTAATCCAATCGATAAAAGATCATGTAAACAATTTAATTGAACAGATCAATAGACAACATCAATCATAAGATTAACATACAAAACTACACGTAATTACAATTTACCATGTGATTAACAAAGTATACCTAAACAACAAGGGTCAATCCAACCTTAAAACAGATCATGCACATAAATCAACTGAATAGATGAATAAACAACGCCAATTATGTGAAAGACATACGAAACTATGGCTAATTGGAATTTACCAGTGAATAAGGAAGAGGACAGTAATCAATCAAGAGAATGTTTCGTAACTCTCACCATTAAAGAGAACTGATCCGGTGGAAGCAACCCTAACATCGTCGGAATAGTCTTCTTCATTGAATCCTTCCCGAAATCTGAAACGCCTCAAAAGATTCTCGAATTCTAATGTGAAAATTACCACAACACAATGTTAGCTAAGAAATGAATCAGAACAACAGAAAGAGAATTAGGGTCAAATCATAGCTGATTATTATTGATATGATCATCACTTATTTATACAAACACTTAACAGCTATTCCCGCCTAAGCAACTAACAACTAACAGACTTGCAGATTTTACACATATGACCCCTGTACTATCATTCTTTTACATAAATGACCCTTGTAACATAATTCCCTCCCCCAAAAAACATTCTTGTCCTCAAGAATATTTGAAATCTGGAAATCTTAACAAGAAATCATCTTCATATTCCCAGCTTGCATCAGAGATTGGCAGACCATCCCAATGAATCAGCAGCTGCCTAACCATTTTATCATTTCTTCGAACCACTCTGTTATCAACAATGGCCCTGGGCTGCAATCTGAAACGGGGACGAACTGATAAGGGCAAAGTAGGCAAGTGTTGACCGTGGGCTTTCTTCAAGAGTGAAACATGGAACACATTGTGAAGTTGAGATTCTACAGGTAAGTCTAACTTGTAGGCCACCTTTCCAATTTTGTCAATTATTAAGAAGGGTCCAAAAAATGTTGGCCCTAATTTAGAATGCTTTTGGACTCTCAAAGAAGATTGTACAAAAGGCCTTAGCTTAAGATACACCCAATCCCCAATATTGAACTGCCTCTCACTTCTGTGCTTATCAGCTTGTTGCTTCATTCTGTGTCTTGCTTACATTAGTGTCTCTTTCAAATGTATGATCATAGCCTCCTTATCCTGATGTATTTGTTCCACAGCAGCTATTGTAGTATCACCAGCAATGTAGGGAATTTGTAGGGGAGGAGGAAAGCCATGGAGAGTTTCAAATGGTGAGGTTTTGATTGCTAAATGAAATGTAGTGTTATACCACCACTCAGCTAAGCTTAAGTACTTCAGCCACTGATTAGGAGCATTCATGCACATACACCTCAAATAAGATTCTAGGAATCTATTAAGTACCTCTGTTTGGCCATCAGTTTGGGGATGGTAGGCAGTTGAATAAGAAAGTTGAACTCCTTGTAGCTTCATAAATTCCTTTCAAAACTGGCTAAGAAATATTGGATCTCTATCAGACACAATGGACATTGGGCAGCCATGTAACTTGAATACTGAATCTAAAATAGCCTGAGCCACTTGAGGAGCATTGTAAGGATGAGCCAATGGTGTAAAATGGGCATACTTAGTAAGCCTGTCTACCATGACTAAAATGGTATCTTTGCCCTGCACCTTAGGAAGACCAGACACAAAATCCATTGTGATATCAGTAAATACATGTTTAGGCTCGGGAAGTGGTTGCAGCAATCCAGGACTAGCAACTGGTTCATACTTAGCTTGTTGACAAGCATGACACTCTTTAACAAACATAAAAGTGTCTTTAGAAGCTCCTTTGCAATAACAAAAGGACTGCAACTTTTTAAGTGTAGGAGTGAAACCTGAATGTCCCCCAATAGGTGAATTATGAAAGATAGTGAGAATATCTTGCCTCAACTGTGCATCATTGCCAATCAATAGTTTGCCCTTTCGTTTTAACAAATTACCATCCCAGCTATAATGGTTAACTGTCTGATTTTGATTAAGTTTCTGAATCACCTCTTGTGCTTTTTGATCATTCACCCATGAGTCTTTAATTCTTCCCAATAACATAGGATCAATGGTACTGACCCCCATCTCAAACAATGCCAACCCAGACACTCTTGAAAGGCCATCTGCAACTGTATTTTCTACCCCTTTCTTATAACAGATTTCATAATCATACCCCATTAGTTTTGGTAACCAAGTCTGTTGTAGAGGTGTGGTGATCTTCTGAGTTAAAAGATGTTTTAGGCTCTTGTGATCTGTTTTGATTAAGAATTTCTTGGCAATCAGATAGTGGTGCCATTGTTTGACAGCCAAAAAGATTGCTAAGAGTTCTTTCTCATAAACAGATAGGGATTGCTGCCGGACAGATAAAGCTTTACTGATAAAAGCTAATGGATGACCATTTTGCATAAGCACTGCCCCTAACCCTTTAGATGAAGCATCAGTTTCTACCACAAACTCTTTAGAAAAATCAGGGAGGACCAATACTAGAGCAGTGATAAGAGCCTCTTTTAACTGTTGAAAGGCCTGTTCAGCTTCATCATTCCACCCAAAGGCATCCTTCTTTGTTAAATCTGTCAGTGGTCTTGCTAACACACCAAATGATCTGATAAACCTTCTGTAATAGCCTGCCAAACCTAAGAAACCTCTTAACTGCTTAAGATTTTTAGGTACAGGCCAATTTTTTATAGCTGCAATCTTATTTGGGTCAGTTTGAACACCTTTGCCTGTGATGATATGTCCCAAATATTCAACTGAGGACCCCCAAAAGAGCATTTAGACTTCTTAGCTGCCAAAGAGTTTGCCCTTAATAAAGATAACACCTCCTTTAAATCCTTGACATGTTGATCCATAGAAGGACTATAGACCAATATATCATCAAAGAAAACTAATGTAGTCTTCCTGAGTAAATGTTTAAAGGTGTCATTCATGAGAGCTTGAAATGTAGCTGGGCATTTGTTAAGCCAAAAGGCATAACAACAAACTCAAAGAGCCCCTAATGTGTTCTAAAAGCTGTCTTAGACACATCATTTTCATGCATTCTGATTTGGTGGTAACCTGCTCTCAAGTCAAACTTAGAAAATACACTTGCCCCTCCCAGTGCATCCAATAACTCCTCTATCAAAGGAATAGGAAATCTATTTTTGGTAGTAGCAGCATTGAGCTGTCTATAATTAACACAGAATCTCCATGTTCCATCCTTTTTCTTCACTAGAACTACAGGTGAAGCAAAGGAACTTTGGCTATTCCTTACAACCCCTGTGTCTAATAATTCTTTAGTCAACTTCTCAAGTACATCTTTTTAGGCAGCATGGTACCTATAAGGTTTCTGATTGATGGTAACTGAATCATCTTTCAAAACAATTATATGGTCACATTGTCTTTTAGGTGGTAGGGTACTAGGAACAGCAAAAACATCTTCAAAGGCTGCTAATAGGTTTGACAAGGGTTCATGTTGTAACTCATTCTTAACACTAGTCTCATGCTGATAATAATCCCCATTGGATGCCTGTAAACTGAACATCTGACCCTCAATTATACCCTGCCCCTTGTCCATCATACATTCTAATTTTTCTGCTGAACAAATAGTGATTGCATTGTTTCCCACCCCTTTCAGTTCCACCCATTTTCCCTCAACTTTAAACTTCATTGTCATATCTTTAAAATTCCATACTATATCATTTAAAGTTTGCAGCCACTGAATACCTAATATCATATCATAATTTGTCAAAGGAATGATAATGACATCAGTTTTGAACCAAATACCTTGCATCATCCACATGAAATCTTGACACATCTTGGTACAACTCACTTTACTTTCATCAGCTACAGTCACTTTAACCTTTGGAATCATTCTTAGAGGGCATTTCATCTTTATTGCCAATTTCTCATCCAAAAAATTATGAGTAGACCCTGAATCATTCAAGATCTGCAACACTTTAGTACCAATTGACCCTTTTACCCTCATGGTATTGAAAGAGGGTACCCCCATCATAGCATTCAAAGAGATGGTAGGTTCTTGATCATTTTGTGGAATTATTTCATGACACTGTTCTTGATCCTCTTCTGATACATCATCACATGTTGCAATTTCAACCAGCTCAATTGAAAACAGCTGTTTTTTCTTGCAAACATGACCAGGAGAGTACTTTTTCATTGCACCCAAAACACTCTCCTTTAGCCCTCTTTTCTTCTATTTCCTTATGAGACAGTGTCCATCTTTTGGAATTTACTTGTTTTGGGTTAGAAGTTGGTTTAGGAAGTAAGGGTAGGTTATTGGTGTTTGGACTGTTAGTGGTTTTTGTACTGGAATAAGAGGCTTTAGAAGTTCTGTTCCAATTTGAAGTGGTAGCAGCAAGATTCTCATCTTGATATCTTGCCAACATATAGGCTTCAGGAAGGTTTTTAGGCCTTAACATTCTAACTGGATAGCCTATTTCAGGTTTGACTGCTCTAAGAAATAAACTCACTGCATACTCATCAGGTATAGACACTTTAGTCAAAGCTATATCAAATTCTTGACAAATAGATCAATCCACAATAGATCAATCCACATTTCCCCTGCTATGCTATCCAGCATATTCATGGTTTCCCCGGGACTTCACGTGTTGTATAGTACGCCCAATGAATTAACACTAGCATAACATGATATTTTATGAAACAAGTATGAAGCACGTGTCTCCCCCAAAACGTAAAGACTTAAAGTGGGGCTGTGAAACTCACTTGATGTTTCTTTCTCTCTAAGACAAGTAAACTCGCTCAATAGACAGCATCAACTACCGATGACCTATCATGACGAGCGTATAAGATGTTAGACTAATAACCCGTAGGTTGACTAGTCCCCAACAGTCCAGACCATAACCGTGTACAATTGAAATGATGTTTAAACGTTTAACCGACCACACCAGACAAGACTCGACATCCCATTGGTGACCTGACATCCCACGTGTTAGCCGAATGCAAGATATCACGTAATCATTGTAACATCGCGTATATATATTTTTTTTTTTGAAAATCATCACTTTAATTATATTAAACTTCTTGACTAGCCATGTATAAATCATACTTATTTCAAAACATTTTAATAATAATAATACAATATGTTTTTGAATTTATAAAAAAAAAAATAGAACACAAAACAAAACAAACTTATGTTTTAAGATTACAAGAATAAGGCCACCAACCCAAGTCCAAGGTCACGGCCCAGCATCAGAGCCCATAACCCGGCCCATCTTTATGTTTCCTTCATCCCTACCCGTTTCCCTGCCATGCCCGACCCGCCAAACCAGACCCGGCCCACCGACAAAATTGTTCAAACTCGTCGCGCCTAAAGATCATTTTGGAAACTATAATCAACCTTTAGTTGTTTAACGCGTTTACAGGGATCAATCACAGCTCTAAACGAGCTTAAATTTTTGCTCGACATAACCAAAAATAACCCATCAAACCAACCTTCCAATTCTACGCTTTCCCTATAAATTGAACCTGCCTTAGTTCCCTACAGATGCCGAAAATCAAAACCTCTACCCTCAATTCTTCGTTTACTTCACAAAATCTATGAATTCAAAGCTGTTTGACTTTTTGAATTGACTCGCGAATAGAAGCCTTGTAGGTCTGGTATGATTCAATCTTTGGTTGTAGTATGTTAATAGGTTCTTGATAGTTATTAACCCCATGTTTAATCGGAATGTAAATGCGTGTTTAAATTATTAAGGAATCTAGGGTTCTTATGAGATAGTTGGGGAAGATGACACCATTCTGTCAACATATAAAACGATTTTTAAACGAATTAAAACAACCATCAGATCTGTAGATCATATGGTTGTCTATCTGTTCTTTGTTAGTCAGACGCGGGTTTGATCCCTGTGACCATCACTTTGTTTTTTTTTTTTTTTTTTTTTGATAATTATGAATTTATTCAACAACACTATATAATTAATTTCAACCAAGACTAATCGTTCTCAGGGTCTAGACCAACTGGTCTAGGCTTGTGATTTAAAACCCTGACCCAGGTTTGACGCGGGTTCGAGCCTCACCATATGCAAACTTTTTTTTAAACCTTTATTACTTATATATTCATTATTATTTATAAAAATAGTTTTAAAATACTAAAAATGCTTTATAAATTCTCCAAAATATATTTTATGTTATTCAAATGATAAACTTTGTTGTCCAATTTTTAGTTCTTCAAAAATCTTTTATTTATTATATGTAATAAATATTTCAAGTTTATTCTATTATAATTATAAAATTCCATAAAAATATCAAAACGATTTCATAAAATTCTACAAAAATTATTCTAAGTTTATAAAACAATAAACATTCCAGAAATGATTTTTATTTCTGAAAAATCATTTATTTATTATTTTTAATCAGTTTTTGCTCTTTTAATCATAAATAAATCATATTAAATTCGTTTTTCATTATTTTTGCATCAAAATTTCACATAAATTATTAATAACCATTTAGATCAGAAATATAAATTTTTGATTCAAATTTATAATTTTTATTATTTTAAATATTAAGTCTATATTTTGTCAAATAATTATTAATATATAAATATTCATTAATTAAGAAAATAATTTTATAAAAATTATTTTGACACTTATTACAATATAATTCAATTACTTTTAGATAATATTGGTCAGAAAACGTTTTCATTAATTATTTCGTTATTTGTTTGAATTATTCAAATAATCAATTATTAATTCCCCAAATTAGGAACCCTAGCACATTTTAGACTAGAAAACTTAGAATTATTATGTTTTCCCCAACACTTATTTATTACCTTGAAATAGGGTGATATTTGGATACACACGAGCCACATTTACTTATATAACAAGGGTCATCATTCTAACACTAAGGTGAGTTTACATAGCCCCTTTTTCTGTTTACATTTTTAGGGTGAAACATGTTTAAACATTTTATACACTAGCATTTACTCATTCTTACATTGTTGAAACTTGTGTTTCAACTACACTATCATTTACTCATTCTATCATATGACTGTAACAAAAAGACACAGTACAATCATTAACAATGATCAAGCCGCCTGTTTAGATTATAGCGCTATAGGTCTGACAAACCCATCCCCCCGCATAAATTCAGGGATGATCGATAACAGTTACACTTTTACTAACTTGCGAGTTAGGTCTCAGTCGACACAAGGTTTGATTGTACAAAGACGCATTGTTACATGTCGGACTCATACTCTATCATTATACAACTTTGATTGTTGTACAAACTATTGTTATCCGTTATATTCAAAAACCTATGTATTCTCACCAACTTTTGTTGACCCAAAATATTTTCAAACTTAACATGTTTCAGGTTATAGCTTGCTTGAAGATTAGAGTTATTGCTTGAAGATGTGTACTTAGTATTATTCATTTTGATGTACAAAATCTTGTAGAACGAAAGTATGTAATGTAATTAAATCAATTATTGAAATTTACTATTTACCATGAGCTACTGAACAATCATTCATACGTGACACCTCGATGTTTCCGCCATCAGTTGGGGTGTTACAATCATATGCAATTAAACACTTAATATGCACCAAAGTTTTCTATGTCTAGCATGAAACATAATTAACGCATAAACAAGTCCGAAAACATGTTATTAAGTTATTAGACATGTCACGGGGTTCCTAACATGTTCCTAGGTGTCAAACCGTGTTCTGGGATGTTAAAATACACACATAACAGCGGTTGTGACATCCGTCACTTTTCCTTATTTTTATTTTTGTATATAATAATAAAAAAAAATAATAATAATAAGTAATAAGTTTAGTCTAGTCTAACCACTCTTAAACCCAACACCAAACAAACCCAACTCAATAAATCCCTTTAAACATGAGCCCACCTTTTATTATTCTTTTTAAAATTCGAAGTCCAGCCCAAGACATGACCTGAGCCCACCACGTGAGCCCAACAACCATCCAGCCCACACCTCCCCCTTATCAGCTTTAAAAAAAAAAAAAAAAAGTTATTGTGCTCCTGCCGGGACTCGAACCCGGGCAGGGAGCCGGCCCACACAACACCCGAACACCAACCAGTTGAGCTATAGCTCATCCTTGTTCAAATCCCAACCCAAATAATATAAAACCCCATCTGGCGCGTAACCTTCTTCTTTCCTTTTTCCCTTGCTGCTGCGCGCGAGTCTGACCCAAGGTAGTGGCCGTGATTTTCGAACAATCATCATCAATTATTGCCATATATCAAACGACTAACCTATACCAGTCAAACCCATGCCCAATTATCGCGTAATTCTTTCATAATTAGGCTCCATTAACGCGGTTGACTAGACCTTGGTCAAGAGAATTGAAACCTTATAAATACGCATTGTTAGCTCGATTAAATTCACACACAGACACAATAAGGGCCGATTTACATAACCCCTATGCCATCTTTTACTTACAAGCACACACTTGCTCGATTTTGATGCGTTTATGTCCAAGTCTTGTTGCTTGAATAATCCATCATAAGGTAAGATTTTTCTTCAATTCTTAACTACTATAGGGACGACTATGAGTGTATATCAAAAGCCCCTTATCATCGTTTATTAACTGTAACGAATTGGGGTCGTTTGATTCAATTGGAGGATTAGGGTTTATATGAGTTGATTTGGGGATCATTATTATTTGCAGGTTAAATATAAATAAATTTTGAAACTGAAACAAACATCAAACACGTTACCAGACCAGCTGTTCTGGGCTTTGGTTTTCATCCCACAGGGCACGGTTCGAGCCCCATCAACACCAATGTTCATTTTCTTTTTAAAAAAAAAAAAAAAAAAAAAAACTCTTTCTTTTATATTTTTGTTGTTAATTTTTAAAATTAGTTTTAAAATACTAAAACAACTTTATAAATTCTACAAAATTTATTCTAAGTCAGATTTATGATAAAGTTTAACATCCAATTTTTAGTTTTACAAAAATCATTTATTTAATATATTTTATTAATAATACAAGTTTATTCATTTATAATTATAAAAATCAATAAAAATATCTAAACGGTTTTATTAAATCTCACAAAAATTATTCTAAACTTATACATCCTTAAACATTTCAGAAATTATTTTTATTTCTGAAAAACCGTTTGTTTAATATTTTTAATCAATTTTTGTTAGTTTTAATCATAATTAATTCATAATAAATTCATTTTTCAATGTTTTTGCACCAAAATTTTATATAAATTATTTCTAATTATTTAGAACTGAAATACAATTTTTAATTCAGAAATTCTTTGATTTTAATATGTTTAGATATTAAAGTCGTATTTTGACAATTTGAAATAATTAGATTAAACATTCTATTTTCAAGGAAATAATTTTATAAAAATTATTTTCATACTTAAAACCTTGTGTTGTGACTATATTCAACTTAAAATTTTACAAAAAGACTTTTGTGTATTTATTCATTAAATTTCTTATATTTAATAAACAATTCATTAATTAATCAAATAAGCATTTATCCCTAAATTCGAAGCCCTAGAAATACATATATCCTAGAGTTATTTCCCTTACACATTATCAAATTCTTTAGGTTGATACTTTGAGATAGTTCCAACACATATTTCGTTGTCCAAGTCCAATTTCAAGTTATTACGTGAACTGTGAGTATTTCCTATCCCCTTTTTGCTTTTATACATTTTTGGGGTGTTACATGTACACTATTACAATTTCAAAATACAAGTTTACATTTTTTTTTTACAATACAATTCTAGTACTATGTGCATTGCTTACAACGTGCTTTATGCTTAGACAATACATGTGGATTACATTTGTACTTAGTGAAATCATTAACATGGTACAAGCCGACCTTAACATTGGATAGCGCTATTTGGATTGACACCCCGCCTAGATTGATTCTCCCCCTTTTTCATCGGAGAATCCGTGGCCAGTGTTAAGTTATCATCCATTCATTGGTTGAGTACACTACAGTTCATACAGTACATTATACAGTCACAGGGTTGATTTCGCTCATTTGTATGATACATAGTTTACATATTTGCACTGTAACTTGCACTTGAATTGTATAACTTTTTAACCTACTATATATATCAAATCTAGGAATGCTCACCAACATTTCATATGTTGACCAAACCTATTTTTGTACATGTTTCAGGTGCAGTTTGATATAGTGCTTTAGCAAGAGACATTTAGTGTTTTATTTCAATTCAGTTATTTCAATATTTACGTTTCATTTAGACAATGTAATTTCCATTTCCATGTAAGACAATTTTGGATTATTCAATAATATTTACATTTTAGTACCATGAGCTTTTGAACAATCGTCACTACGTGGCACCTCGATGATTCCGCCATCGGTTGGGGTGTTACAGATTGGTATCAGAGCCATGGTTATAGGGAACTAGGTTACTAGATGAAATAGGCCTAGACTATAACCGAATTTCAACTTTCATGCATTATACTTCCTAAATTACCCTACCCCTCAATTCCCTCTACTTTCCTTCTTCTATCTTTCCCTTTTTCTCTCTCTCCATTCTTTTCATCCTTCATCATGGTGCATAGAGATGGTGTCCTACAGGGAGTGGAAAGTCTACATCATCATGGAACAGGGACATTACCTTTCATGAAGACACTCTTAGGCATAATGCCTACTCGTATTTTGCTCCTTCAAAGTTGTTGAACTTTAATGAGTGTGATAAGGACACGTGCAATCTGGAAGGGTGGACGCCTGTACACTGGGTTTTCTGGCATAGGCAAGCATAGCGCATAAATCCATTTACGGACCTGTTATGCTTACCTGGGGATTCCTGGAGTGAGTGTCCACTTATAGGCTAAAGCATGTCTTCTTTGATCACCATTGGGTTCAATTCCTTTGAAAAGTCAACGTTCTTGTTGGGCTTTACAGCTAGACAAGGGCACTCCAAGCATTTTATACAAGCTTTTTTTCAATAATACTCTCTCGGTTCATATACAATATTTTGTATTTCACGATTTTCATATATTGCTTACAAATTCATACTTTCATAACCATCTATGGATTTCACAATCACACTTCACCTTACCCTCTTAGCCACTTTTTAAATATTCAACACCCTACCCAAATCATATTATTTCTTTTCTCCATATGTTATTTATTTTAAAAACTATAACCTCATACTTTAGCACAAACTAAAGATTTCTAAAACTAGTTGTATTACCTAGCAACTTTACAAAGTACATATTTTCCTCGAACTTAAATTCAATTGATTATTTATTGACGTAACAAACGATTTTCTATATAATGTTTTTAAACTATTACAAAGCCTACTTAGCTTGTACTATTTAACAACTTTTGCCTTATGTACAAAACCAAATTTTGAAAATATATTTTTTTTTTTGGAATAATATCTAGTCTCTAGATTCTACATCAACAATCACTCATTTTCAACTTGTTCAAATTTTTACAATATTTGGCATACACCACAATCATGTTTTCTTATACACTTGATTATAACCTTTGATCCAAACCCCAAAATTTACACTGCTATACTATAAAATAAACTCTTTATCAACTATCTTCACATTCACCATCTCTCACAACCTTGATTCTGCTTCAAGATTTTTCATCATCCTCTCAAGAACTAAATTCATATCCTTCACCTTCTCACACGTGAGCTAGTTACCCATGCTAATCAAACTACTAAAAACCTGATACTTGATTCTACAGGATTTTTCCAAAACATCATTGTTTATGAAACTTGATTTTCCCTTAATTTGACTATTCACTGTACATTTAATTATTCATGATACTCGTGTTTTCATTTTCTTGATCTTATTATCATTTTGTACCCAATTATGACATACTCATAGGCATATAACATCTAGAGATTTCCTTGCATGCTATTATGTACGAACACAAATTGGTAATCTATCATATTGGTTACGTTATCGTACACTTACATTTATTTGAAACGTTTAGACTTGATACTTGATTTTACAGAGCTTTTCTAAGAAAACATCATTGCTTATTATATGAAACTTGATTTTTCCTTTAACTTGACTATTCATTGAACATCTAATTATTCATGATACTCGTACAACATTTAATTATTCATGATAACACTTACACTTAATGGTTGTAGTACTTACAAACTTGCTTGCATAAACTTGCTATCAATTTGCAATCTATGTGAATAATAATTGCTGCACTTAATAGAGGTCATCATGCCTTTCTCAACAGTCGGGAGAGGCCCTACAACCTGCTCCACGACTGGTGGAGGCTATCAAACATACTCAACGATTGGTAGGGGTCGCTATGCCTTTTCAAACAGTCGGGAGAGGCCCTACAACCTACTCCACGGCTGGTGGAGGCTATCGAACCTGCTCAACAATCGGTGGGGTCATAGAAGGACACAAAACCCTAATGTAAGGTAAATTGATGATTCCGGTCCGGAACGTAATCATGAATTTACAGGTGCGTTAGGGTAGTGTGAAATTCTATTAGAGTTTTTGGTAGGCGTCCAGTACGTTTTCAAGGTATCAAAGGTGTGGTGGGTTAGCTGCGGTACACCCTGTATACAAACACTAATGATGCATTGAAAGTGAGACTGGAAGTCGGACCAGGAACGAACTCTGGTTATTTGGTAGTTCATTTGATCTTTTTATAATCAACCAACTCATACAATTATTTTAGGATTTCTAAGCTTAGTGTCTTACTAGATTCTTATTCTCCTTATTATTCGAGACGAATCTAATCCAATCCTTAACCCACACCTATCAAACCTTTTAGCCAAATCATTCGAAACAGCTTACTCTGTTACCATGAATTCACGACGTGCCTTAACTCAAATTTTCCAAACCACTACTTTCTACCCAAACATCCATAACCTTATGTTTCAAATAACTTCGGGACGAAGTTTCTAAAAGTAGGGGATGCTGTGACATCCGTCACTTTTCCTTATTTTTATTTTTGTATATAATAATAAAAAAAATAATAATAATAAGTAATAAGTTTAGTCTAGTCTAACCACTCTTAAACCCAACACCAAACAAACCCAACTCAATAAATCCCTTTAAACATGAGCCCACCTTTTATTATTCTTTTTAAAATTCGAAGTCCAGCCCAAGACATGACCTGAGCCCACCACGTGAGCCCAACAACCATCCAGCCCACACCTCCCCCTTATCAGCTTTAAAAAAAAAAAAAAAAAAGTTATTGTGCTCCTGCCGGGACTCGAACCCGGGCAGGGAGCCGGCCCACACAACACCCGAACACCAACCAGTTGAGCTATAGCTCATCCTTGTTCAAATCCCAACCCAAATAATATAAAACCCCATCTGGCGCGTAACCTTCTTCTTTCCTTTTTCCCTTGCTGCTGCGCGCGAGTCTGACCCAAGGTAGTGGCCGTGATTTTCGAACAATCATCATCAATTATTGCCATATATCAAACGACTAACCTATACCAGTCAAACCCATGCCCAATTATCGCGTAATTCTTTCATAATTAGGCTCCATTAACGCGGTTGACTAGACCTTGGTCAAGAGAATTGAAACCTTATAAATACGCATTGTTAGCTCGATTAAATTCACACACAGACACAATAAGGGCCGATTTACATAACCCCTATGCCATCTTTCACTTACAAGCACACACTTGCTCGATTTTGATGCGTTTATGTCCAAGTCTTGTTGCTTGAATAATCCATCATAAGGTAAGATTTTTCTTCAATTCTTAACTACTATAGGGACGACTATGAGTGTATATCAAAAGCCCCTTATCATCGTTTATTAACTGTAACGAATTGGGGTCGTTTGATTCAATTGGAGGATTAGGGTTTATATGAGTTGATTTGGGGATCATTATTATTTGCAGGTTAAATATAAATAAATTTTGAAACTGAAACAAACATCAAACACGTTACCAGACCAGCTGTTCTGGGCTTTGGTTTTCATCCCACAGGGCACGGGTTCGAGCCCCATCAACACCAATGTTCATTTTCTTTTTAAAAAAAAAAAAAAAAAAAAAACTCTTTCTTTTATATTTTTGTTGTTAATTTTTAAAATTAGTTTTAAAATACTAAAACAACTTTATAAATTCTACAAAATTTATTCTAAGTCAGATTTATGATAAAGTTTAACATCCAATTTTTAGTTTTACAAAAATTATTTATTTAATATATTTTATTAATAATACAAGTTTATTCATTTATAATTATAAAAATCAATAAAAATATCTAAACGATTTTATTAAATCTCACAAAAATTATTCTAAACTTATACATCCTTAAACATTTCAGAAATTATTTTTATTTCTGAAAAACCGTTTGTTTAATATTTTTAATCAATTTTTGTTAGTTTTAATCATAATTAATTCATAATAAATTCATTTTTCAATGTTTTTGCACCAAAATTTTATATAAATTATTTCTAATTATTTAGAACTGAAATACAATTTTTAATTCAGAAATTCTTTGATTTTAATATGTTTAGATATTAAAGTCGTATTTTGACAATTTGAAATAATTAGATTAAACATTCTATTTTCAAGGAAATAATTTTATAAAAATTATTTTCATACTTAAAACCTTGTGTTGTGACTATATTCAACTTAAAATTTTACAAAAAGACTTTTGTGTATTTATTCATTAAATTTCTTATATTTAATAAACAATTCATTAATTAATCAAATAAGCATTTATCCCTAAATTCGAAGCCCTAGAAATACATATATCCTAGAGTTATTTCCCTTACACATTATCAAATTCTTTAGGTTGATACTTTGAGATAGTTCCAACACATATTTCGTTGTCCAAGTCCAATTTCAAGTTATTACGTGAACTGTGAGTATTTCCTATCCCCTTTTTGCTTTTATACATTTTTGGGGTGTTACATGTACACTATTACAATTTCAAAATACAAGTTTACATTTTTTTTTTACAATACAATTCTAGTACTATGTGCATTGCTTACAACGTGCTTTATGCTTAGACAATACATGTGGATTACATTTGTACTTAGTGAAATCATTAACATGGTACAAGCCGACCTTAACATTGGATAGCGCTATTTGGATTGACACCCCGCCTAGATTGATTCTCCCCCTTTTTCATCGGAGAATCCGTGGCCAGTGTTAAGTTATCATCCATTCATTGGTTGAGTACACTACAGTTCATACAGTACATTATACAGTCACAGGGTTGATTTCGCTCATTTGTATGATACATAGTTTACATATTTGCACTGTAACTTGCACTTGAATTGTATAACTTTTTAACCTACTATATATATCAAATCTAGGAATGCTCACCAACATTTCATATGTTGACCAAACCTATTTTTGTACATGTTTCAGGTGCAGTTTGATATAGTGCTTTAGCAAGAGACATTTAGTGTTTTATTTCAATTCAGTTATTTCAATATTTACGTTTCATTTAGACAATGTAATTTCCATTTCCATGTAAGACAATTTTGGATTATTCAATAATATTTACATTTTAGTACCATGAGCTTTTGAACAATCGTCACTACGTGGCACCTCGATGATTCCGCCATCGGTTGGGGTGTTACAGCGGTACACGCGATTAGGAATCAAACATGCAATTAGGAAAGTCAACTGGTAATTAGGATGGTCAACTAGTTATTGTGGTTTTAATCACATGAAATTACACACGATTAGGCTCCCAATCGCCCCTAGCTGCATGCGATTGGGGCTAATCACATGTCCTTCAGGCGATTAGGAAGCCATAATCGCCACCTGCAGCATGTTTCCACCTTTTCGCGTGTTTAACCCTCCAAATCAGGTCCGAAACATGTGGAAACACCCAATATCAAACCCAAAACATTTATCAAACTATTTCAAGCAAAAACCCCTAATTTTTTATCATCCTAACAGTCCCGAATGCAAGCATTTTCCCAAAATAGCATAACTAGCATGTAAACATCATATCAACATGCAAAACTTACCCTAAATAGCAAATATCCAGATTTCATCACATAACGACATTGTCCGACACTATCCTATTGTTCTAGCATCATCCTAGAGTAAACCTTAACCTCAAACAATCAACAAAACACATCATATCATCATCAATCCTTCATAATCATTCAAACGGGTCAAAACGCCTATTATCAACAATACACAACTATGAACCTCCAAACTCCTAGGTTAACATCATAATAACTCATTTAAGTCAGAAACATATCAATAACACAAGAACAATCATGTTTTAACAATAAAAATCCTATCTTTGCATGAATACATCACATATAACAAGCATAAAGGTTTGGGTTTGTTTAGAAACTGATTTTAATGAGTTTTCAAAGACACAAATGTTTAGAAACCAGGTCTGGACCATTAGGGAGCAAAAAAATAACATTACAAAGGTTTGGGATGAAGAACACGTCTTGAAATTGCAAGATTATGAGGTGTAAGGCTTGGAAAGGTGATTTCTTGAGCAAAAATGTGTTCCAGAGGTTGGATAAGGTGTGGGATGGCTTTGGAGTGTGTTAGGGTTTCACAAATGATGTTTTACAACATAAGGGTGGTATTTATAGGTGTTTCTAGTCGTTCAACACACGTCAGGAGATTACGGTGCAGTACAGGTGATGAGGGTGTTGTAATCGCCTGATGTACATGCGATTAGGCCTGTACTCGCCTGAAATCACATGCAATTAGGCCCAATTGCTTGTTCCTAATCGCCCCTGACCTTCCAATCGCCCCCAGCATGTATTTTCGGATTATTGGCGTGTTAAACACTATTTTAACACATATAAGCACGTATTCACATACCGACAAGTCATATAATGATTATAAACATATAATTCTTGATAACTAACACGTTCTCATCCGTTCACCAATTCCCGGGACTCAAGACTCGTGTGTGTGCAATAACCCGGTGATTCTACGAATCGCCAATCCTTGTACCCATGGTTATAGACCGACACCCAATGATCCATTGGACCATTGTAACGACTCCCGATGATTCCCGAATTATCAACACGACTCAACTGACCCGGTTAAGTATGATACTAAGTAATTGTTTTCAATGTTTTCGTTGAGGTAGACTCATATGTATGCAAAGTATGAAAAGTATTAACCTGAATTTGCCGGGTGTCACAGTCTTATTCCTGGCTTTCTTCACTTTCTCACCTGTAACAGGAGATACACCAAAATCAAGATTATCAATTATCAAATTTAGATCTTCTTCATCTAGTTCTCTATTCCCCTGTTCTTCAACTCCAATTGCTTTGTTCAAACTTTCAATTTCACCAACCACAGTGGCCTTGGGTCTAGTGACCTTGATCGTTTCATTCCCAGATTCCCATTCTGCTTCATCCTGAGTATCTTCTGAATTAATAGACTCTTCATCAATCAACAATGTTTTTTCTTTTCCTTTTCTCTTCTTTATAGCTCTTTGTTTCTTAGGTTCAACATCAATAACCTTTGCTTTTCCTTTACCAGACTTAGCACCTTTATTGATAACTTGACGTTTTCGTTTAGCATCCATGTTAACTGGAAATAAAGGTCTGTGTGAGTCAGAATCACTCTTCTCATTCCTTGCATCATTTTGACTTGGATCCTTATAACCTGGATTAATCAAATGTCCAAACAAATTCTTAAAAGGTGGTTTTTGATCATCATGAACACCCTTATAAGCTCTCATCCTGCTCAACGTAGTAATACTTTGTGAGGTTGATACACAATCTGCACAGGATTCTTAATTAGGTTGGGATACTTGTTATCAAACACCATCTGAAGGAATCTTGGATACATTAAAAACTTGCTCGTCTTCAAACCCTTTAGAACTTCCATCATGTGCTCAAATATCATCCCATATACATTGAATGGCTTATTAAAGATCAGAGCAACAACCAACGAACAAAGACTTTTCCTCAGTACACCATAACCTCCTCTCACTGGTCCAAATACATGCAAAATCACATGTAGCAAATACTTGAAGTGAGGGCACAGTTTTGCTTTGTGAAGTAAGCAATCAGTAATCGGAGCATTGTACTTCATCCTCAGGAAACACTTCCTTTGCTCCATCCAAGTTAATTCTGTAGGATCTGTAGGAGAATCTTTTAACTGTAGACCTTCTCTGATGTCATCTTTAGTCACTAATACGAAGTTTCCCTGAATATAGCTCTAAATTGCTGATTTTTGGTCCCAGTAAGTAATAACCGCTTTCTTCCAGAAATTGACATGGTGATCTTTGTAAATTGTCTTTGTTGTAGCAAGAGCATAGATTATTCTGCTTCTTTATAAGAACTCTATTATTCCAGCAAATTCCTCATACTGCTTCACTTCGTAAAGAAATGCACAACAATTATGTACTGGCTCAAATAATAACTCCTTGGGTTCTTCTGGTTGCTCTGGAATTGGTACTAGGTTTTGTTTTTCAGCCATTATAATATGCAAAACAATAAACATGAAAATTTATCAAAATCGGACAAAAATGAAATTTGATCAAAACATTCTCTCATCCGACCCTATCGGGGGTTCAAATGAGGAATATGTTGTGTCGAATGAGAAAAATCAGTTTAATAAAACTTTCTTATGACCTAAATGTCTTCATTCGACCTCAAACAATCTTATTCAACCACTGAAAGTCTCATTCGACCAGGAAAAGTCTCATTCGACCCTAATCAGTTGATCAAGTATGACTGTTTGGAATTCAAATTTGCTAAATCAAAATCCAACCAAGATAAACATCACATTATTGCTCATTTACATCCTAACATGACCGATTAACGTTTATCAATAATCAATTAAATCTAATAACCTATTATTGATGGTTTTTACCCAAAATCTAGGGTTTATAAATTTCAAACAATCGATTATGTTAAATAATGTGTTTAAACACTTGATTTTGGTTCCTTCTCCCCTTAAAACCATCGATAATGGTTTATCAATGATCAAGTTATGTCCATTCATTGTTTAAGGTCACTGATTAAGCAAGTTAGGGTTTCAAACATCAATCTATGATTCCACTCTGAATACTGGGTGTTTACCTGTAAAAATAGGATCAAAAGGATAAGAATTAAGCAAGAAACAAGATTGAATGATCAAAAACTCAAGAGCAACAAGGTCTGGTTATGAGGTAATGTTTGAAAAAATATAAGGGTTCGAATGGGGCTGATTGGGTATATATAGGTCTCTCATTCGACCCTTACATGGGTTCGAATGAGATGATCCATCTTTCATTCGACCCTATTTAAAGGCTCGAAAGAAAAAATATAGATGGTTCGAATGAGACAACTCACTCAAACACTCTCATTCGACCTCATTAGAAGGTTCGAATGAAAACACAAAATCTCCTTCGACCTAACGAAAGGGCGAATGAGATTTTGGAATTCTGAAAATTTTACCAAATCTCAAATTCGAATCCCGTTTTATTAGTTTCAAACATTTAAACCTTCAAATATTCATCATTTAGCATTTTTATGATACAAAACTCAAATTGGTCTGTCAACCTTAAGAAAATGACCATCAATCACCATCGGTTATAAAAAATAACACAGAAATGTAAAAATTTTGGATTTTATGAAATTTATGCTAACACACACCAAAAATCTTTTTGAGTTTTTATATATTTTGCAGAAAATGAAAACTTAAAGCAGTAAACATTTTGTGATTTCCGGTAAGAGGATCATATCAGTTTTTGAGAAATCTGATCACATCATTGATCTTTAGTATTATTATCAGTAAAGACAATGTGTGATTAGGCAATTGCTGATATTGTTATCCACATAAACTCACATGCATACTGTTATGCAATGCTTTAAAATGATACGCAATTAGATGTATTAAAACTAACAGGCTTATGGTTCCCACGCACACAACATACTCCCGTATCAAGGAATTTGCACAAAGCTTCGTCGTAACACGTGATTATGCCAAATGTTATTCGCTATATTACAAGATACGAAGCACAGAGGTGTACAGGTCAGCAAATCAATGCTACAGAGTAACATGTGCATGCGTACCAGGTTGAGGCTGATATCAATCATGATTTTCATCATAAATATGATATGATGCATTAAATGATCTTTGATCATTATTATACATTAAGTTCCTCAACTCGGTAACATTCAGGATTTGGCATATAAGCTCTTTTTAAGCAAATATCTTGATTGAATCTAGGTCCATAAATTAATACGACAAAAGATCAATCAAGATACCCCGGATAACAATTAACATAATGACCCGAAACCTCAGATTTTGGCAACCCTATCAAACGAAATTACGGTACTAAGACCATATGCCCATGAGGTGTTCAGCCACTAGCGAGTAGTTCGTTATGTTTGTATCACTAAGGCACACTGTAATAAGTCTACGAAGCCTATCAGCACATCACACAAAATCAACACATGCCTTATATATAGCAATACAATTCTTTAGCATGTGTCAGATCCCCACTGATATACTATCATTTCCTCTTTTTCTCCTGGAAAATCATTTTGAGTTTTTCTGATTTTTATGGCATTTTGGATTGTTCAATGTTTTTTGTTTTTCAGAAAATAAAGACTCCCCCTGAAATGAAAAACATATTTTTGGGTTTTTGATTTTCTGAAAAATTAAAACTAAAAATTTTAACAAAAATGTGATAAACCGAGGTGATGATGAGTCTTGTTTTTCTTTAATACCATTAGCTCTTAGCAAAAATTCAAATCTTGATTAGTGAAAAGCTTTGGTAAAAAGATTAGCTCTCTGATTGTCAGTGTGGATTTTGACCATATCGATCAACCCTTTAGCATAGCAATCACGAATAAAGTGATACTTAATCCAGATGTGCTTAGCCTTAGAGTGATTGACTGTGTCTTTAGTGAGTGCTATGGCAGCTTCATTGTCACAATGAATTGGGGTTTTAAGATATTGCAAACCGTAGTCGCGCATCTGCTGTTGAATCCACAAAACTTGTGAACAGCAACTCGAGGCTGCCACGTATTCTGCTTCACAAGTAGATAGTGCTACTGTTGTCTGCATTTTGCATTGCCAGGTCACGAGCCTGCTCCCAAAGAATTGACATCCAGCCGTTGTGGATTTACTGTCTTTATCACAAATTCACAACCACCATAATCTGCATCACTAAAAGCAACAAAATCAAAATTATCATCATTAGGGTACCACAGTCCACGCGAGGGACAACCCTTTAGATATCTCAGGATTCATTTGACAGTTGTAAGGTGACTCTATTTCGGCTTCGATTGAAATCTAACGTAGAGACATGTTGCAAACATTATGTCTGGACGAGATGCAGTCAGATACATCAAAGATCCGACGATGGCTCTATACGTGAAGGGATCTATAAGCTCCCCCTTAGCGTTAACTCCAATCCCGTGATTAGGTTGAATTGGGGTGTCCATGGGCTTTGAATCTTCCATCTGGAATCGGCTCAAGACTTCAGAAACATATTTCGCCTGGTGAATGAAGATGCCCGTTGGCAATTGATCCACCTGGAAGCCTAGGTAAAAACTGCATTTCCCCCATTGCGCTCATTCGTAGAACCAAAAATAATGTCGTCAACATATATCTGAACAAGAAGCAAGTCACCCTCTGCTCTTTTCGTGAACAGGGTACAGTCTATCAAACCTAGTTTGAATCCCTTGAAAAGAAGGTACGTACTCAGCTCCTCATTCCATTGTCGTGGAGCTTGGTGCAAACCATAAAGTGCTTTGTTGAGTTTATAGACCTTATCTCGGTGGATAGGATCTTCAAAGCCTGTTGGTTGCCCAACATATACCTCTTCCTTTACCACATCGTACAGAAAGGCGCTCTTTACATCCATCTGATACACCTTGAACTTCTTATAGAAAGCATACACTAGAAACATATGAATTGCTTCTATCCGCGCAACCGGTGCATAGACTTCATTGTAATCTATTCCCTCTGTTTGACTAAATCCCTGAACGACCAATCGAGCTTTGTTTTTGACAATAATGCCTTGATCATCCATTTTGCACTTGAAAACCCACTTCGTGCCAATTTTCTTCCGTCTGGTGGTAAATCTATCAGCGTCCAGACTCCGAGTTTCTGAAACTGTAATAGTTCTTCCTGCATAGCTTCAACCCATGAATCATCTTGTAAAGCATCCTTGTATGTCCGCGGCTCCACCTGCGAAACATAACAAGAAAAAGACCAGTCATTTTGACAACCAGATTTTTGTATTTTAGCATACAGGGCAAGGGCTCCAATATTGTCATGTGAAGTTGCACGTCTGAGTTGTCCTCTAGTCATGACACTGCTTCTGGGATCACCAATAACTTGCTCAAGCGGATGAATCTGATGAATCCGAGATTCCAGATAATCGGGAACTTGAATCCCCGTTTGAGTAGTCAAATTTTCTGCCATATCTAGATCATCACCCATATTTGATGAAGATGCAACATCTGGATTTGGGTTCACTGGTTGTGTCTCTGTAGCATGATCTAAGATAGCTTCACTGAAAACTTCATCACCATCTTCCGATTCTGATGAATCAAGAGTAGTAGAAGCTTCTTAGAAAACCTCTTCTTCATTAGCAGGAACATTGGTATCATTAGAAGCTGCTGAAGTAGTTACGGTGATCGGACGCACCAACGGTGAAGTCACTGCATTCTCACACTCGTAACATAAACGTAATACAGCCTCTTCAACCAAGCTATCTAGATTGAATGACTCAAAGAAATCTTTATAGTCAAACATCCAATCGGGTCCACTTCCTTGTACATTTTGAGTGTAGCGTTGAACTTCCACATTCGCCCACTCTTTAACTTGTCAAGTTCTTTTGTTGAATACACGTTTAAGTGGTGTCGCATATCAAACAAAATAGCCCTCTTCAGCTTTCGATCCAAACTTCTCTGTAGGATTTAACATTGTACAAGGTGCCCCAAAAGATTCTAGATACTCTAAGTTCGGCTTTCGTCTATTAAGCAGTTCATAAGAAGTTTTTCCAAACTTCTTCATTGTCAATACACGATCCAGTGTGTAACAAGCTGCGTAAATTGCTTCATTCCAAAACATCACTCGAAGATTTGAATCTGCAAACATTGTTTTAGTCGTTTCTATTAGAGTCCTGTTTTTGCATTCTGCAACACCGTTCTCCTGTGGAGTGTATGGTGCACTATACACATAATGAATTCCTTTGTCTTCACAGAGTGCATCCATCTGAGAACTTTTGAACTCCGTCCCGTTGTCACTACGAATCATTTTGATCTTTAAACCGTAGATGTTTTCCAACTGGGTAAACAGAACCTTCAGATTATTAAACGTCTCACTTTTGTGTTGCATGCACATCACCCACGAGAATCTTGAGTAGTCGTCTGTAACACCCCAACCGATGGCGGAAACATCGAGGTGAGACTTGTGATACATTGTTCAAAGACTTCTTAACACTAAATTGCGACAATAGATTATAATAGATTTCATTCGTAATCTAAGATTCAACAAGTATACAATTTGTTCGTGAGAAAAATACATTAACTTGAACATGACGTAAAATAAAGATTGTTTCGTTTGTTTCTAAGGCCAAATCCTAAGTGATGTTTTTTGTATCGTCTCATCAATCTTTTCCTGCAACATGTATAAAATATCCGTCAACACATAAAGTATTGGTGAGCATACTAGTTTTGACCTACGTACATAGTATAAGAAAGTTTTACTCAAATCATCATGTTATAGGCATATGCACGTAGAACCATACAAACGGCAACAACACTCGATAACACAAAAGACTTCATCTTATCATGAACCATAAAGGGGGCGGCGTGTCAACCTATAGCGCTATACATTTAAGGTGGGTTGTTAACTAATCGTACATTTGTATGTAAGACTTTGAATTCTAGCATGGCATAGCATAATAGCATTTAGATTGAGCATAATAGTTTAAGAGTATGAAATCGTTTAAGTTTTGATAGTGATACATGTTGAGCCCCAAAGAATAAAGAATAAAAGGGGGACAAGTATGAACTCACCTAGAGTGCATTATGAAAGAATAACAAACAATGTCTGAAGCTGGATTGACTGAATCTCTTGTGTCCTATTACAAGCAAATGACGCCTTAAATTTTAATGCAAATAAGCTTGTTCCGTTTCTTGGTTGTAAAGATAATTTATCCAACTACCTAGACCCGTATTGAAAATAATGTAAAATAGACGTTAACGAATTAGACGTTGGATAATGTAAAATAATAATTGGTATTATGCTTTTCAGTAAATTAGACGTTAACGAATGTTAGAAGGTATAAAAATAATAATTGAAGTATTAATTTGTTTTAAAAAGTAATTTGGTATAACGTAACATAAATAAGAACAGAATGTGGAAGTATGATAATATGAATAAAAATACCTGATCTTAAGGTTTTGATGCATGATGCTGAATATTTACAATAATTTATAATACTCAAAAATATTTATTCGATGTTTTATTTGAACACGTTGTCATAAATGTGAAAATTTCGGTTTGTTCAAAATGTAACGTTTTATATAATCGATTGTCAATCGATGTATAAGGTTGGAGAAAACTTTGTAAAGTGCATAATCGAAAATACTTGATAATGAAACGCTTTAATATGAAACCAGATTAATCATAAAATATTGATTAAAATATTTGAAGATATTAAAAATTAAATGTTTTTCAGAAATAATGATGTTTACAGATGCTTTTGAGACATTCAAAACTAGGATTAGGCAGAAGTGGAAGAGGTTTAAGTAACGCGTCTAGTAAAATGGACTTGGAGTTCGTTGCATAACGTAAGAGGGATTTACACAAGACTTGGATTGTTCCTGAACGGAACTAAGACTAACCAAAGTGGTCGGAAATTCTTTTGAGTTTGGGAATCATGCTTTGGCCTAATAGGTGGAAATACTCTCGCCGAAACTTTCGGTTAACGGTATTTACCCTTCCAATTACTACATGTCCATTCTCAATCGAAAGTTTGAGACTTTGGAGAGTATGAAAGATTCAAGGAATGAAACTAATCACCAAGGTAAAGGGAATCACTCCTAGCTTGATGATAAAGTTTTTATGGTAATGTATAGGATTGAAGCGCTACCAAGATAAAGGAATTCACTCTTAACTTGGTAGTAGAGCTTCTACAAAATGAGGGAATATGAAACTAGTCATCAAGATGTGGATATCACTCATAACTCGATGATGTCGTCTTTGAATTGTGGATTGTTACTTATCCATAGAGTAAAGGAAGTTAATCCTAACTCCTTGGAAAGGTTTCACTAGAATGAGATGAGTGATTTTGTCATCAAGGTAAGGAAATCACTCCTATCTCGATGGTGAAATTTCAAAAAATAAATAAATAAATAAATAAATAAAAGGAATGAAACGGATTGAAAGTTGTCACCAAAGGAATGGCTCTGATACCAGTCTGTAACACCCCAACCGATGGCGGAAACATCGAGGTGAGACTTGTGATAGATTGTTCAAAGACTTCATAACACTAAATTGCGATAATAGATTAAAATAGATTTCATTCGTAATCTAAGATTCAACAAGTATACAATTTTTTCGTGAGAAAAATACATTAACTTGAACATGACGTAAAATAAAGAGTGTTTCGTTTGTTTCTAAGGCCAAATCCTACGTGATGTTTGTTGTATCGTCTCATCAATCTTTTCCTACAACATGTATAAAATATCCGTCAACACATAAAGTATTGGTGAGCATACTAGTTTTGACCTACGTACATAGTATAAGAAAGTTTTACTCAAATCATCATGTTATAGGCATATGCACGTAGAACCATACAAACGGCAACAACACTCGATAACACAAAAGACTTCATCTTATCATGAACCATAAAGGGGGCGGCGTGTCAACCTATAGCGCTATACATGTAAGGTGGGTTGTTAACTAATCGTACATTTGTATGTAAGACATTGAATTCTAGCATGGCATAGCATAATAGCATTTAGATTGAGCATAATAGTTTAAGAGTATGAAATCGTTTAAGTTTTGATAGTGATACATGTTAAGCCCCAAAGAATAAAGAATAAAAGGGGGCAAGTATGAACTCACCTGGAGTTCATTATGAAAGAATAACAAACAATGTCTGAAGCTGGATTGACTGAATCTTTTGTGTCCTATTACAAGCAAATGACGCCTTAAATTTTAATGCAAATAAGCTTGTTCCGTTTCTTGGTTGTAAAGATAGTTTATCCAACTACTTAGACCCGTATTGAAAATAATACATATCTTAATGTGTATAATTTAACGAACCGATAACAACTTGATTTGGTGCCTCAAAAATATATACGTATGTGTAGTTACTTAAAATAATGCCAATGTCTCGACTTGATGTTATTGTTAAAAACACATTTTGAATAAAGAAATAATATTTGCGTAGGTTGAGTCAAACGTTAATTCGTTTCATAGTTGGTTAGTATGTGTGTATATAAATAGGTTTCATGATATCGACATTGTTCGTATTTTAACATATCAATAATCCTTTTATTTCGACCGAAGTTTTCTCTAAATCTATTTGGTCAAATACAATAGCGTTTTTTTTATATTTTTATTTTTAAGCACTCCTAAACTTTAAGACAAACCATTTAATATCAATATTGGAAATCATTTCCTCTGACACGATGTAGCTAAAAGAAATTATTACAAAATATTTGTTGAATGAAATTTAATAAGTCTTATAAAATTGTATTTAGAACAAAATAAATAAAATACATGGACACTGACAAAAAGTGGTTCGATACTTCAAACATCGATTGTAGTTTTCTTTTATTACGAATTCGTACGGTACTAATTTCTTTTCCTTTTTTTAATATAACTTGCTACCATATAAAAGCATGTATATATGGTTTCTAATAACAAATGGGATTGACTACACCAACATAACTTATAGCTATCTTTGAACCATGAATGTATACAATGTTTTGGTCAACTTAACTTGACTAAATAATGTATTTTTTTTGTCAACTTACAGCTACAATGTATATATTTATATAACTAATAAATATAGAGACAGTGGTCAAACAAGGTGTTGTGTTCACTGTACACATTTAGAGTACTATCATTCATGGTGCTACCATCTTTACATGAAAAACACCCTATATCAATGTTGGAAATGCTATTTATGCGATTAAAGTTTTGTGATTATAACTATAGGGGTTTTGCTCGAAATAATAATCAAAGAAGTAAATAGATGTAAAGAATACCTTGGCCGGAGTGTGGAACTAGTTTTTGAGTGTGGCACTGGTCACGCCGGAAAGAAGAACCAAAAACAAAGAGAGGGAAAGGGAGGAGTTGAGTATTAAAGGTGATGGTTCGTTGGTGGTTGTTGGCTGCTGCCGCCACTGATCATCTAGCGAGAGGGTATGTGTGTGAAGGTGGTTGGGGTTGGTGAAGGTGAAAGGAGAAGGAGGAAGGGTTTAATGGTGGTGGCTAGGGTTTAAGTTTGTAAGAAATGAAGGAGATGCAGATAAGGTGTTTAAATAGGCAGGGTTGGGTAGGTGGGTTAGGTGGAAAGTTAATGCTTAAACGAACTAGTTACCGATTCAGGTCTCGTTTATGAACTGGACTCATTTAAATGCTAGGTGATTATCTCACGAATTACATTTGTTTAGACCTTGTTAAAATGATTATTTGGACTAAATATTCGTGTGTGTGTGTGTGTATATATATATATATATTTATAGTCGCGATGAAATTTATAAGAATAAGTGTCGGTTTACTAGTATGTTATTACTTAAAACGCGTTATTTGGAAAATTTAGATAATTAAATTTATAAATGCAATAAGAATGTATTTCTTGTTAATGAGATAATATTGTTAACGAATTAACGAATGTGAGAAATGGGTGGAATCATGCAAAGGTTTTGAGATGCTCCTCAACAAACAAACCAAAAGTCATGTGAACTTTGGTTTTGGTTTTGAAACCACTGCTCCAGCTTTTGAAAACACTAACAAAAGGGTTCAAAAGTTAGTTGAGGTAGTACCAACTAATTTGAAGGGTCAAGAGATTAAAATCACTGAACCTAAGGGCAAGAAAATTGTTCTTGAAAAACCAGAAGGTTCCTCATCATTTACTGAACTTGAAAAATATGAATTTAAACCTACTTGGTCTGATGAGTGTGGTACTCTTGAAAACTTCAAACCAGATGACTTCAAAACCACTGATGGTAAGAAAGCACCACAGGCAAATGTAGGGGTGCAAACGAGCCGAGTCGAGCCCGAGCTCGACCAGGCTCGAACTCGAGCTCGATTAACTTATAAAAGCTCGAGCTCGAGCTCGGCTCGATTCTAGCTTTGTTTTCAAAGCTCGAGCTCGGCTCCTTTGTAATTTCTCAAGCTCGAGCTCGGCTCGGGCTCGGCTCGTTTAGTATTTATTAGGTAATATGTTAAATAAAAATAATATAATAATAGTTCATTTAGGCTCGTGAGCTCGATAAGTGAAGCTCGAGCTCGGGGCTCGTTTACTAAGCAATTTTAAATGAATGCTAAATATTATTAAACATTCAAAAAACTAATATTATACTAGGCTCGATAAGGCTCGACGAGCCTAACGAGCTTCACATGCTAGGCTCGAGGTCGAGCTCGATAAATAAACGAGCTTTGTTTTAGGCTCAAGCTCGGCTTGAGCTCGATAAAGCTCGGCTCGTTTCGAGCTTTTTGCCGAGCTGAGCTCGAGTAGCTCGCGAGCTGCTCGGCTCGTTTGCACCCCTAGGCAAATGTCATTCCCTTGATAGATCTTCCAGCAGATGATCAAACATCTGTTGAAAAGAAGACTGAAAAAGCAAGAAAGAATGAAAAGTTTGTCCACTTGTTTGTGATTTCTGTGAAAAGAAGAATCATGTTACTAAACACTGTTTTCTTCTAAAAGCATATGATATCAACAAAGGAACAAGTGTGTGTGATTCTAAGACCACATGCTCAATATGTGGTAAGAAGAATCACAAAACCAAAGAGTGCCTGTATCTCAAAAATTTTGATGTCAAAATACAAGAGTACAAGGCTAAAAATCTTGCAAGTCAAGTGGTGAGTACTTCAAAAGGAAAACCCAAACAGACTTTTGCTCCAGTCCAAACATCTGTCACCAAAAATCTAGAAACATCTGCTTTCAGGGATGTTCAAGTAACAGATGTTCCACCCACCAACAAATACCCAAGAGGATATGGACAACCACCTTGTCATAATTTGTCACATGTTTATGAAGAACCCAAGAGGCCTTCTAAACCAAGAGTGAACAGAAATCCCAATGGTTACTATCATCTGTCAGGAAGTGATCAAACATCTGTTGCACCAAGTGTTGACATCCAAGCACTGGCAAATGGTCAGCAACAGTTGTTGAACTTGATTCAAAAACTAGTTCAAACCACTGATCACCTTCCTAAGCTTGAGGCTGAAAAGTCTGTGGACCCATCCAAAGCCAACTTGGCTTTTGACACTCACCAAAACTGATCCATTACTAATGTGCAGGGAGCTTCTGCTTGCTTAGATAGCCTTTGGTATATAGATAGTGGAGGCTCCAGGCATATGACAGGATGTAGAGCCCTTCTTCTGGACTTCTTAGCTCATGGAGGGGGTGATATATCCTTTGGTAATGATTCAAAAGGTAAGGTGTTGGGTTCAGGGACTGTTCAGGCTGGGAAACTCAAGTTTGAAAATTTCAATCTTATTGATAATCTTAAATTTAATCTTCTTAGTGTATCACAAATGAGTGACAAAGGTTATGGCTCATTCTTCACTAAGAAAACTTGTAAGATTATTGGGCCAGAAGTGGTGAAAAAGATTGATACCATCATTGCTGAGAGCAAAGCACAACTTGTTGCTCATAGGAGTGGCAATGTGTATGTGGTTGATATGTTGAAGGACAATCCTATGGCAAATGTCTGTCTGTTTTCTGCTGCCTCCACTAAAGAGACAGAATTATGGCATAGGAGACTAGGTCACACCAACCTTCAAACTATCAACTCACTCTCCAAACAAAGCCTTGTCAGAGGCCTTCCATCAAAAGAATTTAAATGTGATGAGCATTGTTGTGATACCCCGAAAATTCAGGTTCTCACTTTAACTAAACTCTAGTTACATTCCTTGCATTATACTTAACTAGGGTTAGTTAGATAAGACATACGTGCATAGTTATGAGTCAATGTGTGATTGCATGATTAGTGAACCTCGGACGTTGGTGAATAATAAACTTATGTGTCTCGGTGATACCTGACAAACTTATGTGAAAACCATACGTGATTATGTGAACCTAAACCGAACACGTTAATAGAAATCATTAAAAGTGGAGCATGAGGTTGATTAGGGTCTTAATGCATGGGGTTACAGTTGTTACGGTCTGAAATAACGAAAACGTCGAAGGATAACGCGTCGGGAGGCGAAACGAGGCAAAAGCGCGCCACCCGGACCTGTGAGCGGCCGCTCACAGGCTCCGAGCGGCCGCTCCATTTAACCTGACGGGTCTAAACCGCCTCAAACTCATATTTAAGCATCCTTAACCCCCATGCAACCCTCATACTCAACCCTAATCGCCCCCTTACTGCCCCACCCGAATATTTCACTCAAACAACCCCTGCTAAGGCTCAAGATCATCAATTGGGAGGCTCCAAGGCGTGCGATTGATCGATTGGGAGAGCTAAGGGTATATTTTACGATTTCTTATGCTTCTACCTTGTGTTTTCATTAATAAAAGTCATATAACAAGTTTGTCCAGGTCTGAATGAGTTTATAAAACATTAAAGCATGAATCTTTTTGAAGATTAAATGGATTAAACATACTCATTGACGCTTAGTAACATCATAGGATACTTGTTGCGCAAGTAATTGGTGTTTTGATTCTTAAAGCTTTGATCTTGACATGTTTAATCATAGAATCTGATGGAATAGGTATTAGGAATGTTTTGTGTTGATAATTGATGATTGTTAATAGTTTTTATGCACACGGTAGGCGATTAAAGTATGATTTAGGCGAAACTAAAATCTGGACAGAATGGTTAGTCAAATTTGTAGGAGCTGTAACACGGCTCTAACATAATGATTTTAGTGTTTTCTTGGCATGGTTAGGTCACACCTGGTCTTAGCTTTTCATAATGGGTAAAATCATGTGTTTTGGACGCCGGATGAGTCGTTTTTGGAATTTTCATTGAAAATAGGTCAGATCAGAATTTCGGGTGTCAAATTGAGTCAACTTTGAAATATCATAACTCATGTTTTATAAAGAGTTGAGTCTTGAAATTTTTACAGAAGGTTAATATTGGAGTTTTTCAAGTTTTCCAAGTGGATTTATCCCGTTTGGAAGAATACACAATTTTTGGGAAATTATTTACCAAACTGACCTGTTAAGAGTGTTTCTGAACATAGCTGAGTTGGACGAATTTTAATTATTTTTGTATTAGGAGTTAAGACTAAAAAAAAATAGGTATTGCCAAGTGAATCCCAAAGAAAATTCAGTAAAAATTTGGGAGGATAACTCACTGGTTTACTATTTTAAATAAATTCGTCTTGATGGCGCACAATCTGTCCTGAAAACACAGATTGTGTATTATGTGCTTATGTGATTACTTGAGGTCTTAGGTAATCTAAAATTGACATATAACGGAAGTACACATGTTTATGACACATACGGGCTGTGGAAACTAATTATAACCAACTCATTCACCAACGAGTCCGTAGGGTTTACTATTGCATGTAGAATCACTAGGCGTCGCATACACACTTTTGAATATTAAAACGCCTTGGACAAACGAGTTATATGGTGTAATGATGTTACGCCTATACTCACGTAGTGACACTGTTATTAGGGTGTCGGTAGCATATAATACTTGCTGTTCGGATTCTTTGCTTACGCGATAAGGTGAGTTTCACTACTTTTTCTCAAAGCATGCGTCTCGGGTTGAGACTACATTGGTAACGTTCTCTAGTCTGTTTTGAGACAACTTTCTTTTACACATCCCGGGTTTGGGGTGCATGGTTCACGTGGTGAATCTATTTTTACTAATTCATATATATGTCCTTGATGAACTAAACCAAACACATCTTTTAAGTCTTTCAAAATACCGAATCAATTGCCGGTTAGGCAAGCGGGTTAATTAGTTGATAGCGCTATTAGGTCTAACAAACCTCACATCGTGCTGGGAGCACGGATGTGAACTATTAGCTTCAAACATAATCATTGTCGATGGACAATGATGCAAGGCATCCTTATCCCGGTTATGGGAACTTGTTCATTAGTAGTTCGGTATTCGCCGGTTTTAGTTATCATGAGTGGACTAGCTACCCCTGACATTTGAATTAGCTATTGTTTACAGGGTCTGAGAGACCAACATTGTACACTTGACTTTTGGGGTTTTGAGAACCTACACTTTTATTTACATCGCTTACTTATATTGTGAACTCACCGACTTTATGTTGACACATTTTAGCATGCTTTGCAGGTCCTTAGGTATGGAGCACGTTCTAGGGCATGCATCATTTGTGTCTGGGGTTATGAATATTTAATTTTTTGTACTTTTTAACTTTGGTTTTGGGGCGCGTTGTCTTGCGCAGACTTTTGCAATTGATTTACTTTGTTTACGCTTCCGCATTACTTTAAATTGCTTGGTTAAACTTTGAAACTATTTCTTAAAAACGAACTAAATGGTTTGGGCATTTAGAGTCGTTCATGATACTTATGGCTATGGGTCCTGGTTTGTCATGCGCCTCGCGGTAAAACTCCGCAGTGGAAATTTGAGGGTGTGACAGATTGGTATCAGAGCCAGGTTATAGTGAACTAGGAATTGCATTGCATTCTAGACTATAATCATTATAGCATAAGTATTAGTACACTCACCGTCTTCAGTGCACGCTTATTATTCTCGACTTCGAACACTAACCTAACATATTGCAGGTAATTATGGTTAACCCCGCTCACCGAAATTACTCTTACCGTGCTCATGATGGGCGACGACGCCCCATGTATGACCCTTATGAGGCCCCATCTTCGTCACTCGAACCATGTGAAGCCACTAATCGTTGGCGTTGGTTCACGGACATCTTGCACTCGTGGGTCGTGAGTTATGGGGTGCCAGCTAGAGTACCTCCCATTGTGGACTCGTGGGAGAGGACACTTGCAGGAATGGTGAGGCATGTACACACTGAGTTGGATAATGCTTACACGGGTATTAAGGAGTTCCAGTTCTGGAGAAGAAATGCTGACGAGACATTGACACATGGTCCACCACGCAACAAGAGTTGGCGGGACAGATTGACTACTTACTCAGCGAACTAAGGAAAGTAAAGAAAGAGGCTGAGGAAGCAAAACAGGATGCTACTGCTACCAAACAAGAGTTGGCGCGTACTCGAGAGGAGTTAGCTATGGTTCGCAACCGGCTTATGGAAGCTTTGGAACCAATTGGGGAAGAGAACCCCGAGGAGGAACCCATGGAGGATGAGTTTGATGCTTTGGGAGCGGCACTCGATGCAGCTCTTATAGAAGAGGAAGAGGAGGAAGAACCTGAGGAGTTACCGGAGGAAAGTGAGGATGAAGGATCAGTCATCTCTACGGACGACGATTGATTTTATTTATTATTATCTATTTAGTTATTTATTTTGTTCCTAGTATGTTATGACTTTTATTTAATCTCGTGCGACTGGATGATCTTTTGGATTGTTTTAGAACGTTGGTATTTTATTATTGATTGAACTTTTATTTTATTATTTATACGTGCGTGATTTACTAGTACACTGTGATGTGCAAACGATTGTATTCTCATGGATATAGTATATTTGTAGAACTACTATGGCGGGAAGAGGTCATGGACGTGGACACATCAACCTAACACAAGCTGAGCTGACTGCACTTGTCAACGACAGGGTGGTTGCAGCCCTCGCAGCTATCCAAGCTGGTAACACTAATTCGTCTTATTTTACTCCTTCTACGAACTCCAGCGTTAAACTCTATTACTCATATGACTTCCGTGTTTGCACGTAGGTCAACCTCCACACCACCCTCCAGCCTGCACCTACAAAACCTTCATGGACTGCAAGCCTCAAAACTTTGGGGGATCTGAAGGTGCAGTTGGACTACTTAGGTGGTTCGAAAGGGTGGAGTCATGCTTTGCTATGTGCAACTGTCCACCAGCTGACCGGGTCAAATATGCCGCTGGTACACTTGAAAACGCGGCGTTATCCTGGTGGAACTCTCAGAAACAAATACTGGGTGTGGATGTGGCAAATGCTACGCCTTGGGATGCTTTCAAGGAGATGATGAGGGAGGAGTACTGCCCTCGGGATGAAATCCAGAAGCTGGAAACTGAGTACCTGAATCTGAAAATGGTGGGGTCGGATATTGAAGCCTACACCACTAGGTCACATGAGCTAGCCACTATGTGCCCTAACTACTCAACCCCGCTCTACAAGCGGATTGAACTGTACATCAAGGGTTTGGTGCCGCAGATCAAGGGCATGGTTACTGCTGCCAACTTCAACAATCTTCAGCAGGTGATTCGTATGGCACACCAGCTGACTGACCAGAAAGTAGAGGAGGGACTACTGCCCCCTCGAGGTGCTTCATCCTCTGGCACTAATGATAATAAGAGAAAGTGGGAGAATGCGTCTGGCAAACCCCCAGGTAATGGTAATCAACAGCAGCAGCACCCGAACAAGAAACACGACAACCACAACAACAACAACAACAACCGTACTCAGACTCAAGGTGGTTATCACGGAAATCGGCCCAAGTGCGCTAAGTCCAACTATCACCACTCTGGGCCATGTAACAGGATTAAGTGCGATCGTTGTGGTAAGCTGGGGCATGTGCAGAAAGACTGTAGAGTCAACCTTCAGGGTAACCCACCCCCGCAGGGTCAGCAACAGAAGGGTGGAAAAGCGTGTTACCAGTGTGGTAGCGAGAACCATTTTAGAAAGAATTGTCCCCAGCTGAACGGTAATGGAAACAATGGGGGTAATAACAACAACACCAACACTGGTAATAACAACAATAACAACGGAAACAACTATGGGGCGCGTGGTAGAGCATTCGTGATTGGCTCTAGGGAAGCGAGGAATGATAACAACGTCGTGACGGGTACGTGTTCCTTGAACGACACTCTCGCTTCTGTTTTATATGATACTGGTGCAGACTATAGTTTTGTGTCATCAAAACTTAGCAGACAACTAGGGATAGTTCCTACATTACTCGAGACCCCGTACTCTATAGAACTAGCTGATGGGAAGCCTGTTGAGGTAACCCACATTCTTCGTGACTGTGGGCTCGAACTAGATGGACAGTTGTTTGCCATCGACCTTTTACCTATCACCCTAGGAAGCTTTGATCTTGTGGTTGGCATGGACTGGTTGTCCAAGCACCACGCCGAAATTCTCTGCAAGGAGAAAGTTGTTCGTATCCCCCTCCCCAGTGGAGAACTCTTATCTGTCCAGGGTGATCGCGGTGGTGCCATGGTGGGCATCATCTCTTACTTGAAGGCCCAGAAGTGCATACGGAAGGGCTATCCAGCCATATTGGCTAACATTTCTGACACTCGAGCTGAAGTCAAAACAAAAATCGAGGACATCCCAGTGGTCCGAGATTTTCCAGATGTTTTCCCAGAGGAACTGCCAGGTCTTCCACCGGTTCGCCAAGTGGAGTTCCAAATTGACCTTGCACCAGGCGCCGCCCCAGTTGCGCGTGCACCATACCGCCTTGCACCAGGCGAACTTCAAGAACTATCTACCCAACTCCAAGAACTATTGTATAGGGGTTTCATCAGACCTAGCTCTTCACCGTGGGGAGCCCCAGTCTTATTCGTGAAGAAGAAGGATGGGAGTTTCCGTATGTGCATCGATTACCGGGAATTAAATAAGGTGACAATTAAAAACCGCTACCCTTTACCTCGTATTGATGATCTATTCGACCAGCTTCAGGGGTCGAGTTTCTATTCCAAGATTGACTTAAGGTCGGGGTATCACCAACTGAGAGTCCGAGAGGAGGATGTGCCAAAGACAGCCTTTCGAACTCGTTATGGGCACTATGAATTTTTGGTAATGCCCTTCGGGCTGACCAATGCACCAGCTGTGTTCATGGACCTCATGAACCGTGTGTGCAAACCCTATCTAGACAAATTTGTCATAGTGTTCATAGACGACATTCTGATCTATTCCAAGAGTAGGGGAGAGCACGAGCAACACCTACGACTGATCTTGGAACTTCTGAAAAGTGAGCAGTTATATGCAAAATTCTCCAAGTGCGACTTCTAGATTCGTGAGGTCCAATTCTTGGGTCATGTGGTGAACGAGGCTGGAATACAGGTCGATCCCGCTAAGATTGATGCAATTAAAAGATGGGAGGCCCCTAAGACTCCCACGGAGGTCCGACAATTCCTTGGCCTTGCAGGTTATTATCGCAGATTCATTCAGGGATTCTCAAAAATCGCTCAACCCCTCACTGCTTTGACACAGAAGGGGATTACCTACAAGTGGGGAGATGCCCAAGAAGCTGCTTTTCAATTACTAAAGACTAAACTTTGCAGTGCTCCAATATTATCACTACCTGAGGGTACGGAGGACTTTGTGGTGTACTGTGATGCATCTATCCAAGGGCTAGGGTGTGTTTTGATGCAACGCGAGAAGGTGATCGCTTATGCTTCACGACAACTAATAGTTCACGAGAAGAATTATCCCACTCACGACTTGGAACTGGGAGCGGTTGTCTTCGCTCTCAAAATTTGGAGGCACTACCTCTACGGAACAAAGTGCATAATCTTCACAGATCATAAGAGTCTTCAGCACATATTTGATCAGAAGGTCCTAAACATACGCCAGCGACGATGGGTCGAACTCTTGAATGATTATGACTGTGCTATCAAGTACCACCCAGGGAAAGCTAACGTAGTAGCTGATGCCCTGAGCCGTAAAGAAACGAAACCCAAACGTGTGCGAGCCTTACAACTTACCATACACTCTAAACTGCCTGATAAAATACGTGAAGCCCAAGGCGAGGCCTTGAAAAAGGAAAACATCGGGGTGGAAACATTGCATGGCGCTGGCAAGCACCTAGAATTGAAGTCGGATGGGCTTCAGTACTTTATGGATCGAGTCTGGATTCCACGTTCAGGAGATCTTAGACAGCTAGTGCTCGATGAGGCTCACACATCTCGTTATTCGGTACATCCCGGTGCGGACAAAATGTACCAGGACCTCAAAACTCTCTACTGGTGGCCAAACATGAAAGCAGAGATAGCCACTTATGTTAGTAAGTGCTTGACTTGTGCGAAGGTTAAGATTGAATATCAGAAACCTTCAGGCCTACTTCAACAACCAGAGATTCCGATGTGGAAATGGGATGGGATTTCCATGGACTTCATTACGAAGCTTCCGAGAACAACAGCGGGCCATAACATGATTTGGGTTATCGTGGACCGTTTAACCAAATCGGCCCACTTCCTGGCAATAAAAGAAACGGACTCGTTAGAGAAGCTGGCGAATCTATACATCAAGGAGATAGTCTCTAGGCATGGAGTGCCTACTTCCATTATATCTGATCGCGATGGGCGATTCACTTCTCGATTCTGGACTACTCTCCAAGATGCTCTAGGAACTCGTCTCGATATGAGCACAGCCTATCACCCACAGACGGATGGACAAAGTGAACGTACCATCCAAACA
Organism: Ambrosia x helenae; assembly: GCA_030844895.1. NCBI lineage: Eukaryota > Viridiplantae > Streptophyta > Magnoliopsida > Asterales > Asteraceae > Ambrosia > Ambrosia x helenae. The sequence goes on from CM061223.1 coordinate 38,881,100, forward strand.
TTAGAGGATCTGCTACGAGCATGCGTGGTGGACTTTGGTAATAACTGGGACAAGCACTTGCCCTTAATCGAGTTCTCTTACAACAATAGTTACCACACCTCGATTCAGTGTGCGCCTTTTGAGGCACTTTACGGGCGCAAGTGTAGGTCTCCTATCTGTTGGACTGAGGTTGGGGATAGCCAACTAACAGGTCCCAAACTCGTGCACGAAACCTCTGAGAAGATAGTGCAAATCAGAAACAGGATGGCTGCTGCTCGTGATCGACAGAAAAGCTACGCGGACAAACGTAGAAAACCTTTGGAGTTCCAGGTTGGGGACAAGGTTTTGTTAAAGGTGTCACCTTGGAAAGGAGTGATACGCTTTGGGAAACGAGGGAAGTTGAATCCCCGTTATGTTGGACCTTTCGAGATTGTTAAAAGGATTGGTCCGGTAGCTTATCAGCTGAATTTACCAGACGAACTCAGTGGAGTGCATAATGTATTCCACGTCTCAAACTTGAAGAAATGTTTATCCGATACGACACTGGTAGTGCCACTGGAGGAGATCCAGGTGGACGACCAGCTACGGTTCATGGAAGAACCAGTGGAGATTCTTGAGCAGGGCGTCAAGAAACTCAGGCAAAGCACTATACCTATCGTGAAGGTACGGTGGAATTCCCGTCTAGGACCAGAATACACGTGGGAGCGCAGAGATCAGATGCGGCTCAAATATCCACACCTCTTTTCTGAACCTGAACCTGTCCATAGATCAAATGCCGAACATAAAGCAGCTCGCTCAAAGTGAATTTCGGGGCGAAATTCCTTTCAACTTGGGGATGATGTGACATCCAGAAACCAAGCATACATTTTTTTAGCTGGCTTTACTGTTTACTTGCTGAATTTCGGGACGAAATTCTTTTCAACTTGGGGATGATGTGATACCCCGAAAATTCAGGTTCTCACTTTAACTAAACTCTAGTTACATTCCTTGCATTATACTTAACTAGGGTTAGTTAGATAAGACATACGTGCATAGTTATGAGTCAATGTGTGATTGCATGATTAGTGAACCTCGGACGTTGGTGAATAATAAACTTATGTGTCTCGGTGATACCTGACAAACTTATGTGAAAACCATACGTGATTATGTGAACCTAAACCGAACACGTTAATAGAAATCATTAAAAGTGGAGCATGAGGTTGATTAGGGTCTTAATGCATGGGGTTACACTTGTTACGGTCCGAAATAACGAAAACGTCGAAGGATAACGCGTCGGGAGGCGAAACGAGGCAAAAGCGCGCCACCCGGACCTGTGAGCGGCCGCTCACAGGCTCCGAGCGGCCGCTCCATTTAACCTGACGGGTCTAAACCGCCTCAAACTCATATTTAAGCATCCTTAACCCCCATGCAACCCTCATACTCAACCCTAATCGCCCCCTTACTGCCCCACACGAATATTTCACTCAAACAACCCCTGCTAAGGCTCAAGATCATCAATTGGGAGGCTCCAAGGCGCGCGATTGATCGATTGGGAGAGCTAAGGGTATATTTTACGATTTCTTATGCTTCTACCTTGTGTTTTCATTAATAAAAGTCATATAACAAGTTTGTCCAGGTCTGAATGAGTTTATAAAACATTAAAGCATGAATCTTTTTTAATATTAAATGGATTAAACATACTCATAGACGCTTAGTAACATCATAGGATACTTGTTGCGCAAGTAATTGGTGTTTTGATTCTTAAAGCTTTGATCTTGACATGTTTAATCATAGAATCTGATGGAATAGGTATTAGGAATGTTTTGTGTTGATAATTGATGATTGTTAATAGTTTTTATGCACACGGTAGGCGATTAAAGTATGATTTAGGCGAAACTAAAATCTGGACAGAATGGTTAGTCAAATTTGTAGGAGCTGTAACACGGCTCTAACATAATGATTTTAGTGTTTTCTTGGCATGGTTAGGTCACACCTGGTCTTAGCTTTTCATAATGGGTAAAATCATGTGTTTTGGACGCCGGATGAGTCGTTTTTGGAATTTTCATTGAAAATAGGTCAGATCAGAATTTCGGGTGTCAAATTGAGTCAACTTTGAAATATCATAACTCATGTTTTATAAAGAGTTGAGTCTTGAAATTTTTACAGAAGGTTAATATTGGAGTTTTTCAAGTTTTCCAAGTGGATTTATCCCGTTTGGAAGAATACACAATTTTTGGGAAATTATTTACCAAACTGACCTGTTAAGAGTGTTTCTGAACATAGCTGAGTTGGACGAATTTTAATTATTTTTGTGTTACGAGTTAAGACTAAACAAAAATAGGTATTGCCAAGTGAATCCCAAAGAAAATTCAGTAAAAATTTGGGAGGATAACTCACTGGTTTACTATTTTAAATAAATTCGTTTTGATGGCGCACAATCTGTCCTGAAAACACAGATTGTGTATTATGTGCTTATGTGATTACTTGAGGTCTTAGGTAATCTAAAATTGACATATAACGGAAGTACACATGTTTATGACACATACGGGCTGTGGAAACTAATTATAACCAACTCATTCACCAACGAGTCCGTAGGGTTTACTATTGCATGTAGAATCACTAGGCGTCGCATACACACTTTTGAATATTAAAACGCCTTGGACAAACGAGTTATATGGTGTAATGATGTTACGCCTATACTCACGTAGTGACACTGTTATTAGGGTGTCGGTAGCATATAATACTTGCTGTTCGGATTCTTTGCTTACGCGATAAGGTGAGTTTCACTACTTTTTCTCAAAGCATGCGTCTCGGGTTGAGACTACATTGGTAACGTTCTCTAGTCTGTTTTGAGACAACTTTCTTTTACACATCCCGGGTTTGGGGTGCATGGTTCACGTGGTGAATCTATTTTTACTAATTCATATATATGTCCTTGATGAACTAAACCAAACACATCTTTTAAGTCCTTCTAAATACCGAATCAATTGCCGGTTGGGCAAGCGGGTTAATTAGTTGATAGCGCTATTAGGTCTAACAAACCTCACATCGTGCTGGGAGCACGGATGTGAACTATTAGCTTCAAACATAATCATTGTCGATGGACAATGATGCAAGGCATCCTTATCCCGGTTATGGGAACTTGTTCATTAGTAGTTCGGTATTCGCCGGTTTTAGTTATCATGAGTGGGCTAGCTACCCCTGACATTTGAATTAGCTATTGTTTACAGGGTCTGAGAGACCAACGTTGTACACTTGACTTTTGGGGTTTTGAGAACCTACACTTTTATTTACATCGCTTACTTATATTGTGAACTCACCGACTTTATGTTGACACATTTTAGCATGCTTTGCAGGTCCTTAGGTATGGAGCACGTTCTAGGGCATGCATCATTTGTGTCTGGGGTTATGAATATTTAATTTTTCGTACTTTTTAACTTTGGTTTTGGGGCGCGTTGTCTTGCGCAGACTTTTGCAATTGATTTACTTTGTTTACGCTTCCGCATTACTTTAAATTGCTTGGTTAAACTTTGAAACTTTTTCTTAAAAACGAACTAAATGGTTTAGGCATTTAGAGTCGTTCATGATACTTATGGCTATGGGTCCTGGTTTGTCATGCGCCTCGCGGTAAAACTCCGCAGTGGAAATTTGAGGGTGTGACAATTGTGTTCCCTGCTTAAAAGGAAAACAACATAAAAGCTCTTACAAATCCATTGATGAGTCCAAAACAAGTCAATGTCTACAATTGTTGCACATGGACTTGTTTGTCCCAGTTAAAATCAGGAGTCTAAGAAGAAAAAGATTTTGTCTTGTCATAGTTGATGATTTTTCTAGGTTTACATGGACTTACTTTTTACACTCTAAGGATGAGACTGCAGGAATCTTGAAGGACTTTGTCACCAAAGTTGAAAAACAATATGACTTGCCAGTAAAAGTCTTTAGAAGTGATAATGGAACATAGTTTAAAAATAAGGAGTTGAATGACTTATGTGTGTCAAAAGGAATTGTGAGGCGGTACAGCATTCCAAGAACACCAGAACAAAATGGGGTGGTTGAGAGGAAAAATAGAACTCTCATTGAAGCTGCAAGAACCATGCTAGCAGATTCTGGTTTGCCACTGTCCTTCTAGGCAGAAGCTGTAAACACTGCTTGCTATGTTCAAAACAGAGTTTTAATCAACCCAAGACATCAAAAGATTGCTTATGAAATTTTGTTCAAAATCAAACCACTAATCTCATTTTTAAAAATCTTTGGCTGCCTATGTTTCATTTTAAATCTTAAAGATTCCATCTCAAAATTTGCAGCCAAAGTAGATTATGGATATTTTCTGGGATATTCTTCTACTGCCAAGGCCTACAAAGTGTTGAACACAAGGACCAGGACTATAGAAGAAACTCTGAATGTAAAGTTCAATGAACTTTCATCCTTAAAAATTCCAGCAAATCCTGCTGAGTTGTTTGATTTAGATAAATTCAAATTTGAAGATATTACTGTCAAAACTAACAGTGCAGGTATTCCACAATCTCCACAACAAGACTACATAACAGATGTTGTGATTCCAAGTCACTATAAAGTCTATTCTGTATCAGGGGAAGCAGCTGTTCAAAACACCTGTCAAAACTCTGCCACAGCTGAGTCAGCCACTGTTGGCCAGTCTTACCCTCAAACCACTGCTTCACCAACTTCATCCACTGCTCAATCATCTGTTGACAAAAGTCAGTCCAATTTCACACCACTTGGACCCATTCCCCCACCTCCATTTCAAACATCTGTTGGTACTACAGAAGTGCAAACAGATGTTACATCAACAGAGTCACCAAACCTCTGTCCTTCACCTCAAAATGTCATCATACCATATCAGGGAGATCTAATCTACCTAAGAGCTCATCCACCAGATCAAATCATTTGCAACATCAGAGAGGGTGTGCTCACAAGAATCCAATCCTCAAACATCTGTCTTTTTGCAGGCTTTCTATCTCTTACACAACATGTCAAGTACCAAGAGGCATTAAAAGACAACAATTGGGTAGAAGCCATGCAGGAAGAGCTCCGTCAGTTTAAAAGACAACAAGTATGGGAACTTGTACCACTACCAAAGGATGTTTGTCCAATTGGCACAAAGTGGGTCTTCAAAAACAAAACTGATGAAAGTGGTATAGTTGTCAAGAATAAATCCAGGCTTGTGGTTCAAGGCTTCAGACAAGAAGAGGGTATAGACTATGATGAAACCTTTGCTCCTGTAGCTAGGCTAGAAGCTATCAGACTCTTTCTAGCCTTTGCTGTCAACCACAACATCAAGGTGTATCAGATGGATATCAAATGTGCATTCCTATATGGCAAAATTCAGGGGGAGGTCTATGTATGTCAACCACCTGGTTTTGAAGACACATTCCATCCTGATTATGTATACAAGCTCAACAAAGCTTTGTATGGATTAAAACAAGCATCTAGGGCCTGGTATGAAACTCTTTCCACCTTTCTTTTATCCACAAGAGGTAAAATTGATAAAACCTTGTTTCTAAAATGGAAAGGGAAAGACTTAATGATTATTCAAATATATGTGGATGACATCATTTATGGGTCCACATGTAACAAAATGTGTGAAGAGTTTAGGAAACTCATGACAACAGAGTTTGAAATGAGTGTTATGGGTGAACTTCAGTGCTTCCTTGGTCTCCAAGTGAAGCAGCTGCAAAATGGCATATTCTTTCATCAAAATAAATATGTGAAAAATTTATTAACCAGATTTGAGATGAATGACTGTAAGCCATGTAGTACACCCACGAGCACAACCAAGCTACTCATTATTGATGACAAGGATGAACTGGTTGACTAGACACACTACAGATGCATGATTGGGTCTTTATTGTACTTAACTGCATCTAGGCCAGACATTATGTTTGCCACTTGTGTTTGTGCAAGATCCTAGGCTTCTCCTAGAAAGTCAAACCTTATTGCTGTGAAAAGGATATACAGATACCTAAAAGGTGCTCCCACACTTGGTATCTGGTATCCTGCTAATAGAAACATTGAGCTTTCAGGTTATTCAGATAGTGATTTTGCTGGCTGCCACACCACAAGGAAGTCTACATTAGGAGGGTGCTAGTTTCTAGGGAATGCCTTAGTCTCATGGCAAAGCAAAAAGCAAGCAGTTGTTTCAACTTCAACAGCACAGGCTGAATACATTGCTGCTGCAAGCTGTACAGCCTAACTCATGTGGCTTCAAAATCAACTGCTGGATTTTGGGATAACTGCACTAAGGACTCCACTCATGTTGGATACTCAAGCTGCTGAAAATATCATCAAAAATCCAGTCTCTCATTCAACCACAAAACACATAGACATCAGACATCACTTTGTCAGAGATAGCTATGAAAAAGGTTTGATTTCTCTGCACCATGTTCCAACAGAGGATCAGTTGGCAGATGTGTTGACAAAAGCTTTAGACACATCCACCTTTACAAATCTGATTTCTAGAATTGGTATGCTAAACATGGACTAAACAACAAAAATGTTTTAAATAAAAAAACATTAAAATGTTTCAGAAAATCAAAATTCACCCTTAAAAATAGCATTTTGGTTGAAAAATCTGTTTCAAACATCTGATCAGATAAAACAACCACTGTTTGGTTGAAAAATCTGTCTCAAACCTCTGATCAGATAAAACAACTGTTTCATTATATATATCTATATATATATATATATATATATATATATATATATCTAAAAAAACCAATAGCATCAGCACTTTGTTAAGACAACAGTTGTTTGCATCAGACCTTTGGCAACAGCCGTATGCCACCAGATGTTTGCCACGTCTGCTCTCAAAAGCAGAGTTTTGGCCACATCAGCGGTTTCAACAGAGGCTATAAAAACCCTCTTTTACCACAACAGTTGTTACACTGTCTCATTGTATTCAAATTACTGAAACCGTCTTCTTCAACCTCAAACCCTCACTCTAATTCCTTTCATCCTCACACTCGAAATCTATTACAATGGATATTCAAGCCAAAGCTACCCACAATTATCTTCCATATCTGGTCAAAACAGATGAAAACATCCCATTCCATACCACCATCGACATCATCCTCAATTCCAAATACCTGACAATCCTAACTGCTGATGCTCCCATCTATCTCGATACCCTCCAAGAATTTTGGTTAAATGCTGAGTTTCTTCTTCAGGACAAAAGGCCTACAACCATCATATCAAAAATTGGAGAAACAAATGTCGCCATGACCCCCAACTGATATCCACAACCTTCTCACTGAATGACCTGTCAGGTAACGACTCTTTCCCTAAGGCTGAACTTCACACAGAGTTTCAGGAAAGAGGTTGTGATGCACAAATGACTGGGTCAACTCTTTTCAAAAAGTTTTTCCCACGAGTCATGAAATTTTTCTTTCATACCCTCCTTCTCTGTGTCTCTGCTAAGTCCACTTCCTTGAATGAAATCCCATTGAGGATTCAGTAATTGGGATATGCTATGTTGTCAAAATCTGACTTCAATTTATCCCAGGGCCTGTTTCTAGATTTAGTATCAAATGTGAAGGCCATAAAGTCTGGGTCTAATAATGCTTTTCTGATCTACCCAAGAATTTTAAGTGTAATCCTTCAAAAGGTTTTACCTGAAAAAGGTTTTTAAAAAGGGTATATCTTTCCAAATGAAAAGCCTAACTGATGAAACTTTCACAAGAATGTTGGGTTCAAACACCCAAGAAAAAGTGTCAAAAGTTTCTAAAACACAAACAAAGAGGACTAAGACAACAACTGCTGTCCAAACCTCTATTGTTGAGCCCACTGCTCCTGGTGATCATGGCACTACATCCAGTGCTGTGAAACCCACACCAGCCACCTCCAAAAGAAAACGTCCATCTACAAAAACCACCACTAAAACCAAAAAGGGGCCTCTGGAAGATGAGATACCAGAGGAAAACCCTGTTGCAACACAAAAGCAACAAGAAACCACTGTTATTACTTCCTCACAACAGATGGATATATCTCAACCTGAACAAACTCCTCATGAATCCTCATAAAAGGATCATGTTGTAAGCCAAAGGGAACCACATCATGAGACATATGAGTCACTTGACCATATGATCATCAGCCCTTCTCCCATGGCTACTTCTCTTTTCACTTCTCCACCTTCACCATCACATGTCCTTCCAACAATGCAAACACTGTTTGAGGCTATTGATAAAACTTAGGATATTCCCAGTTCCTCTCCTTCACCCATCAATGAGAGTATGCACCAACAAGTGACTGGGATTAAGGAAAATCAAACAGCTATGCCACAAACAGAGGAGGTTACACCCCTGGAGTTAAATGAAACTCTAGGTGAGTTTTCAAGTGAAGCAGCCACTACTACTGTAGAGACCATGGTTTCACAACAAGACAGTGGTTACATAACTAAGACTTCCTTGAAGGCAACAACTGATGAGGCTACTATAGTGTCCCTAAAATCAGTTGGAAGTCCCCAGAACCGAGACAAAGGGGCATCTGGTTCTCATTCTTTGGACTCACTTCCTAGGACTGAACCAGATACAACTACCACTGGTAGGAACCCAGATGATCCTATTAATTTAGGTGATGGGTTAAAATACCAAGAATTGACGGCTAGAGTACAATCCAATGAAACCTCTGTTGCTGACATCAAATCAGATATCAAGACAATTTTGGGATCCTTGGCTGCTCTTACCAAAAGTCAACCATCTACTAAAGATATTGCTAGTGAGCTATGTAAATCTGTTTCCCCATCATCATAACTCATAGAAAACTAGAAGATCAAACACATGAAACATACATGGCTCAGATCAGAAATATGGTAGATGCTAGGTACACAGATACCCAAGAAGACATTAAAGCCATCAAAGACCACCTGCTGAAGACCACTGGCTCTGCCCCTACTACTATCAGAAGAGATGAAAATGATGATCAGTTCATAGCTGATGATGCCAAAAAGGGGGAGAGTGGCAGAGATAGACTACCCAAGCTAAAGCCATTTGGAACAAAACCAGGGTCTGAACCAGCACCACCACAACAACCAAATCCCAATTGTCACACCCTCAAATTCCGCTTGCGGGATTTTACCGCGAGGCGCATGACAAACCAGGACCTAAGTCAACGATCACAATAAACAACACTATATGAACAACACAATACTCAAAAGAACATAGTTATAAAACATAAACTGTAGCGGAAGCTTAAAACGTTTACAACCCAACCGACATTGTTCAATGTTTAATACAAACCATGCACTAAACCCTAGACGCCATGCAGACTCGTGCGCCTAGTTCCAGTTGATGCTACCTTAGCGACCTGAGAAAACATGCCAAAAAGACGTCAACATATAATGCTGGTGAGTTCACAGGTTTGTTCAAAAGAGTTACCAAGTGTTACCAAATGTTACCACGTGTTACCATGTCCATACTATATCAGTGTTACCAAGTACGCTAGCTAGGCGTATGTTTTCTTACTACTACGATTGGAAACCATTACTAGACACGTTTAGCAATGTTTAGCATGTTTAGCAGCCCGTATGTTCAGCACGATAATGTTCCTGTTCGAGACAATATGCACCCGCCCGGTCCTCCAAGCCGTCGAGTGGGGCAGGTCACGCCCAATAGATCTATCCACATTTCCCCCGTTGTGCAACCCCGCACATTCATGGTTTCCCCCGGGACTTTCAATAGATCGCATAGTACACAAGTTCAAAACCATAGTATGACATATGTTACCAAAATAGTTTAGCGCATGTTTTCTCCCCCAAAAGTTTAAGCAGTAAAAGTGGGGCAGTGAACTCACCTTAGTTTGCGTTCTTCAATTACAAGTACAGATGTTTAGCCCTTGATAATCCCTCTACTGAGATCTATCAAAATGTTCTCATAAGTGTTCCGACTAATAACCATAAGGTTATCTAGTCCCCGATTGTCCAGATCGTAACCAAGCATGTTTTAAAACGTGTTTGAATGTTTAACCGACACACTAGACCGACCCGACATCCCGTTGGTGACCCATTACCCTAACTAATCAAGTACACATAGATTACACGCAAGGTTCAAGCATAAAATACTTAGTTTGTATCAAAAATCTCATTTCTGCATCAGAACGGTCGAACCAGTCAGTTTTAGGTCTCCTTCGCACCTTTTCAGTCTCCTTCGCACCTTTTACCTTTCGTTCGACCGTTTGATGCTTCCTTCGCACGTTATACCACGTTCGCCCAACGAAAAGCCAGGTTCGACCCTGGTATTCCTCCTTCGCACCATCGATTGGTCGAAGGAGGCCAGGTTCGCCCCTGTTGTTCAATTTTGCCTAAAAAACGCTTCAAACACATTCAAAACGACTCGAAACATCACCAATCACAGCAGTCAAACATGATTATGTTATCCTAACAAAACCCCACTGATTTTGTCCCAAACCATATCCGTTTCAGCCCTTTCCCAAAATGGTAAAAATTATGGAAACATCACTTTCATGCATGAGTTCTTTACCCAATTTGGAAACTTTTGAAATCGATTCATGCTTAACTTAAAACACTCAGTTTGTCGATCATCCGATCTTCCTTATAGGTTCTATTGATCATAAATACTCTACAACACGTCTAGATTCGTCAAAATCCCCAATTTACACATAACATCATCATCTAACCGATTCTAACCCTAAACAACAATCAATCAGCATTAATAACAATCCTACATCTTGTTCCTAACATAGATAAAGCAGCAAAGCATTGAACAAGACATTACATCACTTAATACTCAACTAACACATGTTTATTATCATGAAAACCTATGTTAAACGATAAGGTTTTGTTTTAGAAAGATGTTTAAAAGGTTTTTAATCATAAAAACACCCTTAGAACAGATCCGGACAATTAGGGTTAGATGAAAACGAATTAAAATGCTCTTAAAAAGGTTTAGGATTATGAACACACCTTGGATTCTTGTTTAGATGATGTAGATAGGTTAGATTATTAAAAAGAAGAGCAAAAACTCCTTCCTTAGTGTTTTAGATCGTTTGAGAGTGTTTTGGGACGGCTAGGGTTTGTGAAATGATGAAAAATGACAAAGGTTGGTGTTTATACTAATTCTCCTTCGCACCAATTCATTGGTTGAAGGTAGTCTCCTTCGCCCCTTTCACAGGGTCGAATGAGACCTGTCCTGGTCGAAGGGAATTCCTTCAACTCCACTTCCCTGGTTCGCCCATCCACAATGGGTCGAACCAGACATTTTTCCTCCTTCGACCACTCGAAGTGGTCGAACCAGGAGCCCTTACTATCAAGTTTTCCAGTTTGTCGTGTTTAACGCATTCTAACACATCTTAACACATAAGCATGCATCCATAGTCTATATTTAGCATATTTAGGCACGTATGATCATTTATACATTGTTTAAGCAGGTCTAAGTATGCAATCCACCACACGACCCATAATCTACACATATACTTAATTAGTTCATGTAATGTCACCAACAACGGAACCCGGTACTAGTGTATTCCCAAAATGACTCCCAATGATCCTCCAGATCATTGAACCCTGGACAATCCTAACTTTACCCGACTCAACTAACCCAGTTAAGTTTGTTTATAACGTTTCTCACTATGGTAGACTTAGATGTTACTAATATGTTTAAGCCGAACATGCCGGGTGTCACATCATCCCCACGTTGAAAGAATTTTCGTCCCGAAAATTGCACGAAGCCCCAAAATGAAAAAGACGAAAAGGAAGAAAACGAAAAGAAAAGTTACCGGTTGTCACATCATCCCCACGTTGAAAGGGAATCTCATCCCGAGATTCACTCTGCTTCAGCAGTAACACGCCTGGACTCGAACGCGCGTTTCGGAAAGAGATGAGGGTACTTAGCCTTCATCTGGTCCTCTCGTTCCCACGTGAACTCCGGTCCACAATCCGAGTTCCAACGAACTTTAACGATGCGGATTTTACTCCGCCGAAGGCTACGAATCTTGTAATCGAGGATCTCCACGGGTTCCTCCACAATGCGAAGACGATCATCAACCTTGATCTCTTCCAGTGGCACAACAAGAGATTCGTCAGCCAAACACTTCCTTAAGTTAGACACATGGAAGACGTTGTGGACATTACCGAGCTCCGTCGGTAAATCAAGTCTGTACGCCACCGGTCCAATCCGTTCCAGGATTGCGAACGGTCCGACGTAACGAGGGTTAAGCTTGCCACGCTTTCCAAAGCGTATGACGCCCTTCCATGGTGAAACTTTCAGAAGCACCCTGTCCCCAACTTGGAACTCTAGTGGTTTGCGACGGCGATCGGCATAGCTCTTCTGACGATCCCGCGTAGCTGCCAAATGGTTACGGATCTGTACGATTTTCTCCGAAGTTTCGTACACCAGTTCCGGGCCAGTGAGCTGACTCTCGCCCACCTCGGCCCAACACAAGGGAGACCGGCATTTCCGTCCATACAGAGCTTCGAACGGAGCTGCCCCGATACTGGAGTGGTAGCTGTTGTTGTAGGAGAACTCCACCAACGGCAGGTGAGTCTCCCAACCCTTGCCAAAATCAATGACGCATGCCCGCAGCATGTCCTCCAGTGTTTGTATCGTCCGCTCACTCTGTCCGTCAGTTTGCGGATGATAAGCCGTACTCATATCCAGCTGAGTACCCAAGGCCTTATGAAGAGCCTTCCATAAACGCGAAGCAAAGCGGGAATCACGATCAGAAATGATAGAAACAGGCACCCCGTGCCGAGAAACCACCTCGTTAAGGTAGAGTCGAGCCAATCGCTCGAGTCCATCCGTTTCCTTAATAGGTATAAAGTGCGCCGATTTCGTCAACCGGTCGACGATCACCAAAATCATATCACAACCACTTGGTGATCTCGGTAGTTTGGTGACGAAATCCATCGTGATCCGCTCCCACTTCCATTCTGGAATCTCAGGTTGTTGTAGGAGACCAGACGGCTTCTGATGCTCCACCTTGACCTTAGCACAGGTCAAGCATTTGCTCACGTAGGAGGCTATATCAGCCTTCATGTTAGGCCACCAATAGAGTATCTTCAAATCCTGATACATCTTGTCAGAGCCTGGGTGAATAGAATACCGGGATTTGTGAGCCTCGTCCAAAACAAGCTCCCGCAATCCCCCGAATAAAGGAACCCAAACACGCCCAGCGAAGTAGTGTAGGCCATCAGACCTAAGTTCAAGATGTTTGTCCGCACTGTGCATCGTTTCGGCCTTACGGTTCTCTTCCTTCAAGGCATCCAACTGGGCCGAACGAATCCGGTCAGGCAAGGAGGAATGAATGGTAAGCTGCAAAGCTCGGACACGCCGGGGCTTCGCAGACTCCGTCCTGCTCAAGGCATCCGCCACAACGTTTGCCTTGCCAGGATGGTACTTAATCGCACAGTCGTAGTCGTTCAATAGTTCAACACAACGACGTTGCCGCATGTTCAACACCTTTTGGTCGAAAATATGCTGGAGACTCTTGTGATCGGTGTATACTTCACACTTGGTACCGTACAAGTAATGCCTCCAGAGTTTCAACGCAAAGACTGTTGCGCCCAGTTCCAAGTCATGAGTAGTATAGTTCTTCTCATGAACTTTGAGTTGACGAGAAGCATAAGCGATAACCTTCCCGCGTTGCATCAACACGCAACCTAGACCCCGAATCGAAGCATCACAATACACAACGAAATCATCCGTACCCTCTAGCAAGGATAAGATAGGAGCAGAGCAAAGTTTAAGCTTCAGCATCTGAAATGCTGATTCTTGTGGTTCGTCCCAGTCGAACTTTCGGTCCTTCTAGGTGAGAGCGGTGAGGGGTTGAGCGATCTTCGAAAATCCCTCAATAAAACGCCGATAGTAACCCGCAATGCCTAGGAATTGCCGCACCTCAGATGGCATCTTCGGTGCTTCCCAGTCCTTAATAGCTTCGATCTTAGCCGGATCGACATGAATTCCCAGTTCATTCACCACATGCCCTAGGAATTGAACTTCCCGTAACCAAAAATCACACTTTGAGAACTTAGCATACAGCTGCTCCCGTCTCAAAAGTTCCAAGACCAACCGCAGATGTTCCTCATGATCCGCCTTGTTCTTGGAATAAATCAGAATGTCATCAATGAACACGATGACGAACTTATCAAGGTACGGTTTACAAACGCGGTTCATCAAATCCATGAACACCGCCGGTGCGTTAGTGAGACCGAAAGGCATGACCAAGAAATCAAAATGGCCATAACGAGTGCGAAAAGCAGTCTTCTGAATGTCAGCTTCCCTGACGCGCAACTGGTGATAGCCGGACCGCAAATCAATCTTCGAATAGTAGCTGGAGCCCTGAAGCTGGTCAAAGAGATCATCAATGCGAGGAAGAGGATAACGATTCTTGATGGTCACTTTGTTCAGCTCGCGGTAATCAATACACATACGAAGGCTTCCGTCCTTCTTCTTCACGAAAAAAATAGGAGCTCCCCACGGGGAAGAACTCGGTCAGATGAAACCCTTTTCCAAGAGTTCCTGTAACTGGCTGGACAACTCTTGCATCTCGGGAGGTGCAAGACGATATGGGGCTCGGGCAATAGGAGCCACGCCCGGAGCGAGATCGATACCAAACTCAACCTGATGATGGGGAGGAAGACCAGCCAATCGTCAGGAAACACATCGGAAAAGTCACAAACCACCGGGATATCCTCGATCTTCTTCTCATCGTCAGTAGAAACGTTAACAAGTGCCAGAATGGCCGAACAGCCCTTCCGAAGATACTTACGGGCTTTCATGCTAGAAATGATGCTTAGCGAAGCACCGCTTTTCTCGCCATGAACCGAAAGAATCTCCCCATCAGGGAGAGGGATCCGAATAACCTTATCAAAGCAAACAATCTCCGCACGATACAACGATAACCAATCCATGCCCACAACGACATCGAAACTACCCAGAGGTACAGGCATAAGGTCAATGGGGAATGACAGACCCGACAGCTCCAAGTGGCACTCCCTAAGGATATGAGTCGCCTCAATGTTCTTACCGTTAGCCAATTCTATTAAGTACTTAGCCTCTAAAGGTGTGGGTACTACATCTAGCAATTGACTAACATCCACAGATACGAAACTCTTATCGGCACCAGAATCAAATAAAACAGAAACATAGCGATTGTTGAGAAGGAACGTACCGGTAACTGTGTCTGGATCCTGCCTAGCCTCCGCAGATCCGATGACGAAAGCACGTGCAGTCCTGCCTCCGCCGCCGTTGTTCCCGTTACCGTTCCCGCCCCTCCCATTATCGCCCTGCTTCAGTTTGGGACAATCACGCTTGAAGTGTCGAGTGTCAACACAGTTGTAACACCCCTGCCTCCCCTGAGTCCCCTGAGCAGCAGGAGCAGGAGTAGCCGCAGGAGTCTGAGTTGGGGTGAGCGCCACCTTGCAATCCTTAGCATGGTGCCCCAACTGATGGCATCGATTACAACGAGCCCGATCACAACCCCCAGAATGATGAAAACCACACTTGTTGCACTTGGGATGCTTCCCAGCATATCCACCGGTCTTCTGCCCTGAAGACGACCCCGATCCATCAAGCTTCTTGGCCGGTTGAGACGGCGCTGGCATAGCACTCTTCCCCACGTTCTCCCATTTCCTCTTGTTGCCCTCAGAACTCTTCACAGCCGAACCCTTGGGAGGCAAAACACCCTCCGCGACCTTCATGTTGGTCATCTTGTGTGCCGAACGGACGACCTCAGCCAGTGTAGGAAGATTCCCAGCAGCCACTAACCCAGCAATTTCCGGCACCAACCCAGAAATGTAGTGTTCGATCCTTCGGTACTCAGGTGTGTGCATATCAGGACACAACACCGCCAGTTCATTGCGTCGCACGGTATACTCCTCAATCTCGGACCCCACCATCTTGTAGTTCTAGACCTCATACTCCAACTTCTGTACTTCCTCCCTAGGACAGTACTCACTCTTCAGTCGCTGAACAAAATCCGCCTAAGGCATAGCATGAGCTTCCCCCAAGCCCATGTTCTGCGTAGTAGCATTCCACCACGACAATGCAGGACCCTCGAATGTCGCAGTAGCATACTTAACCCGGTCCTCAGCAGGACAGTTGCACATCAAGAAAACAGACTCAACCTTCTCCAACCATCGGAGCAGTCCCACTGCTCCTTTAGTTCCAGCAAAGTTGTGGGGCTGGCAGTCCCTAAACTTCTTGTAGGAACACTGAGGTGGAGGTGGGTTGACAGCAGCACCTGAAACACGACACAAAGATAAACCACAAAAAGAAACATGACACCCAAGAACGAAGCAAGGTAGGCAAGAACCATCTTACCACCAAAAGCATTGTGCCCAGCCTGGAAAGCAGCCAAGGCTATGTTCACTTGCTATTGAAGCAAGTTGTTCAGCTCTGCTTGGGTCATGTTGATGTTACCATGACCACCGCCACGGCCACCGCCGCCACGACCACCACCACGACGTCCACCACCACGTGCGCCCGACATGATCTGACAAATCAGAAATCGAGAGGTTCAGATTCACTGCTAGTGTCAACCACTAGTAGCTACAAGAGTTACATCTAGACCCGATCCAGGACTATGCATCCAAGTTCAGAGTCCACTCGGATTTTCATGCATTTCAGTTTATGATTTCGTGTGCACCCGAAATGATAAACTGCTCTACATGGTCCTCCAAGTTTTCCCTTAGCTTGAACTCAAGTCGCCGAATACTGGCATCTAGCATCATGCTATCACAAGCATAAGTGCACAAGATTATGTGTGAGCAAGTGCGTCTATTGGAGTACGAAGGGAGATGTCCGAATCCTGGACAGATCTCAAGAGTACGCAAAACTACCCCAATGTAACATCGCCAAAAATTTCAAATTATGAAACGTATATTGTTTACATAACATGCCTAAGTTTTATTTCCCGACCACACAACTTATATATTTATAAACATATATATATAATAATAATAATAATAATAATAATAATAATAATAATAATAATAATACTTCATATTTTATCAAGTATTAAACTACACCCTTAACAAACCACCATTAACCCACTTTGTGCTTTGGAGCCCAGCCCAACAAACCCCAAGTATCCGGCCCATTAACCAAGCCCAAAACCCCCTTTGATTCTGTTTTAAAAAAATAATTATATGCTTTGGCCGGGGTTCGAACCCGCGCCAAAGCCACACACACACACATGCACAACCAACTGGGCTGGACCTTCTATTTGAAAATAACCCGGACACTTGTTATATTTATACACATTTTAAGAACCTTCACAGTTGACAAGGAAAGTCAACTGTGGGTTCGCGTATGGATCAATCCTATGTTTTAACTCATGATTAATCTAAAATTGGTAAATTTGGTTGATTACCGGCCTATTACAACACGATTACACGTCTATTACACGTCAATCGTTGACTAATTATTCAAATTATACGCGTATAGTATTAAACGGGGTCAAACCTTCCAATTAACCCAACCCTTTGATCCACTATATAATCAGACCCTCTGCGAACCTTGTTTACTCGCTCACAACTCTCTCTCAACCTCCAATTCTCCCTGATTCACTCTAATTATTGTTATTGTGTTCATCGTTTGACTTTTGCCTTGACCCGACCATTATCATCAAATCATCACTGTGAGTTCTTGTTTTTTCTGTGGGTTTTACTAGTCGGCAATCATATAACATAAACCCTAACTTTAATCGGGTTCATTATGTCTGAATCGTTCAATTGAAATTTCTAGGGTTCGTGATTTTATTTGGGGATAAACTTGATTCGCGTATGTGTATTTAATTATTTTAAAACAAGAAACATCACAACCACCGGCCTAGGCCAAGTGGTTGTGACCATGGTCCTCCACAGTGGTTACCCGGGTTCGAGTCCGGCTCTGACCGTTTTTGTTCTTTTCTTTTCTTTTCTTTTCTTTTTTTAAACAAACAATTACATATATATATATATATATATATATATATATATTAAACCTTTTAATCTTTTAAATTCATTTTAAAATATCAAAACTATTTTATAAATTCTAAAAAAATTACATTTGTTTAATCTGAGATAAAAGTTTTATTTGTAATTTTTATTTTTCAGAAATTCATTTATTTAATATTTATAATAATTAAATCATTTTTATACTATTATATTTATAAAAATCCATTTACATATCAAAACAATTTTATTAATTTCTCCAAAATTTATCCTGACTTTTTATAAAGTCAAACTTTACTGAAATAATTTTTAATTCAGTAAAATCATTTATTTTATATTTTTAATCAATTTTTGTTAGATTTAATCATAATTAAATCATAATAAATCCAATTTTCATCATTTTTGCACCAAAATTTTATACAAATTATTTTTAATTATTTAGAACAGAAATATGATTTTTAAAATAGGAATTCTTTAATTTTAGTATTTTTGAATATTAAAGTTAAATATTGGCTATTTATAAATAAATAGATTTAAAAATCTATTTTAAATGAAATAATTTTATAAAAATTATTTTTATGCTTCAAACACTTTTATGTGTACATTCAAAATTTAAATTTTATAAAAAGACTTTCTTTCATTAATTATCAAATTTTCTTTATCTAATTAACATTTTAATTTAAAATTCAACAATTGATTATCCCCAAATCGAAACCCTAGGATACACTTGTAAGTTAATTAGACTTAGACTTATTATATATTACCTTATTATAGGGTGATATTTGGAATCATTTTGGGCAACACAATTATTACATCTTTTCAACAAGTTAACATTTGCTAAGGTGAGTTTTACATAGCCCCTTTTCTATTTATCACCATTTTTGGGGTGAAACATGTTTATAACATCATCATTGCAATTCAATCATCAATGTGTCTATGTGTTTTCTATGTTGCATTATGTCTTGAGCATGATTAGAGTAAGCACCATTCTAGCATAATCATTAACATTGATCAAGCCGACGGTATACATTGATAGATCTATTGGACTGACAATCCCACCCGGATACGTGCCTCCTACAAAGGTTACGTGGGTGTTTGTTATCGCATAACATATTCAATTGGACCATGAGCGTATGGTATGTATCATTTTATAACAGTCATCAGGGTTGATTATGCACTCGATTTATTTCTAGTATGTTCTCACATATGGGCTAGATTGACATGACACATGAATTGCACATCATTTTTATTCAAATATCAAAAACCTATGTAATTCTCACCAACTTTTGTTGACCCAAAACATTTTCAACTTAACATGTTTCAGGTTCTACTTGTTCGAAGATTTGCTTGAAGATATGTGCATAGTTTTATTCAATTTGATGTACGAATTCTTGTAGAACAATTGTATGTAATTTATCTAAATCATTTAATGAAATTTATTATTCACCATGAGCTACTGAACAATCATCAATACGTGACATCCCGATGTTTCCGCCATCGGTTGGGGTGTTACAGATTGGTATCAGAGCCATGGTTATAGGGAATTAGGTTATTAGAGAAATAATCTAGTCTATAACCATAGGATTTAACAAGTACTTGCTTCTTTTACTTGCTATACTCTATCTCCCTCCTACTTCTTATCTCTACTTTCATCCCTACAAGAAGGTTGCTCTCCATCACTGGATCCACTCTTAGACTAATAAGGCAAAATCCTCAGGTTTAACCTGAACCACCTTGAGATCTCGTCAAAGTTCTAGATTTTAATAACGAACACGTGCAATCTGGAAGGGTGAACGCCTGTATTCTGAGTCTTCTGTCTAGGCTGGCATTGCGCATATATCCCAATCAGACGAGGGACCCGGATGCCTACCTGGGAATTCTTGGGATGAGTGTTCACTTATAGACTAAAGCATGTCTTCATATGTTATTAGAATTGAGAATCTTTGATAAGTCAACGTTTTCGTTTATTCGTTTTAATTAATGAATAAATGATTACAATCCTTATATAATCTCATTGTGTCTATTACAGATCATGCCTCCACGTCGCAGTGCTCGTCTTAACAGTGGTGAAAATCATGATGAAGGAAGTAGCAATCACAACCACAACCACGGTACTAACCACAACAACAACAACAACAACAATGGTGTCGATGCCCAACTGGCTGCAATCATTTCTCAACAAATGGCGCAGCAAATCGCAACTCTGGTTCCCAATTTACTAGCTCAAGTCATCCAGTTGAACGGCAATGGGAACGGCAACGGGAATGGAAATGGAAATGGACACCACAACAGGAATGGACTTCCAGCCTGTACCCTTAAGCACTTTAATTCTTGCAATCCCCCAAAATTCAGTGGAGAAGAAGGAGCTTCAGGACTCCTACAATGGTTTGAGGGCATTGAAAATACCTTCATTAACAGTGAATGCCCTGACAACTTTAAGGTCCGTTATGCCATGAGTGTTCTTCATAAACGAGCACTCACTTGGTGGAATGAAGAAAAACGCACTCGCGGAGCCGAAGCTGCACTAGCCTTAACCTGGGATCAAGCTAAAGACATTATGAAGGCAGAGTTCTGTCCTCGTAATGAAATTAAGAAGCTGGAAGATGAATTTCATGATCTTGCTCAAGACAGTGGGGAAAACCTCGCTTACAACACTCGTTTTCACGAACTTAGCTTACTGCTACCCCACAAAGTCACCCCTTTGCCCATTGCGATCGAAAAATACATTGGTGGCTTACCGATGCAGATTCAAGACACAGTGTGGGGAAGGAACCCTGCTACTTTGGAAGAAGCAAAGCGTTTGGCTGCCACCCTAACAGATAACCATGTGAAAGCAGGAACCCTGACTCGTAAAGGGGAAAAGAAAAAGGATACTTCCCAACCTGTCATTGACATCAAAACTGAGGCCTCAACCAACGGGAAGAACAAGGTCAGGAATTTTGCAATAGACACCACTGCCCACCCACCAAGAAACAATACAATGGGAACCTACCTAAGTGTGACACCTGCCAGTATCACCATCCAACTCAAGTACCCTGTCGACAGTGCACCAATTGTCAGAGGTATGGGCATCTTGCGGAAGCTTGTCGAATCCCTGCTACAAACGCTCTTGATGCTCCAAATAATCCCGCTTGAGACCCTCCAACTACTCAACATCAAACCCTACCATTTGAATAACATCTACTTTCTCTTTAATTTCATGTATTGTCACTTTTGAATCAGATAATAAATTCAAATATTATCATAACATCTGCGTGCATACTTGTTTGAATATGAATTAATTGCTATATCTACTTGCTTACTTGTACAACAATTAGTTGACTACCAAACAACTTACTTAACGATTGGTAGAGGTCATCATGTCTATCCAACAGTCGGGAGAGGCCCTACCACCTGCTCAACGACTGGTGGGGACTATCAGACCTGCTCAACAATCGGTAAAGTCATAAAAGGGCACAAACCCTAATGTAAGGTAAATTGGTAATTACGGTCCGGAACGTAATCATGAATTTACAGGTACGTTAAGGTAGTGTGAAATTTTATCAAGGTTTCCGGTAGTTGACCAATTGTAACCCTGGTTTTCTCTTAACTTCGGGACGAAGTTCCTAAAAGTAGGGGAGACTGTAACATCGCCAAAAATTTCAAATTATGAAACGTATATTGTTTACATAACATGCCTAAGTTTTATTTCCCGACCACACAACTTATATATTTATAAACATATATATATAATAATAATAATAATAATAATAATAATAATAATAATAATACTTCATATTTTATCAAGTATTAAACTACACCCTTAACAAACCACCATTAACCCACTTTGTGCTTTGGAGCCCAGCCCAACAAACCCCAAGTATCCGGCCCATTAACCAAGCCCAAAACCCCCTTTGATTCTGTTTTAAAAAAATAATTATATGCTTTGGCCGGGGTTCGAACCCGCGCCAAAGCCACACACACACACATGCACAACCAACTGGGCTGGACCTTCTATTTGAAAATAACCCGGACACTTGTTATATTTATACACATTTTAAGAACCTTCACAGTTGACAAGGAAAGTCAACTGTGGGTTCGCGTATGGATCAATCCTATGTTTTAACTCTTGATTAATCTAAAATTGGTAAATTTGGTTGATTACCGGCCTATTACAACACGATTACACGTCTATTACACGTCAATCGTTGACTAATTATTCAAATTATACGTGTATAGTATTAAACGGGGTCAAACCTTCCAATTAACCCAACCTTTGATCCACTATATAATCAGACCCTCTGCGAACCTTGTTTACTCGCTCACAACTCTCTCTCAACCTCCAATTCTCTCTGATTCACTCTAATTATTGTTATTGTGTTCATCGTTTGACTTTTGCCTTGACCCGGCCATTATCATCAAATCATCACTGTGAGTTCTTGTTTTTCTGTGGGTTTTACTAGTCGGCAATCATATAACATAAACCCTAACTTTAATCGGGTTCATTATGTCTGAATCGTTCAATTGAAATTTCTAGGGTTCGTGATTTTATTTGGGGATAAACTTGATTCGCGTATGTGTATTTAATTATTTTGAAACAAGAAGCATCACAACCACCGGCCTAGGCCAAGTGGTTGTGACCATGGTCCCCCACAGTGGTTACCCGGGTTCGAGTCCCGGCTCTGACCGTTTTTGTTCTTTTCTTTTCTTTTCTTTTCTTTTTTTAAACAAACAATTACATATATATATATATATATATTAAACCTTTTAATCTTTTAAATTCATTTTAAAATATCAAAACTATTTTATAAATTCTAAAAAAATTACATTTGTTTAATCTGAGATAAAAGTTTTATTTGTAATTTTTATTTTTCAGAAATTCATTTATTTAATATTTATAATAATTAAATCATTTTTATACTATTATATTTATAAAAATCCATTTACATATCAAAACAATTTTATTAATTTCTCCAAAATTTATCCTGACTTTTTATAAAGTCAAACTTTACTGAAATAATTTTTAATTCAGTAAAATCATTTATTTTATATTTTTAATCAATTTTTGTTAGATTTAATCATAATTAAATCATAATAAATCCAATTTTCATCATTTTTGCACCAAAATTTTATACAAATTATTTTTAATTATTTAGAACAGAAATATGATTTTTAAAATAGGAATTCTTTAATTTTAGTATTTTTGAATATTAAAGTTAAATATTAGCTATTTATAAAAATTATTTTTTATGCTTCAAACACTTTTATATGTACATTCAAAATTTAAATTTTATAAAAAGACTTTCTTTCATTAATTATCAAATTTTCTTTATCTAATTAACATTTTAATTTAAAATTCAACAATTGATTATCCCCAAATCGAAACCCTAGGATACACTTGTAAGTTAATTAGACTTAGACTTATTATATATTACCTTATTATAGGGTGATATTGGAATCATTTTGGGCAACACAATTATTACATCTTTTCAACAAGTTAACATTTGCTAAGGTGAGTTTTTACATAGCCCCTTTTCTATTTATCACCATTTTTGGGGTGAAACATGTTTTATAACATCATCATTGCAATTCAATCATCAATGTGTCTATGTGTTTTCTATGTTGCATTATGTCTTGAGCATGATTAGAGTAAGCACCATTCTAGCATAATCATTAACATTGATCAAGCCGACGGTATACATTGATAGATCTATTGGACTGACAATCCCACCCGGATACGTGCCTCCTACAAAGGTTACGTGGGTGTTTGTTATCGCATAACATATTCAATTGGACCATGAGCGTATGGTATGTATCATTTTATAACAGTCATCAGGGTTGATTATGCACTCGATTTATTTCTAGTATGTTCTCACATATGGGCTAGATTGACATGACACATGAATTGCACATCATTTTTATTCAAATATCAAAAACCTATGTAATTCTCACCAACTTTTGTTGACCCAAAACATTTTCAACTTAACATGTTTCAGGTTCTACTTGTTCGAAGATTTGCTTGAAGATATGTGCATAGTTTTATTCAATTTGATGTACGAATTCTTGTAGAACAATTGTATGTAATTTATCTAAATCATTTAATGAAATTTATTATTCACCATGAGCTACTGAACAATCATCAATACGTGACATCCCGATGTTTCCGCCATCGGTTGGGGTGTTACACCCAATATACGACACCACCGTGCAATAACCAACAAGCCAACCCCTTCTTCTTCTAATCCCGAAGAAGAAATAAGAGTGTACAAAGCCAAGAATGAGAACGGATGATGTAACAGAGAAGTGCGATGATGATGTAGAGACACCCCGACAAAGTTAGTACATGTTTCAAACCGACTCAAGTATGTGACCGTCTAGTGTGTGCGACTCGGCTATAGACTAGACTCTAAATGCAATCCTAGTTCACTATAACCATTGGCTCTGATACCAATCTGTCACACCCTTAAATTCCGCTTGCGGGGTTTTACCGCGAGGCGCATGACAAACCAGGACCCAAGTCAACGATAACAATAAACAACACTATATGAACAACACAATACTCAAAAGAACATAGTTATAAAACATAAACTGTAGCGGAAGCTTAATACGTTTACAACCCAACCGACATTGTTCAATGTTTAATACAAACCATGCACTAAACCCTAGACGCCATGCAGACTCGTGCGCCTAGTTCCAGTTGATGCTACCTTAGCGACCTGAGAAAACATGCCAAAAAGACGTCAACATATAATGCTGGTGAGTTCACAGGTTTGTTCAAAAGAGTTACCAAGTGTTACCAAATGTTACCACGTGTTACCATGTCCATACTTTATCAGTGTTACCAAGTACGCTAGCTAGGCGTATGTTTTGTTACTACTACGATTGGAAACCATTACTAGACACGTTTAGCAATGTTTAGCATGTTTAGCAGCCCGTATGTTCAGCACGATAATGTTCCTGTTCGAGACAATATGCACCCGCCCGGCCCTCCAAGCCGTCGAGTGGGGCAGGTCACGCCCAATAGATCAATCCACATTTCCCCCGTTGTGCAACCCCGCACATTCATGGTTTCCCCGGGACTTTCAAAAGATCGCATAGTACACAAGTTCAAAACATAGTATGACATATGTTACCAAAATAGTTTAGCGCATGTTTTCTCCCCCAAAAGTTTAAGCAGTAAAAGTGGGGCAGTGAATTCACCTTAGTTTGCGTTCTTCAATTACAAGTACAGATGTTTAGCCCTTGATAATCCCTCTACCGGAGATCTATCAAAATGTTCTCATAAGTGTTCCGACTAATAACCATAAGGTTATCTAGTCCCCGATTGTCCAGATCGTAACCAAGCATGTTTTAAAACGTGTGTGAATGTTTAACCGACACACTAGACCGACCCGACATCCCGTTGGTGACCCATTACCCTAACTAATCAAGTACACATAGATTACACGCAAGGTTCAAGCATAAAATACTTAGTTTGTATCAAAAATCTCATTTCTGCATCAGAACGGTCGAACCAGTCAGTTTTAGGTCTCCTTCGCACCTTTTCAGTCTCCTTCGCACCTTTTACCTTTCGTTCGTCCGTTGATGCTTCCTTCACACGTTATACCACGTTCGCCCAACGAAAGCCAGGTTCGACCCTGGTATTCCTCCTTCGCACCATCGATCGGTCGAAGGAGGCCAGGTTCGCCCCTGTTGTTCAATTTTGCCTAAAAACGCTTCAAACACATTCAAAAGACTCGAAACATCACCAATCACAGCAGTCAAACATGATTATGTTATCCTAACAAAACCCCACTGATTTTGTCCCAAACCATATCTGTTTCAGCCCTTTCCCAAAATGGTAAAAATTAGGGAAACATCACTTTCATGCATGAGTTCTTTACCCAATTTGGAAACTTTTGAAATCGATTCATGCTTAACTTAAAACACTCAGTTTGTCGATCATCCAATCTTCCTTATAGGTTCTATTGATCATAAATACTCTACAACACGTCTAGATTCGTCAAAATCCCCAATTTACACATAACATCATCATCTAATCGATTCTAACCCTAAACAACAATCAATCAGCATTAATAACAATCCTACATCATGTTCCTAACATAGATAAAGCAGTAAAGCATTGAACAAGACATTACATCACATAATACTCAACTAACACATGTTTATTATCATGAAAACCTATGTTAAACGATAAGGTTTTGTTTTAGAAAGATGTTTAAAAGGTTTTTAATTATAAAAACACCCTTAGAACAGATCCGGACAATTAGGGTTAGATGAAAACGAATTAAAATGCTCTTAAAAAGGTTTAGGATTATGAACACACCTTGGATTCTTGTTTAGATGATGTAGATAGGTTAGATTATGAAAAAGAAGAGCAAAAACTCCTTCCTTAGTGTTTTAGATCGTTTGAGAGTGTTTTGGGACGGCTAGGGTTTGTGAATGATGAAAAATGACAAAGGTTGGTGTTTATACTAATCTCCTTCGCACCAATTCATTGGTCGAAGGTAGTCTCCTTCGCCCCTTTCACAGGGTCGAATGAGACCTGTCCTGGTCGAAGGGAATTCCTTCAACTCCACTTCCCTGGTTCGCCCATCCACAATGGGTCGAACCAGACATTTTTCCTCCTTCGACCACTCGAAGTGGTCGAACCAGGAGCCCTTACTATCAAGTTTTCCAGTTTGTCGTGTTTAACGCATTCTAACACATCTTAACACATAAGTATGCATCCATAGTCTATATTTAGCATATTTAGGCACGTATGATCATTTATACATTGTTTAAGCATGTCTAAGTATGCAATCCACCACACGACCCATAATCTACACATATACTTAATTAGTTCATGTAATGTCACCAACAACGGAAACCGGTACTAGTGTATTCCCAAAATGACTCCCAATGATCCTCCAGATCATTGAACCCTGGACAATCCTAACTTGACCCGACTCAACTAACCCAGTTAAGTTTGTTTATAACGTTTCTCGCTAAGGTAGACTTAGATGTTACTAATATGTTTAAGCCGAACATGCCGGGTGTCACACCAATGATCAATCCACTGTTGATACTGAAGCAGTCAATGCAGGCAAAGCAAAAGAAGTAGATCAAACTGCTAATGTCAATGCTGAAAAGGCTGCTGAAGAGAAGCAAAAGAGGCTTGATACTTTGGAATGCAAAGCAGAAGCTCTTGTACAAAGGAAGATAGAGCAACAGCAAGAAGTTGAGGATGTGGGTTCCTCTAAAAGGAAGAAGATGCCTGCCAAACATGTCAGACAACCACCATTTAAACTTGCTGTCAAAACTACTGCTGCTAAAACCACTGCCACCAAAACCACTGATGTCACCAAAACCACTGATACCACCAAAACAACTGAACCTACCACCAAACCAACAACCAAATCCACCACCACAACCACCAATACACCATCTACAACCACTTCACCACCCAAATCCCAAACATCTGCTGGTCCTACACAAGTGCCAACAGATGTTAACACAACCACTGCTGCAACACCACCATCACCACGCATCTTGTATAGAAGGAAGAGAAAATCAACCTTTGTGGTACAAGATGAAAATATACAAACATCACCACCTCCTACTTCAACCACCCAGCCTGCACCTATATCAGCCATCCCACTTTCATCATACTCACCACACACTTCACAATTCACATCTCACAGACCACCACCATCCATCACACCATTGGTTGTTCAGTATCCTCTTGAGCTTGATCTACTCAAAGGGGAAATGCAATCCTTCTACAATACTAAACAGCCATCTGAAAGATCATTCCCATCTCTTCCAAATTTTCCTATTCCCCTAAACTTAGATAAATATCTTAAATACAAGACTGAACAGGCAGATTTAATCATCAAGGAGAGATGTAAAGGGAAAGATGACAGGACTGCTCAGGGCATCCATTCAGCAGAGCATAGGAAACTGAGAATGATTGAAGATTTTGCTAAGACCTTGAGCAACTCCATGTCCACCATGCCTCTCAGCAGTGATCTGGAAAGGGTGGTTAGGGAATCTCTTCTTGACCAAATCTTGGCAACCATGCCCTACAAAGCAAACAAGAAACAGTTTGCAGGCTGGACCACTCATGCTCTTAGAGAAGAACTCATGAGAATAAAAGACATGGCCAAGAATACCCCAGCAAAAGTCTCTGCCCCTGATTTTAGGAAAAGCAGAGATCCAGCCAGAGCTTTAAACTTCAAGAGAACGAGAGAAGAAATTGTGGCTGCCAAGTATGGGGAGATGAGGTCTGTTGCAAGATGGTCAGAGCTAAGGCTGGTTGAGACATACAAGAAGTTGGAAGAAAATAGAAAGAAATACCCTACACTGCCCAGAAAACCAGTTTACTCTGATGCTCCAATGATGAAGAGACCTCAACAGGCCTTTACACTAGACAGCTTACTTGACAATTCTGACCTATCTGTTGCTACCAGAAGACAGTTCAAGAAACAGAAGGAAATGTCTAAAGAAGACCAGAAGAAGTTTGCTGATACTTTTGTAAAAGAGGGCCTCTTCAATCAAGTACACTATTTCTTTGATCCCACTACCAAAGAGCTCAGAAAACTCATTTGGAGACCTCCATCACCAAACTCATCAACAATAAACTTGCAGCCCAGTAGATCCTCTGATTCAAAAATTCTAAAATGGAAAGTCAACAAAGACAACCATGAATTGACTCTGCTCATATCAGATGGAGAAGCTCAAAAGTTAAGTATGGATGATGCACATGGCCTATGTGCAGATGATCTCCAAACATTGCTGAACTTAGAGCTTGAAAGGGATACAAAAGACTTTTTCTCTTTAAGTTTTGAACTACAGTTTAAAGGGCAAATAAGAGAAAGCCTGATGAGAAATAAAGATCAAAATAAAGCTTAGTTTTGGCATCATCTGTTCTAGGGGGAGATTGTTGGGTCTGCTGACTTGGAGAAGAACAGATGAGTGGAAAGCCAAAATATAATACTCAATTGATCCTTAGCAATAACAGCATTTACAAGTTATTTCTCCCAAAAGACTGTTGACCCTAACATCTACTATACCCTAACAACTGCTATGACAACTGCTGCTACAAAGGTCTGATAGATAACAACTGCTAGAGAACAACTGCTGACAAAAGGTCTGATGAAGAACAACTGCTGGATCAAAGTACAGAAGACTAAAGGTCTGTTGGAGTCAACAACACTTAGGCTCCAACAGATGATTCAAGACCATCAGAGTTTTCCTATAAGATGTTTGCCTTTTAGAGTTTTCCAATGTAACAGTAGTTTGTATCAACAGATGTTTTATGTTTGTTATTCTGTTAGAGGTCACTGTCTTAGGTGACGTCAGCCTAGGTCATCAGAGGTTTAGATTTGTCTATAAATATAACAGTGCTTGTACTATTCTATTCATCACTCAAAAACATTCTCTTAGACAAACAATCACAGAGTGATCAGGCTGAGGGGGAGTACTTGTCCAATTGATGTAATCATTTGATATTAATGAAAGAATTCGATTGAAAAAATATTTATTCTCTTGTTTTGATTAATAGTCTATCATTCTGCTACACTTTCCATTTATAATTCACTTCTTTCACTGTTCTTCTTACTTAAACAATCAAAACAATCAAACTCAGATCCTAACACTGAGACTGCACCGCTGCTGCTGCAACACCTCAAAAATCATTCACTTGTTGTTATGGAGGTTGAGTAACAGGTGGTGGTGTTGAACTTGTCATAGCAATGTAGTTGATCGGTTGTGATGACTGTGTGTTCGTCTTCTGAGAAGCAACTGCCCACGGATTCATCGGAACATGCTATTGTTGTATTATTGTAGGTCTAGGTGTCATAAGAAAATCCCCAAATGTTGTCCATAACTCTCGGAATGTAAACACTTAGAAAAATATCAAAACAGAATCTGGTTCGACCTTAACTGAAAAACGTGGGTTCGAATGAAAAAATTTATCTGGTTCGACCCCTATAACAGACTCGAATGAGAAAAGTAACACACTAGACTTGATTCGACCTTGACAAAACCCTCCTTCGACCTCCCGTATAGTCGAATGACAACACAACACACTCAAAAACTTTTGGTTCGACCTAAAAACACTCTGGTTCAACCCAAAACACTGATTCGACCCCAAAATCTTACTCGTTCGACCTAACTCTCTCTGGTTCGACCCGACCCATTTGAAAAACGGTTATTCTTCAAAAATCAGTTATTTTGACCCAAATTTTTCAAAAGTTTATGGATTTTGATGATCTTAATCAGGTTTTGCTTCGGATTTGATGGAGATCAACTTTAATGAATGAAAATATTGATTTTATCCGTGAAATCAAGTCAAAATCGATCAATCTCCATTATTATTCAAAGTTCATGCAAAACAGAAGAATTTTAGGTGTTTTTGGTGTAACACCCCGGTCCTAAGGCCCAAAAAAATTTTCGCGACTAAAAGCACTATAATAAATAAACCAATAATAAAATAATTATGTATAATCAAATACGAATTCGAACCAATGTGTTACTTAATTATGTTGACGAGGAGAATAATATCATACACGTTATTCAAACCCGAACCATTATCTTAAGTTATTAGTCTATTTATTAAGTCATCATACACAAGGGTGTGTTACGTAACCGAACCAATACACGACGCGAGACCGAATCGATACCCGATAACGAACCCACCGAACCATTTGGTGAGTCACTAGGAAGGACAGTTGTCCTCCCCATATTGTGACAACACTAGATTATAAACCACTTGAGTACAAATGGTTTTTATTAAAACCATTTAACTTAACCAATTATAAAAACCCCAACCTCCCACCCATTCCCCTTTTCTCATCAAACACACACACAACACATAATGCAGAGGAAGGGAGGGAGACAGATGGAGGAGCCGGAGGGCCTCTGGCCGCCGCCAACAGCGGAGCTCCGGCAAGATATCGACAATGATAACACCCTTCTCACACCTACCCCCAAATATCTAGAGAGAGGACATCATAGCAGAGGAGAGAGAGAGAGAGTATCAGAGAGAGAAAAAGATGCGGTGAATAGTAGAGAGAGAGAGAGAAACGAGTAGAGAGAGAGAAAGTGACGGAAAGATAGAAGCAGAAGAGAGAGAGAGACGGAGATCAAGTCAGGAGCAGAGAGAGAGAGGAGGAAGATGGCGGCGCCGGTGGCGTTCGGGTAACAGTCTCCAATCGGGTCAGAACCGGTCTCAGAGTGGGGGTTCGGATGAAGGGATTCTGACGGGTTTCCAAGATAGCCACCTACGGTGAAAGGGTGGCTCGGTGGTGCTTAGATGGTGGCGTATGATGGTGATGGTTAGGGTTCCGATGGAAAGCACGAGACGGTGATGATGTGGGTGTATGATCAGGTAGCTTCAGAACTCCTCGTTAATTCGATTCCTAAACTGTGTTGGTGTCGATTTAAGTTAGCTATATTGGTTTTGTGGTGAAGGATTGTACAGGGACCTTAACCATGGAAGGGAGCTTGATCCAGGGTGTTGACCAAGTCAAACCCGGTCAACTCAGTCAACAAAAGGGATACAAGAGGGTATAACCGTGCAACTGAACTAACTTAGTATCATTAGTATTATTATTCGGCTAGCACGTGTGGGACCTTGGCGAACTTGATAGAATCGGACCGGACATAACTTTACGATATAAAACTTGACAAAGAACTTGTATGTATACATAAAACACATGAACGGACAATGAAGAACAACCAAGTAAAAGAGTATTTCACTAGGTAAAACTTGGTAATATTAGTAGGAGGACCTATAGGGAACTTGATATATATAAAGATAGTATTAGTGATGACTTGGATAATATGCCTCGGACGTTGGGATGATACGCATAACCTTTTAAACACGGCTATATTATAAACATGGCGAGGGACACGACAAGTTATGACAATGACATATTAGACATAGGAAACCAAGTAGCACATATGATAATATGGACATCGGACCCTCGGGAACTTAGATAATAATATATATGATTGTATGATATTAATCCGACACTTATTATTTAAAAGATTATGAAACACTACCATGCGAATATTAGACATTGGGTTGTTATATATAACTTGGATATTATATACATTTAGGACATAAGATACTAAACTCGGTAAATAGAAGATCGGAATAAAAGACCACATGTGTATAATTGGAAAGGAGTGTTGTTGAGCAATATTAGAGTAAACCAACCCATGACATCTAGAGAACATAAATGTGCCCACACGTGTAACCACGGTATTGGTTACATGCGCTAATGTTTATGAACTTGAATAGGATCATGCTAGTGATTGGAAACTTGACTTGGGATGCTATGTGACTAGGTGAAACGCTACCGAGGTGAGTTCCGTGTACCATTCCCCTTTTTGTGTTTTATTGTTTTGGGGTGAATACATGCTTCCTTTTTCTAAACTGTTGTGATGTGACAAGATACTAGCTGCCGGATTATACTGACACTCATTAACTCATTGGTGAGCCACTTAATATATGGGTAGTACTACTTGGGGAAACCCCCACGCACAGTGGACTCGGGACTAGGGAACCGGGAAACCCTCCACTGAGGCCTGCGGACCGTTGCGGCATATATTATGCCTTGTAGATCTATAATGGCAGTAGATAGATCTAGTGTTGGGGTTGAGGGGTG
Source organism: Ambrosia x helenae (assembly GCA_030844895.1). Classification (NCBI taxonomy): domain Eukaryota; kingdom Viridiplantae; phylum Streptophyta; class Magnoliopsida; order Asterales; family Asteraceae; genus Ambrosia; species Ambrosia x helenae. The sequence goes on from CM061223.1 coordinate 38,913,596, forward strand.
GCTTGTACATCACGTGTGTTGAACTATTTTAAACTGTGTAACTTGCTCTTCAAATGATAAACTTGTTTATGGATCCACTTACAACTTATACGGACTCACGAGCGTAATTGCTGACTCAAAACTCTTTTAAGCATGTGTTCAGGTACTGCAAAAAGATGGATGGCAACCGCGAGGTATATGCTTGCTAGTAGCGGATTAGAGGTTATCTGGTTAGAAGAATCGGCTATATGTGTTGCGGTTAGAGCAATTAGAGCTAAGCCTGGATTGAGATTGGATCGACTAACAGATCACACCTTATCAACCGCTTCGTCTACCGCCGCGTCTCATCCCTGCATAGTTATTAGTTTATTTATTTAAGATGTGTAATTATATTTTTGGATTAGAAATTGTATAAACAAATAAATATTAGTTATCGTTGCTTCTGTTGTGCAAGTCTGTTACCAAACTGTCGTAATGTCCAGCCCCCTCCTGGTCGGGTTGTTTCATTTGGTGAAAAATCTGTCCGAAATTTATCAAATTGCAATTGTATGATTGAGATAAGCTCTGATACCACTTTGTAGATGATCGGTTTTATAGGAAACAACTAGATGATCATACAAATGGAACAATCTAGGTGTGGAAACCCTAGAGCGTATGCAATATGATAAAGATCAAATCAGAACACAATCAAATCCTTTTCAATAATCATTTCATTCATAAACATGTTAAATAATCTTGTTAGATAGTGTTTACAATGAAATATAACAAATACAGAACTTTCCAGAACCTAGAGAGAGAACACACAAGACTCTACTCAAAATGACCAACTATTAACATAAAAATAAAATTTAGCCTATTTATAGACTGCACGTTCGACCCCACATCAAGGTCGAATGAGTCCCTTTGACCTCTTCAACAGCTCGAACCAAATAGAATGAACTATAAAGCTTCATTCGACCCTCTGAAACCTTCCTTCGACCCTCGACAGGTCGAATGGGTATTATCTTCAACACAAAATCTACCAAAACGCTATAATATCAATCCAAAAGCGATAGTCACATTCCGTGCACTAACAAACTTTTACTCATGTTAATGGAGAAACTTTAACACAACAATGTGAAAGATTTTCTTCACTAATATCTGAGTTAAAACTAGTAGATTACCCATACCAGTCCGGGTAGTGATGAAATTATATAAGATAAATACACTTAAACATTCTATACCATATTAAATATTAAAAATTAAATAATATGTGAAAATGATGATTCATCTTAAGAGTGTAATAAAATTATGCAACATACACGATTATTGATCTTAAGAGTGTAATAAAATTATGCAACATACATATTATATATATAACATTTCTCATCCTTAGGAATAGTAACCTCACTAAACGCGAAATAAAATGTCTTCAGTTTCGAGTTAATTACGAAAATGCCATATTAGTAATTTTATTATTAAAACCAAAATAAAAATCTTTTAGTTTCGAGGTAATTACGAAAATGTCATCGTTTTACTTTTATTAGTAAATCCTCTTTTTCAAACGGTTTACGCATTTTGCTCGGTGCAAGGCGCACCGGCGTACCGACGGAACAATAGGACTCTCAAAAGGCCTTCAGTTTCGAGTTAATTACGAAAATGCCATCATAGTAATTTTATTATTAAAACCAAAATAAAAAGCCTTTAGTTTCTAGGTAATTACGAAAACGCCATCACTTTACTTTTATTAGTAAATCCTCTTTTTCAAACGGTTTAGGCGTTTTGCTCGGTACAAGGCGCACCGGCGTACCGACGGAACAATAGGACTCTATACGTTGTGTTATCCGATTAGCAGACCCTCGCAATACCGTGGGTGTAACTTCACTGTTCGTCGGAAAAATATGTAGCTTTTCACGAATCGGCGCCGGTTATGTTTCTACGCCGCGCTTAGCGCGACGCGTAATTTACTGGTTGTACATAAACATAAACAATTCTAGACACTTTTGTTACGCATAAAAATAACTTGTTGACCGTTGAAAGTCATAACCGTAACCTTCCTCTCCATGCTTTAACAGATACAAAATTCTATATAGGTCGGTTTGGATAAAACAACCAACTTACGTTTAAACAATTCAAAATTCCATACTGGCTGGTTTGGATAAAAACGACCAACTTCCATTTAAAATTCCATACGGGTCGCTTTGGATAAAACGACCAACTTCTATTCAAAAGATACACAATTCCATACGGGTCGGTTTAGAATAATGACCAACTTACGTTTAAAACATACAAAATGGTTGTGTACCAGTCCCAGTACGGGTTTTTGAAACCTACAAAATTTAAACTACATGCACATGGTAACCAACACCCGCACCAACTCGGCCCATTACTATCAATAAAGGGAGTGTGAACCAAGAAGTAGCTTTCATTTTATAGGAACCAAGATAAATAAAAAAAATGATATCTTGAAGGTTTGACATAACAGAAGCCTTTTGATAATCTCTCACCCTTCTCTCAAAGAAATTTGCTTTTCCTCTGCTCAATCATCATACCAACAAATGCAAATAAATAAAGGTTAAAAGTTTAATCTTTAGCAATGAAAGATAAAGATTCATCAAAGATTTTGATGGTACTTTTTTTTTTTTTTTGACAAACCAAAAGCAACTACCATTATCACCTCAAAAGACATACATACACTAGGCTAGCAAGTTATAAGACCCAACTTACGACCCAAAGAAAACAAAGAATAACATTATTAAAATATATAGACAACATCTCACAGCCAAAAAAATGCATCTATCCATTGTCTGTTTCCACTCTGTCGAACTATCTTTCCATGTCAATTCCGTCAGCTCTCGACCTTTTAACCATCCACCAGTACTTCATCCCTTTCACTTCTTCTATGGTCTTCAAGGCACTAGTGTTTGCATTGTTGAAAACTTTATTATTTCTGGCTAACCAGCCTCCATAATGTCGCGAAAAACACTGCATAACCAGCCTCCTTATACCCCTTGCTCCCTCCCGCGTATCTTCCATATTCCACCATCATCGCCACCGATTCCACATCAATGTGAACTTGCATCTGCAGCCAACGCTCATATTTCCTTTTTCAGCTGCAGGTCGTGCCAATCCAAATCACCTCTCCTTATTATGGTATCAAGACAAAATACTGATGCTAATCTCGAGCTCATTTTACACTGTTTTCATATACAGTCCCGCATCCTAACCATGAACCCATAAGATATTATCTTTCCAGCCACGAACTTAAACCGCTTTATGACCCATTTAAAGATGTCATACACGATACCCAACTCTTGACACGTGACCCGCATGATGGTGACCCTGTATCCTTTATAATAGGCAGCTTGTTCACCCATTTATTCACCTCCTATCCATATAGGACAGCCGCAACTTGCTCTGTTAATAATGCTATCTCTAGAGCCAATATAAGGTTAAACTGTTGAATCGAAGTGACCGTTTGGGGTTGCACCTATTTGTTGCAGAACCGTGTGTTATAACTGCGAATGAGACTCTCTTTGCTCATATTTGTCTTCGTGATGTCCTTCCCAACCCGAATCCCCAGCCCAATGATACCTGACCTGCAGAATTATACGCCAACCCCCAAGAAAATAAAGAATACACATGAAAAGAAACCATTACGCGAATCGACTATGTAGCGCCAAGACGGCTAACACCAACCTAGATTTAACGTTCTTGATCCCAATTAACTCACACTAAAGACTCACACTAGGTGTTAAGCCCCCACCCTCCTGGCGTACATATTTCACCAAAACTCACACGCCTTCAAAGATCTTCCTACTTAGCGCTCTCCAAATAGCCCAACACGTTATCATCATTATGCCCTTCAATACTGTTTTACCCTTTTCTGAAGCAGCGCGCGACTCAAAAATCGTCAATAGGTCGGAGAACTGGAAAGCGAAAATCGGACCAACCTTGCACCAAGTTCCAACCCCTAGCCAAATACCCATGGTGAATCCGCACCCGTGAAAATGTGGTTGATAGTCTCCTCAGCCGAAGCACAAAGAGCACAGGATACATCATTGATATTTATACCCCTTTTAAGAAGAGAGGTCCGGGTGGGAAGACGGTTCAGATCCGCTCTCCAAAAGAAAAGGTTCACCTTAAGCGGAACCCAAGTCTCCCATTTCGTAACCTTCACACGCTGCACTATTCTGTCAGATCTCAGCAGTGTCTTGACCTGCGCAACCGAAAAATCACCCTTGTCCTTGTCGACCCACATCCACCTGTCTCTTCTGTGTACAGTCTGCAGATTAGAACAATCCTGTGCGGCCTCCTGAAACTCAGAAATCTCAGCTATTGTTGATGGGCTTTGAATCCAACTGCTGCAAAAAAACTGTTCCATCGATGATCTGCTTAACCCGATTACTAACTAAGCAGCGTTTATCTCTTTCTAACTTGAAAAGCATTGGCTACTATCGACTTCCAGCATTCAAAATAATGTTATTCAACACAATACGACTATTATATACGTACCAAGAGGCGATCAGCAACAAACTTTATGTATTGGCTCATGAGTGTTGCGTTCATGCCAATAAGGGCACATAGAAGGGACTCACAAACGAATTCGGTCTCTATTTCAACTGCTTCATGCACTATTTCATTGACCTTTTCTAAAGGAAGCTGCTTTTGTAATAAACTGTAAATCAAGATCAGGTTTCTTCAATATTATCTAAACAAAACTATGTTTTTTTTCTCTATTAAAGGAGCTAACAAAATTTACCTGTATAGATGACAAGCAAAGTCACAATGTAAAGCCTCATATCTGGATATGAGTTCATTTGAGAAAATCTATCCTGGCATCAATCCTCTCTTCTTTAGACAAAAAAAAATGAGCAAAAGCTAAACCATATATATGGTATATACGTAGCCCTATTCCATACAAAACCAATTTTAAGTAGAAACTGCAAGAACAACACAAACACAACTTAATGCTTGCATATGAAAATTTCCAACATAATGAATTAATAGTTGCTTGATATAGAAATCTGGCATAGTGAACATCAACTGCTCAAATGGTCTTTTTCATCAGTATTCAAAACAACTGATCATTTTTTTTTTGTGTCAACCCTTTTGGCATCAGTTCTTTGGGGTAACAAATTTACATTAGTTGTTTGATCAGCACTTTATAAGAAAACAAATAGTTGCTTTGATTTAAGGCATCGGTCCTTTAGGGTAACAAAATTACATTAATTGTTTGATCAGCACTTCATAAAGAAAAACATAAACAAAAAAATCAATTGCATATACTTGCACACTCAATGCCTTCTTTTGTGGGGCGCCAACTTTTATATGTTCGTCAAAAAATTCAATCAATTCTTGTCAGCTGCTTTAATGCAACAACCTGTTTCAATACACAACAATCAACGGTATGAATAACATGGATGGCAATTCCTGGAACGACATGAAGAAAATCAAGATGAATTTTCATTGTAATCCGCTTAATAAACAGGTCATGCTGCATTTAAAATTAGAATATATATGTTTTTATAAAGTCAGCCCGTTTAGTTACAACCGTCCATCCAATTCATGACTTGTTTATAACTTGATCATCACAAACCGTTTAGACACGTTTATAGCTCGATCACAGCACGTGAAGACTTGTTTAGATAAGTGGGTTACACATGAGTCATGTGTCTGGGTTAGAGTTGATATCGTTTGACACAAATAAATATACGAGTCATGATTAGGTTAATCAACTCAATCCATCAACCTGAAACCAATCTGACACAAATAACACTCCTACAGTGAATAATCTGTATCCTTGTGTTCGATTTAGTGTTGAATAAAATATCAGTGTTTTAAAATGTAATTGTGACACCCGGCATGTTCGGCTTAAACATATTAGTAACATCTGAGTCTACCTTAGCGAGAAACGTTTATAAACAAACTTAACTGGGTTAGTTGAGTCGGGTCAAGTTAGGATTGTCCAGGGTTCAATGATCTGGAGGATCATTGGGAGTCATTTTGGGAATACACTAGTACCGGGTTCCGTTGTTGGTGACATTACATGAACTAATTAAGTATATGTGTAGATTATGGGTCGTGTGGTGGATTGTATACTTAGACATGCTTAAACAATGTATAAATGATCATACGTGCCTAAATATGCTAAATATATACTACGGATGCATGCTTATGTGTTAAGATGTGTTAGAATGCGTCAAACACGACAAACTGGAAAACTTGTTAAAATGGACTCCTGGTTCGACCACTTCGAATGGTCGAAGGAGGAGAAACGCCTGGTTCGACCCATTTGTAAATGGGCGAACCAGGGGAGTGGAATTGAAGGAATTCCCTTCGACCAGGACAGGTCTCATTCGACCCTGTGAAAGGGGCGAATGAGACCACCTTCGACCAATGAATTAGTGCGAAGGAGGATTAGTATAAATACCAACCTTTGTCATTTTTCATCATTTCACAAACCCTAGCCGTTCCAAAACGCTCTCAAACGATCTAAAACACTAAGGAAGGAGTTTTTGCTCTTCCTTTTCATAATCTAACCTATCTACATCATCTAAACAAGAATCCAAGGTGTGTTCATAATCCTAAACCTTTTTAAAAGCATTTTGATTCGTTTTCATCTAACCCTAATTGTCCGGATCTGTTCCAAGGGTGTTTTTATGATTAAAAACCTTTTAAAACATCCTTCTAAAACAAAACCTTATCATTTAACATAGGTTTTCATAATAATAAACATGTGTTAGTTGAGTATTATGTGATGTAATGTATTGTTCAATGCTTTGCTGCTTTATCTATGTTAGGAACATGAGGTAGGATTGTTATTGATGCTGATTGATTGTTGTTTAGGGTTAGAATCGATTAGATGATGATGTTGTGTGTAAATTGGGGATTTTGACGAATCTAGACGTGTTGTAGAGTATTTATGATCAATAGAACCTATAGGGAAGATCGGATGATCGACAAACTGAGTGTTTTAAGTTAAGCATGAATCGATTTCAAAAGTTTCCAAATTGGGTAAAGAATTCATGCATGAAAGTGATGTTTCCATAATTTTTACCATTTTGGGAAAGGGCTGAAACGGATATGGTTTGGGACAAAATCAGTGGGGTTTTGTTAGGATAACATAATCATGTTTGACTGCTGTGATTGGTGATGTTTCGAGTCGTTTTGAATGTGTTTGAAGCGTTTTTAGGCAAAATTGAACAGGGGCGAACCTGGCCTCCTTCGACCAATCGATGGTGCGAAGGAGGAATACCAGGGTCGAACCTAGCTTCTCGTTGGGCGAACGTGGTATAACGTGCGAAGGAAGCATCAAACGGTCGAACGAAAGGTAAAAGGTGCGAAGGAGACTGAAAAGGTGCGAAGGAGACCTAAAACTGACTGGTTCGACCGTTCTGATGCAGAAATGAGATTTTTGATACAAACTAAGTGTTTTATGCTTGAACCTTGCGTGTAATCTATGTGTACTTGATTAGTTAGGGTAATGGGTCACCAATGGGATGTCGGGTCGGTCTAGTGTGTCGGTTAAACATTCAAACACGTTTTAAAACATGCTTGGTTACGATCTGGACAATCGGGGACTAGATAACCTTATGGTTATTAGTCGGAACACTTATGAGGACATTTTGATAGATCTCCGGTAGAGGGATTATCAAGGGCTAAACAATTGTACTTGTATTTGAAGAACGCAAACTAAGGTGAGTTCACTGCCCCACTTTTACTGCTTAAACTTTTGGGGGAGAAAACATGCGCTAAACTATTTTGGTAACATATGTCATACTATGGTTTTGAACTTGTGTACTATGCGATCTTTTGAAAGTCCCGGGGGAAACCATGAATGTGCGGGGTTGCACAACGGGGGAAATGTGGATAGATCTATTGGGCGTGACCTGCCCCACTCGACGGCTTGGAGGGCCGGGCGGGTGCATATTGTCTCGAACAGGAACATTATCGTGCTGAACATACGGGCTGCTAAACATGCTAAACATTGCTAAACGTGTCTAGTAATGGTTTCCAATCGTAGTAGTAACAAAACATACGCCTAGCTAGCGTACTTGGTAACACTGATATAGTATGGACATGGTAACACGTGGTAACATTTGGTAACACTTGGTAACTCTTTTGAACAAACCTGTGAACTCACCAGCATTATATGTTGACGTCTTTTTGGCATGTTTTCTCAGGTCGCTAAGGTAGCATCAACTGGAACTAGGCGCACGAGTCTGCATAGCGTCTAGGGTTTAGTGCATGGTTTGTATTAAACATTAAACAATGTCGGTTGGGTTGTAAACGTTTTTAAGCTTCCGCTACAGTTTATGTTTTATAACTATGTGCTTTTGAGTATTGTGTTGTTCATATAGTGTTGTTTATTGTGATCGTTGACTTGGGTCCTGGTTTGTCATACGCCTCGCGGTAAAACCCCGCAAGCGGAATTTGAGGGTGTGACAGATTGGTATCAGAGCCAATGGTTATAGTGAACTAGGACTGCATTTAGAGTCTAGTCTATAGCTGAGTCGCACACACTAGACGGTCACATACTTGAGTCGGTTTGAAACATGTACTAACTTTGTCAGGGTGTCTTTACATCATCATCGCACTTCTCTGTTACATCATCCATCCTCACTCTTGGCTTTGTACACTCTTATTTCCTTCTTTGGGGCTTGAAGAAGAAGGGGTCGACTTGTTGGTTATTGCACGGCGGTGTCACATATTGGGGTAGTCTTGCGTACTCTCGAGATCTGTCTAGGATTCGGACATCTCCCCTTCGTACTCCAATAGACGCACTTGCCTACACATAATCTTGTGCACTTATGCTTGTGATAGCATGATGCTAGATGCCGGTGTTCGGCGACTTGAGTTCAAGCTAAGGGAAAACTTGGAGGACCATGTAGAGCAGTTTATCATCTCGGGTGCACACGAAATCATAAACTGAAATGCATGAAAATCCGAGTGGACTCTGAACTTGGATGCATAGTCCTGGATTGGGTCTAGACGTAACTCTTATAGCTACTAGTGGTTGACACTAGCAGTGAATCTGAATCTCTCGATTTCTGATTTGTCAGATCATGTCGGGCGCACGTGGTGGTGGACGTCGTGGTGGTGGTCGTGGCGGTGGTGGCCGTGGCGGTGGTCGTGGTAACATCAACATGACCCAAGCAGAGCTGAACAACTTGCTTCAACAGCAAGTGAACATAGCCTTGGCTGCTTTCCAGGCTGGACACAATGCTTTTGGTGGTAAGATGGTTCTTACCTACCTTGCTTCGTTCTTGGGTGTCATGTTTCTTTGTGTGGTTTATCTTTGTGTCGTGTTTCAGGTGCTGCTGTCAACCCACCTCCACCTCAGTGTTCCTACAAGAAGTTTAGGGACTGCCAGCCCCACAACTTTGCTGGAACTGAAGGGGCAGTGGGACTGCTCCGATGGTTGGAGAAGGTTGAGTCTGTTTTCTTGATGTGCAACTGTCCTGCTGAGGACCGGGTTAAGTATGCCACTGCGACATTTGAGGGTCCTGCTTTGTCGTGGTGGAATGCTACTACACAGAACATGGGCTTGGGGAAGCTCATGCTATGCTGTGGGCGGATTTTGTTCAGCGACTGAAGAGTGAGTACTGTCCTAGGGAGGAAGTACAGAAGTTGGAGTATGAGGTCTGGAACTATAAGATGGTGGGATCCGAGATTGAGGAGTATACAGTGCGGCGCAATGAACTGGCGGTACTGTGTCCTGATATGCACAATCCTGAGTACCGTAGGATTGAGCACTACATCTCTGGGTTGGTGCCGGAGATTGCTGGGTTAGTGGCTGCTGGGAATCTTCCTACACTTGTTGAGGTCATCCGTTCTGCGCATAAGATGACCAACATGAAGGTTGCGGAGGGTGTTTTGCCTCCCAAGGGTTCGGCTGTGAAGAGTTCTGAGGGTAACAAGAGGAAATGGGAGAACGTGGGAAAGAGTGCAGTGCCAGCGCCGTCTCAACCGGCCAAGAAGTTTGATGGGTCTGGGTCGTCTTCAGGGAAGAAGACGGTGGGTATGTTGGGAAGCATCCCAAGTGTAACAAGTGTGGTTTTCATCATTCTGGGAGTTGTGATCGGGCTCGTTGTCATCGGTGCCATCAGTTGGGGCACCATGCTAAGGATTGCAAGGTGGCGCTCACCCCAACTCAGACTCCTGTGGCTACTCCTGCTCCTGCTGCTCAGGGGACTCAGGGGAGGCAGGGGTGTTACAACTGTGGTGACACGGGACACTTCAAGCGTGATTGTCCCAAACTAAAGCAGGGCGATACTGGGAGGGGCGGGAACAACGGCGGCGGAGGCAGGACTGCACGTGCTTTCGTCATCGTATCTACGGAGGCTAGGCAGGATCCAGACACAGTTACCGGTACGTTCCTTCTCAACAATCGCTATGTTTCTGTTTTATTTGATTCTGGTGCCGATAAGAGTTTCGTATCTGTGAATGTTAGCCAATTGCTAGATGTAGTACCCACACCTTTAGAGGCTAAGTATTTAATAGAATTGGCTAACGGTAAGAACATCGAGGCGACTCATATCCTTAGGGAGTGCCACTTGGAACTGTCGGGTCTGTCATTCCCCATTGATCTTATGCCTGTACCTCTGGGTAGTTTCGATGTCGTGGTGGGCATGGATTGGTTATCGTTGTATCATGCGGAGATTGTTTGCTTTGATACGGTTATTCGGATCCCTCTCCCTGATGGAGAGATTCTTTCGGTTCATGGCGAGAAAAGCGGTGCTTCGCTAAGCATCATTTCTAGCATGAAAGCCCGTAAGTATCTTCGGAAGGGCTGTTCGGCCATTCTGGCACTTATTAACGTTTCTACTGACGATGATAAGAAGATCGAGGATATTCCGATGGTTCGTGACTTTTCTGATGTGTTTCCAGACGATTTGCCTGGTCTTCCTCCCCATCGTCAGGTTGAGTTTGGTATTGATCTCGCTCCGGGCGCAGCTCCTATTGCCCGAGCTCCGTATCGTCTTGCACCTCCGAGATGCAAGAGTTGTCCAGCCAGTTGCAGGAACTCTTGGAAAAGGGTTTCATCCGACCGAGCTCGTCCCCGTGGGGAGCTCCTATTTTGTTCGTGAAGAAGAAGGATGGGAGCCTTCGTATGTGTATTGATTACCGCGAGCTGAACAAAGTGACCATCAAGAATCGTTATCCTCTTCCTCGCATTGATGATCTCTTTGACCAGCTTCAGGGCTCCAGCTACTATTCGAAGATTGATTTGTGGTCCGGTTATCACCAGTTGCGCGTCAGGGAAGCTGACATCCAGAAGACTGCTTTTCGCACTCGCTATGGCCATTTTGAGTTCTTGGTCATGCCTTTTGGTCTCACTAACGCACCAGCGGTGTTCATGGATTTGATGAACCGCGTTTGTAAGCCGTACCTTGATAAGTTCGTCATCGTGTTCATTGATGACATTCTGATTTATTCCAAGAACAAGGCGGATCATGAGGAACATCTGCGGTTGGTCTTGGAACTTTTGAGACGGGAGCAGCTGTATGCTAAGTTCTCAAAGTGTGATTTTTGGTTACGGGAAGTTCAATTCCTAGGGCATGTGGTGAATGAACTGGGAATTCATGTCGAGCCGGCTAAAATCGAAGCTATTAAGGACTGGGAAGCACCAAAGACGCCATCTGAGGTGCGGCAAATCCTAGGCCTTGCGGGTTACTATCGGCGTTTTATTGAGGGATTTTCGAAGATCGCTCAACCCCTCACCGCTCTCACCCAGAAGGACCGAAAGTTCGACTGGGACGAACCACAAGAACCAGCATTTCAGATGCTGAAGCTTAAACTTTGTTCTGCTCCTATCTTATCCTTGCCAGAGGGTACGGATGATTTCGTTGTGTACTGTGATGCTTCGATTCGGGGTCTCGGTTGCGTGTTGATGCAACGCGGGAAGGTTATCGCTTATGCCTCTCGTCAACTCAAAGTTCATGAGAAGAACTATATTACTCACGACTTGGAGCTGGGTGCAGTAGTCTTCGCGTTGAAAATCTGGAGACATTACTTGTACGGTACCAAGTGTGAAGTATATACCGATCACAAGAGTCTCCAGCATATTTTTGACCAGAAGGTGTTAAACATGCGGCAGCGTCGCTGGGTTGAACTATTGAACGACTACGACTTTGCAATTAAGTACCATCCTGGCAAGGCAAACGTTGTGGCGGATGTCTTGAGCAGGAAGGAGTCTGCGAAGCCTCGACGCGTACGAGCCTTGCAACTTACCATTCATTCCTCCTTGCCTGACCGGATCCGTTCGGCTCAACTGGATGCCTTGAAGGAGGAAAACCTTAAGGCCGAAACGATGCACAGTGCGGACAAACATCTTGAACTTAGGTCTGATAGCCTACACTACTTCGCTGGGCGTGTTTGGGTTCCTTTACTCGGGGATTTGCGGGAGCTTGTTTTGGACGAGGCTCACAAATCCCGGTATTCTATTCATCCGGGCTCCGATAAGATGTATCAGGATCTGAAGATACTTTATTGGTGGCCTAACATGAAGGCTGATATAGCCTCCTATGTGAGCAAATGCTTGACCTGTGCTAAGGTCAAGGTGGAGTATCAGAAGCCGTCTGGTCTCCTGCAACAACCTGAGATTCCAGAATGGAAGTGGGAGCGGATCACGATGGATTTCGTCACCAAGCTACCGAGATCACCAAGTGGTTGTGATATGATTTGGGTGATCGTCGACCGGTTCACGAAATCGGCGCACTTTATACCTATTAAGGAAACGGATGGACTCGAGCGGTTGGCTCGACTCTACCTTAAGGAGGTAGTTTCTCGGCACGGGGTGCCTGTTTCTATCATTTCTGATCGTGATTCCCGCTTTGCTTCGCCTTTCTGGAAGGCTCTTCATAAGGCCTTGGGTACTCAGCTGGACATGAGTACGGCTTATCACCCGCAAACTGACGGGTAGAGTGAGCGGACGATACAAACACTGGAGGACATGCTGTGGGCATGCGTCATTGATTTTGGCAAGGGTTGGGAAACTCACCTGCCGTTGGTGGAGTTCTCCTACAACAACAGCTACCACTCCAGTATCGGGGCAGCTCCGTTCGAAGCTCTGTATGGACGGAAATGCCGGTCTCCCTTGTGTTGGGCCGAGGTGGGCGAGAGTCAGCTCACTGGCCCGGAACTGGTGTACGAAACTTCGGAGAAAATCGTACAGATCCGTAACCGTTTGGCAGCTGCACGGGATCGTCAGAAGAGCTATGCCGATCGCCGTCGCAAACCACTAGAGTTCCAGGTTGGGGACAGGGTGCTTCTGAAAGTTTCACCATGGAAGGGCGTCATACGCTTTGGAAAGCGTGGCAAGCTTAACCCTCGTTACGTCGGACCGTTCGCAATCCGGGAACGGATTGGACCGGTGGCGTACAGACTTGACTTACCGACGGAGCTCGGTAATGTCCACAACGTCTTCCATGTGTCTAACTTAAGGAAGTGTTTGGCTGACGAATCTCTTGTTGTGCCACTGGAAGAGATCAAGGTTGATGATCGTCTTCGCATTGTGGAGGAACCCGTGGAGATTCTCGATTACAAGATTCGTAGCCTTCGGCGGAGTAAAATCCGCATCGTTAAAGTTCGTTGGAACTCGGATCGTGGACCGGAGTTCACGTGGGAACGAGAGGACCAGATGAAGGCTAAGTACCCTCATCTCTTTCCGAAACGCGCGTTCGAGTCCAGGCATGTTACTGCTGAAGCAGAGTGAATCTCGGGACGAGATTCCCTTTCAAAGTGGGGATGATGTGACAACCGGTAACTTTTCTTTTCGTTTTCTTCCTTTTCGTCTTTTTCATTTTTGGGCTTCGTGCAATTTTCGGGACGAAAATTCTTTCAACGTGGGGATGATGTGACACCCGGCATGTTCGGCTTAAACATATTAGTAACATCTGAGTCTACCTTAGCGAGAAACGTTTATAAACAAACTTAACTGGGTTAGTTGAGTCGGGTCAAGTTAGGATTGTCCAGGGTTCAATGATCTGGAGGATCATTGGGAGTCATTTTGGGAATACACTAGTACCGGGTTCCGTTGTTGGTGACATTACATGAACTAATTAAGTATATGTGTAGATTATGGGTCGTGTGGTGGATTGTATACTTAGACATGCTTAAACAATGTATAAATGATCATACGTGCCTAAATATGCTAAATATCAGTGTTGCAGAAGGCGCTAGGCGCTAGGCAGGCGGTGAGGTCCAGCCTAGGGACTAGTCGGGACTAGGCGAAATTAGGCGGAATTAGGCATTTTGGTATTTTTATAAGTATTTTATATATATATACACAAATTTAGGTGTTTTTTGAAAATATGTTAAGATATATACACATAATACTTAGATATATACATAAAATAAAAGCACATTAGAAGTTTAAAACATTATTATCAGCTTTATTTGGGCTAGTAGTTAAATAAGACCACATTTAATTTATTTTAGGCCCATTAGACTTTAATTTGGGCTCTAAAAGAAGCCCACTAAACTTTAAAACAAACCCTAAATAAACATCTGCTTAATATACGAATACTCCCCTTCCCCTGTAAACTAGTAAACCCTAAAAAAAACACAGCCCTCATCAAAGTCTGCATATCACTTCTGAATTCAGGCATTTCAACTTTCAAGCAATGATTCATCCCTAAAGGTATGTTCTAACCCTTTAATCTTTCTTCATCCATCGATAATATGCATATATGGTTCAATCCTCCTTCAAATTTCAAAAAAAAAAAAAAAAAAAAAAAACCTCACCGCCTAGGGCCGCCTAGGACCGCCTAGGACCGTCTAATGGCCGCCTAATGGCCAAAACGCCGAGAACTTCGACTAGGGCTTATTTCCGATATGACCTTCAGCCTAGCGCCTAGGCGGCCGCCTAGGCCGCCTTCTGCAACACTGCTAAATATAGACTACGGATGCATGCTTATGTGTTAAGATGTGTTAGAATGCGTCAAACACGACAAACTGGAAAACTTGTTAAAATGGACTCCTGGTTCGACCACTTCGAATGGTCGAAGGAGGAGAAACGCCTGGTTCGACCCATTTGTAAATGGGCGAACCAGGGGAGTGGAATTGAAGGAATTCCCTTCGACCAGGACAGGTCTCATTCGACCCTGTGAAAGGGGCGAAGGAGACCACCTTCGACCAATGAATTGGTGCGAAGGAGGATTAGTATAAATACCAACCTTTGTCATTTTTCATCATTTCACAAACCCTAGCCGTTCCAAAACGCTCTCAAACGATCTAAAACACTAAGGAGTTTTTGCTCTTCTTTTTCATAAGAGAAAATTGCTCGAATGGTCCCTGTGGTTTGCACTTTTTTCACCTATAGTCCCTAACTTTTCAAAATTACAGCCATAGTCCTGAAACAGTGAATTTTTTTAACTCGGATAGTCCCTGGAGCTAACTGAGGTTAAATAATCCAGTTGTAACACCCCAACCGATGGCGGAAACATCGGGGTGCCACGTATTGATGATTGTTCAGTAGCTCATGGTGAATAATAAATTTCATTAAATGATTACATACAATTGTTCTAGAATTTGTACATCAAATTGAATAAAACTATACACGTATCTTCAAGCATCAATTCAAATCTTCAAGCAAGTAAAACCTGAAACATGTTAAGTTGAAAATATTTTGGGTCAACAAAAGTTGGTGAGAATTACATAGGTTTTGATAATAGAATAAAATTGTTGTGCAATTCATGTGTCATGGCAATCTAGTCCATATGCAAAAACATACTAGAAGTAAATCGAGTGCATAATCAACCTTGTTGACTGTTGTAATTGTGGTACATCCCATACGCTCATGGTTCACTCGTTTAAATTGCAGTAACAAACACCCACGTAACCTTTGTAGGAGGCACGTATCCGGGTGGGATTGTCAGTCCAATAGATCTATCAATGTATACCGTTTGGCTAATGAATGTTTATGCTAGAATTGTGCTTACCCTAGTCATGTTCAAGACATAATGCAACATAGAAATACACATAAACACATTGATGATTGAATTGCATAAATATTGTTGTAACATGTTTCACCCCAAAAATGGTGATAAATAGAAAAGGGGCTATGTAAAACTCACCTTGGTAAAATGTTATATCTGTTGAAAATAGTGTGTTGCCCAAATGTATCGAGTATCACCCTATAATGAGGTAATAAATATGTCTAAGTCTATCAAGTCTACAAATGTATAAGTTCTAGGGCTTCGAATTGGGGATAAATGCTTGTTTGATTAATATGAAAATTGTTTAATAAATGAGAGAATATTAGTAAATAAATGACCAAAAATCTTTTTATGAAATTTAAATTTAGGATGATCACAATAATGTGTTTGAAGTACAAAAATAATTTTTATAAAATTATTTCCTATAAAATAGATTTTTAAATCTATTTATTACAAATTGCCAATATTTAACTTTAATATTCAAAAATACTAAAATTAAAGAATTTCTATTTTAAAAATCATATTTCTGTTCTAAATATTTAAAAATAAATTGTGTAAAATTTTGGTGCAAAAATAATGAAAATTGAATTTATTATGATTTAATTATGATTAAATCTAACAAGAATTGATTAAAAATATAAAATAAATGATTTTTCTGAATTAAAAATTATTTCAGTAAAGTTTAGCTTTATACAAATTCAGGATAATTTTTATAAATATAATAGTATAAAATTGATTTAATTATTATAAATATTAAATAAATGAATTTTTGAAAAATAAAAATTGTGAATAAAACTTTTGACTCAGATTTAATAAATATAATTTTTTTAAGGATTTATAAAATAGTTTTAATATTTATAAATGAATTTATAAGATTAAAATGTATTATATATAATTATAATTTGTTTTGTTGTTCAAAAACGAAAAAGAAAAGAAAAGAGGGTCACAGCCGGACTCGAACCCGGGTGCCCTGGGTTATCAGACCATGGTCACAACCACTTGGCCTAGGCCAGTGGTTGTGATAATCCCTGATTAAAATTAAATAAATACGTTATGTGATTCAGAGTTTATCCCCAAATCATAAGCACGAACCCTAGCTTCTACAATCAAACAAACCACACATTATGAACCCGATTAATGTTAGGGTTTTTGTTGTTTGATTGCCGACTAACAAAACCCACAAAAATAATTGGACTCACAGTGTTGTATCGCGTATGATTGCCCGGTCAAACCAGAAGTCAAACGATGAACAGAGAGATAATTATCAGTGTGTTTCAGAATAATTGGAGGTGGAGAAGAGAGTGTGAGCGAGTTTCAAAGGTTCGTAGATGGTCAATTTATAGTAGGGATCGATGTATGGTTTAATTGGAAGGTTTGACTAAACCTTAAAGTCTATACGCGTAATCAATCAAATTGGTCAATGGTTTATGGTTAATTGACGTGTATACAGATCATACAAGGCCGGAAATCAAATAAGTTTACCAAATTAGGATCAATCACGAGTTAATACCATTGTTTGAATCATACGCGTCCCACAGTTGACTTTCCATAGTCAACTGTGAGGTTTTGAAAACAAGCATAAGATAAATATGCGTCCGGGTTTATTCAAGGACAATGGTCAGCCCAGTTGGTTTATGTGTTGTGTTGGCTTGGCTTTGGCGCGGGTTCGAACCCCGGCTAGAGCAGATTATTTTTTTTTTTTTTTTATAACAGACACAAAGGGAGGGGGTTTGGGCCTTGGTTGTGGGCTTCTGGTATAGGTTTGGGCTGGGATGGCTTGGGTAAATGGGCTACGGGTTTTGGGTAAACAAATCACAACTCTAGTATATGTTATAATTATAATTATTATTATTATTATTATTATTATTATTATTATTATTATTATTATTATAAATCTTTGTATATATATAATTATATATATAAATATATAAAATGCTACAAAATAAATAATAATAACACTAGTCGTTTAAATCCAAATTATTGGTAACGTATAATTATTAAATGCGTAATGTTACAGTCTCCCCTACTTTTAGGAACTTCGTCCCGAAGTTAAGAGGAGCACTAGGTTTACAATTGGTCGACTACGAAAACTTTGATAAAATTTCACACTACCTTAACGTACCTGTAAATTCATGATTACGTTCCGGACCGTAATTACCAATTTACCTTACATTAGGGTTTTGTGTCCTTTTATGACTTTACCGATTGTTGAGCAGGTCTGATAGTCCCCACCAGTCGTTGAGCAGGTGGTAGGGCCTCTCCCGACTGTTGGATAGACATGATGACCTCTACCAATCGTTAAGTAGGTTGTTTGGTAGTCAACTAATTGATGTACAAGTAAGCAAGTATGATCATAGATATAGCAATCAGTTCACATTCAAACAGGCATGCACACAGATGTTATGATAATACTTGAATTTATTACTTGAAAATAAAAATGTCAATACATGGAATTAAAGAGAAAGTAAACATCATTCAAATGGTAGAGTTTGCTGTTAAGTAGCTGGAGGGTCTCAAGCGGGATTATTTGGAGCATCAAGAGCGTTTGTAGCAGGGATTCGACAAGCATCTGCAAGATGCCCATATCTTTGACAATTGGTGCACTGTCGGCAGGGTACTTGAGTTGGGTGGTGATACTGGCAGGTGTCACACTTAGGTAGCTTCCCATTGTATTGTTTCTTGGTGGGTGGGGCAGTGGTGTCTATTGCAAAATTCCTGACCTTGTTCTTCCGTTGGTTGAGGCCTCAGTTTTGATTTCAATGGCAGGTTGGGAAGTATCCTTTTTCTTTTCCCCTTTACGAGTCAGGGTTCCTGCCTTCACATGGTTATCTGTTAGGGTGGCAGCCAAACGCTTTGCTTCCTCCAAAGTAGCAGGGTTCCTTCCCCACACTGTGTCTTGGATCTGCATCGGTAAACCGCCAATGTATTTTTCGATAGCAATGGGCAAAGGGGTGACTTTGTGGGGTAGTAATAAGCTAAGTTCGTGAAAACGTGTGTTGTAAGCAAGGTTTTCCCCACTGTCTTGAGCAAGATCATGAAATTCATCTTCCAGCTTCTTAATTTCATTACGAGGACAGAACTCTGCCTTCATAATGTCTTTAGCTTGATCCCAAGTTAAGGCTAGTGCAGCTTCAGCTCCGCGAGTGCGCTTTTCCTCATTCCACCAAGTGAGTGCTCGTTTGTGAAGAACACTCATGGCATAACGGACTTTAAAATTGTTGGGGCACTCACTGTTGATGAAGGTATTCTCAATACCCTCAAACCATTGTAGGAGTCCTGTAGCTCCTTCATCTCCACTGAACTTTGGGGGATTGCAAGAATTAAAGTGCTTAAGGGTACAGGCTGGAAGTCCATTCTCGTTATGGTGTCCATTCCCGTTGTCGTTGCCGTTCCCGTTGCCGTTCAACTGGATGACTTGAGCTAGTAAGTTGGGAACCAGAGTTGCAATTTGCTGTGCCATTTGTTGAGAAATGATTGCAGCCAGTTGGGCATCAACACCATTATTGTTGTTGTTGTTGTTGTTGTTGTTGTTGTGGTTAGTGTCATGGTTATGGTTGTGATTGCTACTTCCTTCATCATGATTCTCACCACTGTTAAGACGAGCACTGCGACGTAGAGGCATGATCTGTAAGAGACACAGTGAAGTGAATGAGATTATATAAGGAATGTAATCATTTATTCATTAAAACGAATAAACGAAAACGTTGACTTATCAAAGATTCTAAATTCTAATAACATATGAAGACATGCTTTAGCCTATAAGTGAACACTCATCCCGAGAATTCCCAGGTAGGCATCCGGGTCCCTCGTCTGATTGGGATATATGCGCAATGCCAGCCTAGACAGAAGACTCAGAATACAGGCGTTCACCCTTCCAGATTGCACGTGTTCGTTATTAAAATCTAGAACTTCGACGAGATCTCAAGGTGGTTCAGGTTAAACCTGAGGATTTTATCCTATTAGTCTAAGAGTAAATCCACTGTTGGAGAGCAGCCTTCTTGTAAGGATGAAGGTAGGGATAAGAAGTAGGAGGGAGATAGAGAATAGCAAGTAAAAGAAGCAAGTACTTGTTAAATCCTATGGTTATAGACTAGATTATTTTTCTAATAACCTAATTCCCTATAACCATGGCTCTGATACCAATCTGTAACACCCCAACCGATGGCGGAAACATCGGGGTGCCACGTATTGATGATTGTTCAGTAGCTCATGGTGAATAATAAATTTCATTAAATGATTACATACAATTGTTCTAGAATTTGTACATCAAATTGAATAAAACTATACACGTATCTTCAAGCATCAATTCAAATCTTCAAGCAAGTAAAACCTGAAACATGTTAAGTTGAAAATATTTTGGGTCAACAAAAGTTGGTGAGAATTACATAGGTTTTGATAATAGAATAAAATTGTTGTGCAATTCATGTGTCATGGCAATCTAGTCCATATGCAAAAACATACTAGAAGTAAATCGAGTGCATAATCAACCTTGTTGACTGTTGTAATTGTGGTACATCCCATACGCTCATGGTTCACTCGTTTAAATTGCAGTAACAAACACCCACGTAACCTTTGTAGGAGGCACGTATCCGGGTGGGATTGTCAGTCCAATAGATCTATCAATGTATACCGTTTGGCTGATGAATGTTTATGCTAGAATTGTGCTTACCCTAGTCATGTTCAAGACATAATGCAACATAGAAATACACATAAACACATTGATGATTGAATTGCATAAATATTGTTGTAACATGTTTCACCCCAAAAATGGTGATAAATAGAAAAGGGGCTATGTAAAACTCACCTTGGTAAAATGTTATATCTGTTGAAAATAGTGTGTTGCCCAAATGTATCGAGTATCACCGTATAATGAGGTAATAAATATGTCTAAGTCTATCAAGTCTACAAATGTATAAGTTCTAGGGCTTCGAATTGGGGATAAATGCTTGTTTGATTAATATGAAAATTGTTTAATAAATGAGAAAATATTAGTAAATAAATGACCAAAAATCTTTTTATGAAATTTAAATTTAGGATGATCACAATAATGTGTTTGAAGTACAAAAATAATTTTTATAAAATTATTTCCTATAAAATAGATTTTTAAATCTATTTATTACAAATTGCCAATATTTAACTTTAATATTCAAAAATACTAAAATTAAAGAATTTCTATTTTAAAAATCATATTTCTGTTCTAAATATTTAAAAATAAATTGTGTAAAATTTTGGTGCAAAAATAATGAAAATTGAATTTATTATGATTTAATTATGATTAAATCTAACAAAAATTGATTAAAAATATAAAATAAATGATTTTTCTGAATTAAAAATTATTTCAGTAAAGTTTAGCTTTATACAAATTCAGGATAATTTTTGGAGAATTTAATAAATTGTTTTGATATTTTAATGGATTTTTATAAATATAATAGTATAAAATTGATTTAATTATTATAAATATTAAATAAATGAATTTTTGAAAAATAAAAATTGTGAATAAAACTTTTGACTCAGATTTAATAAATATAATTTTTTTTAGGATTTATAAAATAGTTTTAATATTTATAAATGAATTTATAAGATTAAAATGTATTATATATAATTATAATTTGTTTTGTTGTTCAAAAACGAAAAAGAAAAGAAAAGAGGGTCACAGCCGGACTCGAACCCGGGTGCCCTGGGTTATCAGACCATGGTCACAACCACTTGGCCTAGGCCAGTGGTTGTGATAATCCCTGATTAAAATTAAATAAATACGTTATGTGATTCAGAGTTTATCCCCAAATCATAAGCACGAACCCTAGCTTCTACAATCAAACAAACCACACATTATGAACCCGATTAATGTTAGGGTTTTTGTTGTTTGATTGCCGACTAACAAAACCCACAAAAATAATTGGACTCACAGTGTTGTATCGCGTATGATTGCCCGGTCAAACCAGAAGTCAAACGATGAACAGAGAGATAATTATCAGTGTGTTTCAGAATAATTGGAGGTGGAGAAGAGAGTGTGAGCGAGTTTCAAAGGTTCGTAGATGGTCAATTTATAGTAGGGATCGATGTATGGTTTAATTGGAAGGTTTGACTAAACCTTAAAGTCTATACGCGTAATCAATCAAATTGGTCAATGGTTTATGGTTAATTGACGTGTATACAGATCATACAAGGCCGGAAATCAAATAAGTTTACCAAATTAGGATCAATCACGAGTTAATACCATTGTTTGAATCATACGCGTCCCACAGTTGACTTTCCATAGTCAACTGTGAGGTTTTGAAAACAAGCATAAGATAAATATGCGTCCGGGTTTATTCAAGGACAATGGTCAGCCCAGTTGGTTTATGTGTTGTGTTGGCTTGGCTTTGGCGCGGGTTCGAACCCCGGCTAGAGCAGATTATTTTTTTTTTTTATAACAGACACAAAGGGAGGGGGTTGGGCCTTGGTTGTGGGCTTCTGGTATAGGGTTTGGGCTGGGATGGCTTGGGTAAATAGGCTACGGGTTTTGGGTAAACAAATCACAACTCTAGTATATGTTATAATTATAATTATTATTATTATTATTATTATTATTATTATTATTATTATTATTATTATTATTATAAATCTTTGTATATATATAATTATATATATAAATATATAAAATGCTACAAAATAAATAATAATAAGACTAGTCGTTTAAATCCAAATTATTGGTAACGTATAATTATTAAATGCGTAATGTTACACCAGTTAAGTGGGTGTCAAATTACAAAACTACCCTTTCTATAAAACAAATAAAATAAAACACTGGTGGGCCCACGTTTTATAATTAAATATATAAAAAAACCTTAATCCCTACACCACCACCACCACCAACTTCATCTTCCCCACCCTATCACTACCACCCACCACCACCACCAACCAGCAACCACCCACTCGAACCAAAACCACACCCGAGCACCACCACCCGGACCAAACCCAATCAGTCCAAACCCGAACCAAAACTTCCACCGCTACTGCCGCTTCTTTCAACCAACACAGCCACCATCAACATCGGCCAAACACCACCACCTCTGACCTGCTAACAACAACCACCACTCCCCGTCAAGCTTCACCCTGTACTGCACCATAAGGAACCACCACCTCCCAACGAGATTAACAGTCAAACGAAGCCACCATAACCACCACTGCAACCATTGATCGAGCCACTAACGTGAACCAGACACCCACTGTCACCGCCGTCGGTCGTCTTCTTCAGCTTTCTAATAAAGGTTTTATGTTCGGACTTGTCTTCGCATTTTCGAACGCAAATCAATCTTGTAAGTCGAAATTCCTTGTGCCATTTTACTTAGTGTTGTTCTAGGATCAAAAGCCCTATCGTTTCAGATGCTATAGCTGTGGCAATCGGGTTTATTGATTTTAAATTAGGGTTAGGGTTCTAAGCTTTAAAATGGGGAAGAAGATGAAACGTGGGGCCCACTAGTGTTTTATTTTATTTGTTTTATAGAAAGGGTAGTTTTGTAATTTGACACCCACTTAACTGGATTATTTAACCTCAGTTAGCTCCAGGGACTATCCGAGTTAAAAAAAATCACTGTTTCAGGACTATGGCTGTAATTTTGAAAACTTAAGGACTATAGGTGAAAAAAGTGCAAACCACAGGGACCATTCGAGCAATTTTCTCTTTTCATAATCTAACCTATCTACATCATCTAAACAAGAATCCAAGGTGTGTTCATAATCCTAAACCTTTTTAAAAGCATTTTGATTCGTTTTCATCTAACCCTAATTGTCCGGATCTGTTCCAAGGGTGTTTTTATGATTAAAAACCTTTTAAACATCCTTCTAAAACAAAACCTTATCATTTAACATAGGTTTTCATAATAATAAACATGTGTTAGTTGAGTATTATGTGATGTAATGTATTGTTCAATGCTTTGCTGCTTTATCTATGTTAGGAACATGAGGTAGGATTGTTATTGATGCTGATTGATTGTTGTTTAGGGTTAGAATCGATTAGATGATCATGTTGTGTGTAAATTGGGGATTTTGACGAATCTAGACGTGTTGTAGAGTATTTATGATAAATAGAACCTATAGGGAAGATCGGATGATCGACAAACTGAGTGTTTTAAGTTAAGCATGAATCGATTTCAAAAGTTTCCAAATTGGGTAAAGAATTCATGCATGAAAGTGATGTTTCCATAATTTTTACCATTTTGGGAAAGGGCTGAAACGGATATGGTTTGGGACAAAATCAGTGGGGTTTTGTTAGGATAACATAATCATGTTTGACTGCTGTGATTGGTGATGTTTCGAGTCGTTTTGAATGTGTTTGAAGCGTTTTTAGGCAAAATTGAACAACAGGGGCGAACCTGGCCTCCTTCGACCAATCGATGGTGCGAAGGAGGAATACCAGGGTCGAACCTGGCTTCTCGTTGGGCGAACGTGGTATAACGTGCGAAGGAAGCATCAAACGGTCGAACGAAAGGTAAAAGGTGCGAAGGAGACTGAAAAGGTGCGAAGGAGACCTAAAACTGACTGGTTCGACCGTTCTGATGCAGAAATGAGATTTTTGATACAAACTAAGTGTTTTATGCTTGAACCTTGCGTGTAATCTATGTGTACTTGATTAGTTAGGGTAATGGGTCACCAACGGGATGTCGGGTCGGTCTAGTGTGTCGGTTAAACATTCAAACACGTTTTAAAACATGCTTGGTTACGATCTGGACAATCGGGGACTAGATAACCTTATGGTTATTAGTCGGAACACTTATGAGGACATTTTGATAGATCTCCGGTAGAGGGATTATCAAGGGCTAAACAATTGTACTTGTATTTGAAGAACGCAAACTAAGGTGAGTTCACTGCCCCACTTTTACTGCTTAAACTTTTGGGGAGAAAACATGCGCTAAACTATTTTGGTAACATATGTCATACTATGGTTTTGAACTTGTGTACTATGCGATCTTTTGAAAGTCCCGGGGGAAACCATGAATGTGCGGGGTTGCACAACGGGGAAATGTGGATAGATCTATTGGGCGTGACCTGCCCCACTCGACGGCTTGGAGGGCCGGGCGGGTGCATATTGTCTCGAACAGGAACATTATCGTGCTGAACATACGGGCTGCTAAACATGCTAAACATTGCTAAACGTGTCTAGTAATGGTTTCCAATCGTAGTAGTAACAAAACATACGCCTAGCTAGCGTACTTGGTAACACTGATATAGTATGGACATGGTAACACGTGGTAACATTTGGTAACACTTGGTAACTCTTTTGAACAAACCTGTGAACTCACCAGCATTATATGTTGACGTCTTTTTGGCATGTTTTCTCAGGTCGCTAAGGTAGCATCAACTGGAACTAGGCGTACGAGTCTGCATGGCGTCTAGGGTTTAGTGCATGGTTTGTATTAAACATTGAACAATGTCGGTTGGGTTGTAAACGTTTTTAAGCTTCCGCTACAGTTTATGTTTTATAACTATGTTCTTTTGAGTATTGTGTTGTTCATATAGTGTTGTTTATTGTGATCGTTGACTTGGGTCCTGGTTTGTCATACGCCTCGCGGTAAAACCCCGCAAGCGGAATTTGAGGGTGTGACAGTAATTGAAACTGAATCCCATTAAAAAAAATAGAGTAACTTGTAGATATGGGAATGTTCTAAACATGCCAAAAAAATTCATACCTCATATTCTTCCCTATCAAATTCATCATCAGGCATCTCATATAGTTTACTCTTAAACATCTTAAGAAAAGCTTTGAACTCTTGACTTGATATGTTAGGGCCCTATTAAATTCAAGATACGTGATTAGTCAACGCATATACTCAAACATCATAATCGTACAAACATAATAAGATAAAGTGTCTATCTTTACTGATACGCATCAGTTGTTCAAATCAGTCTTTTAACATCAGTTGTTGTGTTTTCAGTATCATCAGTGGTTGGGTGCAACAACTTCAAAAACAGAATTCATCAGTCGTTTTCAAGAACAGCTTCAGAATTATTAAATGTTAATCTTCAATGCCTTAAGAAAACTCTAGGCTTATTGGTATTATGAGACAGAACAGGAACATAATAGACAAAAGTTCATCATTACATACCTATATATAGAGTTTGTAAATTGTAATAAAAATGTTACATAGGGTTGAGTGAGGCATTGGTGCAAATGCATAATCTTGCTCCTTTATTTACTTTTAAAATATCTCTATGGGTTCAGTTTAATTTTTCTTCTTACAGCTCCAACAAAAGATTCAAAATACCATCAAACATAAGTGAGAGACCCTTGACATAATTAACTGCATCAAAAAGATATAATAACAATTCGCCTAAAAATCCAAAATTCCATAAAAGCCAATATTCATTGCAGTTGATTCAATTAGTTAACAAAAACTATTCAATTAGTTAAAAAAACTCAGACATGGAGAGAAATTCTCTTAGAAATAACAAATTCAGAGTTCAAATTAGGACTTTATCTACTCAAAGGTGATTCATCAGTCATTAACATCAACTGCTCGGATGGTCTTTTTCATCAGTATTTAAATCAATCGATCATTATTTTTGTATCAGTCCTTTTGGCATCAATTCTTTGGGGTAACAAAATTACATTAGTTGTTTGATCAGTACTTTATAAAGAAAAAAACAGTTGTTTTGATTTAAAGCATCAGTCCTTTGGGGTAACAAAATTACATTAGTTATTTGATCAGCACTTCATAAAGAAAAAATAAACAAAAAGATCAATTGTTTTGATTTAAAGCATCAGTTGATAAAATTAAAATACACAATCAATGATTACTTAAAAATCAAACAATACTGAAGCAAGGAAAGAAGAACCCTAAAAACAGTGCAAGGAAAGGAAAGAAACTGACCCTAATATGAGTGAGTCGCCTTCCCCTTTAAATCCGCCATCCTTGGTGTTTCTGTCATCAAACTCAAAAACCAAATCCCTACATAAGTTAGATTTCGATGATTTTTTGCAAGGAACGACCCACAGCCGGTGAGGGAATTTTATAGGTTAAGAGGAGAAAATCACACAAGAAAGTATTAAAGCATAAGAAATTTGAGAAGATGAATACTCATGGAGGTAACAACGGTGATTTCGGGCTTGGCTTCACTCCGACCAGTCGTTGATTATGATCAGGTCTTTTACGCTGTGTTCCAGAGATTCATTAAAGGAAAGAAAAGAAAGGAATGGAAATTAAGAAAGAAAGGAATGGAAAGGAAATAAAATATTTTGTGTTCCCGAGTTTAATGGAGAGGAAAGGAAAAGAAAGGAAATTAAACATTTTGTGTGTTCCCGAGTTGAGAGGAAAAGAAAGAAAAATTACAATTTTACTATTATACCCCTTAGGTAATACTAACACAATATGGTTATATGTCTTGATTAGGATTTCATAACATAATAAGAACAGATCGATGTACTACCAATAAGCCATTATATATAAGTTGATACAATTTCATTTCCTCTAGCCATTGAAAAGTAAGTGTCGAAACCAATTTCACCACGTTCCAATTGTATCTCGGTGGGACATTCCATTTGTATCTCGGTGGGACGACAACAATTTATATTTAAAGTGTTTTTTTATAAATTTGATCCTAAACCTTATACATCTACACTTTTGATCAAGTTGGATCTAAATATCTAATCAACAGTTGCTGTTAATATGGATCATTACTAGATATAACAATACAATTAATAACTTTTGTCTTTGTTTTACTTTGCTATTTCAATTAGTACTGCAACTTTATATACATTACAGGTCCCTGAATTTCCTTTGCAATTATTATATAGCATATGGAATTTTTTTCGGTACTCCTCTTATCCACTGAAAAGGAATGAACGGGACTGCATATTGAATTTTTTTCGGCACTCCTCTGATCCGCTAAACTTGCCTCCATTCCCAGCTTTGCAACCTGCACTTGACTGACACATTTTTTGTTTTTCAAGACAAAACAAATCTGGGAATCGGTACATGAAAGGACCATCTCCAATCCACCAATCAATCCAGAATCGCTCATCCTCCCATTGCCTATATTCGCTTTTATTAGACATTGTATATTGACCCGTTTAAGTATACCAGCAGCTAGTTTAAGTAACACACAACCATTGACCCATTTAAAATAAAATCCAACCAAAAGCATAAACTCTCACACCACCTTTGCATACACTAAAAATCAGAGTATCAAACAAGGTGTAGTGCATTTTGCCAATTGAGGTTAGACTGTGAAGCAAAATCAGTTCAGTTTCTATTATATAAAATCAGTTTAGTTTCTTTTCCTAACAAATATTGTGTATAACTATTGAAATATTGATAAAGCTAAACATCACTACCCTAAACCTAACCTCATTCCTTAACTCAAACTGCATAAGTCATTATCTACACACACACACAACAAAAAAAAAAAAAAAAAAAAAAATCAATTAAGCCAAACAGTTGGAGCATCAACAAGAAGCATCAGTGTAAAGAAGCATCAGGGTAAAAAATCAGTTTCGTCAATCTTTATTTACATATTAAAACGGGTAATAACAATCAAACACTAAGTAAACATCACGTGGAACTGGAAAGCAGCATTGTGTTTTTAGACTGTATCTATTCACTGCAGTGTAATCTATTCGCTGCAGTGTTTGTTGCTAAAACTGTTCGGTCCTGCCGACAGATTTCATATTTGGCTTGTGCAGCAATGCGCAACCAGCCTGAACGGGTCAAAATCAGTTTTAAAACAAGCCCAAAAACACAAACTAAACCACTCTAAAACAGCTAAATGGCTTGTCTTGGGCATGTGCTTTTTAAGCACTTTGTGCGTAGGCGACAAGCTCATCCTTTGTGCGTCTTGAGCCTTTGAACGCCTACTCGGGAAGTCAAATTCGTTAAGGATTCAACCATACAAGATTATATCAAACATGAAAAAAGCACAGTATCAAAGTAGACAATAGATCCCAATAAGCACAAACAATCCTTATAAAAGCAATCCTTAAACAAACAATTGCATTCAAGATCCATGAACAAAAAGTCAAATACTCAAGAAAGAAATAAAAAAGTCATAAATGTACTAAGTTGTCAAACGAGGAAAACTTTACTAGATAAATGCATCTTTATCTCGCTTAATTATTTAAACCAATCATACCTTTCAGCATAGTCAACCGTATTTGAGGAGGACAAGTGAATAATGATCTTGCTTTAGCTTGATTCTCTGACAAATAATTGAAAGCCAACTGTAGTTCATGAATTTCCAAACCCATCGGCTCCAATTCATTATAGATATCCTCACCCGTGTACTCGCGATGATAAACTCTTTCTAGTATATTATTACTCTCCTGAATAATTTTATTGCCATCTCTAATTGCATTAGCCACGCTGCCAACGCTATTCATAATCACAGAGGCTAAACCTTCATCTTGTTGCTCAACTTTTCTTTTTCTACTCTTACATTTCTTAGCACTTGAAGACTGCTCAAGTTGAGAAGACGAAGGATACACCACTTGAATATCATCATCGATAATGTTTTGACTCTCCATTGTTACATCATTGGCAGCTAAAAAGTCATCCACTTCTGGAGCGCTTTCTATGTTAATGTTATCAGTCTTCTGCAATCTGGCATTTCTTTCCTTTTCAGTTTCAGCTTGTGCACCAGATGCCCTATCCCTTGCAAATAGTTCTAGCATTTCGTTGTAGTTTGATATTTTCTTCGTCTTTAATATTGCAGCATCAGGCTTTGACTATTAAACAAAATGAAGATAGCTAGTAATATGAATTATAATCTAAATACTCAAGTAAATACTTAAAGCACTTACAGCTATTAATTTATCCCAGACATCATCCTCAGCTTCAATTAATTGAGTGTTTGAATTCCATGAGAACCCACTCAGTGACGTTCCGCGAAACATATCATACCATTGCGAAAAACCAGATTTCAACGATTTTAACCGATTCTTCAAATGGTTTTTGGTAAAATCCATTCCAAGCTTTGTGCGTAGCTCCTCAACCATATTGATGTATGCTTGTGTAGTAAAAGTACCATTAATCCTATTGCCGTTATCCTGTTGTGTTATCATGGATTGTATAAATATACTATCCATTTGATCCGTCCACTTTAGTTGTAAACTTTTTCCGGTTGCTTCGTGTTTGCTCATGATAAAAATCTACATGGTGCATAAATAAAATGCGCATATATAAATATGTAAATGGTTGCTTATAATAAATAGAAGAAGTATATGCAATGCAAATAAAAAAGAACAAATTCACCAATTAATTGTAACCATAATAGTCAATACAAAATCAAAATTAAATACGATAATGTGCTAATCTAGAACTACTTTGACATATCTATATCATTGTTTGGATACATCAAATAGTTCGTCCACATTGCATTTGCAATTGAGTTCCTTAGTCGTTCGAACCTGGTACTTCCCTCTTGTATGTCTCCTGTATTTTGACGTTCTTCCTCTTGTGGTCCATTTAATACCTCTTGTAAAACCTCATCTTCAAGATCTTTATCACGATCTTCCTCTAGTAAAAAGTTGTGTAAAATGCAACATGCCAGAAAGATGTCTGACTGTGTTTCGCACGAGTAAAATGGTTCTGTTGTACTTCTAATAATAGGAAACCTCTTTTTCAGTACACCAAATGCTCGTTCAATTGCGTTGCGCAATGATGCATGGCGGAGGTTAAACAACTCCTTTGCATTCTCAGGGGACCGAGTGGAGTACTCTTTCAAATGATACCTAACACCTCTATATGGTGTCATTAAGGTACTCGTATGAGGCAAACCCGCGTCTACTAAACAATATCTACCTATAAACAGGTTGTAATTAGTTTTATAATAGATTGTTATACAATTAAGGAAATTCGGTTTAAGAAACTACCAGTTGGAATTACTAGTTTATCATCTCTGGTAAATGCATTCTTTATAATTCTTGAGTCTGATGCTGTACCCTCCCATCCAGTTAGCACATATGTAAACTTTAAATCAAATGTGCAAGCAGCCAATACATTTATTGTTGGGTATCCCTTGCGACCACGATACCTAGGAGCATCCTTATTAGGTACTTTGACGCGAACATGTGTTCCATCAATTGCCCCGATACAATCCTTAAAGAAAGGATAAAATCTCTTTTTTTCTTGAATTTCTTTCGGGACAATATCACCTTTAGGTTGTTGAATATAACGACCTTCTAAAGATATAATTGCTCGCAAAACTCTATGTAGGCACCTACTAGTTGTTGATCCAGAACGACGGTATAGCCAAGAGGTAAATCGATTTCTAAAATCATTACCTACAATATGCAAAAAAGTTGCAACATGTTCTTCAACAGATATGCGTTGAGTAGGTCGAAGTCCACCATCACGCTTTAAGATATTGCACAATGTCATAAAAGCTTTCTCACTCATGCGGATAAGGTCACGACATTTACCACTATTTAAAAGGTTGTGTAACATCTCTTCTCGTACATATCGTCGCTGTAAAATTTCATCTCTAGTAGGTAAATTAGCACGGTTTTCGGCTGATAGTCTACGTATTGCAATGAAAGCCACCAATAAGCAAATCAGATTAACTGCTTGCAATTGTCTGGCTCGCACAATTTGAATAACTTTGCGTAGCTGATTATCCATTGTAGCTCTACTTGCTGTTGAAAATTGTTACTTAGATTAGGAAATTGTTACTTAACACTTCACATTCATGCCCACAAATATACCGCCCAAATCTATAACTTAATAAGTTATGGTTGTAAATAAAATATAGTTCTAGTATGAAGCTAAACCTATGTTGAATTTGATTCCAAGATGACTTTATTGTCAACATTGAGTTAATCTCATATCATGTCTATAAACAGGACCTTACAATCTTATATCATGTCTATAAACAGTACACTAGTAAAGTAATTAAAGACATAGAATTATGCTTTTTAGGTTGAAAATATTCCAACATGTACGGTTTTTATAACAGAAATTTCATCTTCATATTTCACATTTCAGTCTACAACTTGTGGAGCCGAAGGTACATTTGACAATGCAGCGGGAAATATTCTAATTATCTTCTGTTGGGTTAGTTTGCTATGTTCTATTGGTACACATTCCCTGGTCCAAAGTTCAGTTTAGACAGCAAAATTGGGCTTAAAAATTATTCTTTGAAGCTGGAAAAAAAATCAAGTGTTGACTGTTTAGTCAATGTTGACCACAAAGTCAACTAAAGTTACACTCATCTAGCTGGTCAAATTTTGATGCATAAAAATAGTTCATATGTGTCTACCCAAAATAAACAGTGGGTCGGGATAGGTCATAGGTGAACTCAAATTAAACAACGGGTTAACTTGTGTTGTTCCTAAAACACTCAATAACTTAAATGGGTTAAAATTAGCCATTGCCTCCTCCATGTTTCAGCTCGCGGCTAAAAAGACCAGTTGGGTTAATGACAATTGGGCAGTTATGGGTTCAATAGGGTGCTGGACAATTGTGTGGCTGGGCGCTTTCACAGATGTTGAAACCAAAGAAGGATGGATGGGTTTAAACGAGGACCTTAGCAGCTGCGTTGTTCGGGACAGACCTGATTCCTAGTCGTGGTCAGCGGAAAAAGATGGTAGCTTTTCGGTTAAATCAGTTAAGGGGCTGATCAGTTGCGCAGAAGCTAATCAACCTGAGTTTAAATTCAAATGGTCATCATGGGTTCCATTAAAATGTAATATCCTGGCCTGGCGACCGTAGATGGATAGAATTCCGTCATTTTCAGCCCTTTCGCGCATAGGTATAGCTATAGAAGACGATGTTTGTGTTCTATGCAATCAGGAGACAGAAAGCACGTTGCATCTTTTTACTTCTTGCTGGTTCGGGGCTGAGCTTTGGTATAGAATCGGCAGTTGGTGCCGCCTTGATCCCCTATTTTCTTTGATGTTAAGGATCTCTTGAACGTCTATAAGCAGGTTGGAGGTAACAAGTCGAGGAAGAAAATCATTCACGGGATTCTTATGGTGACTTGCTGGATCATTTGGCGAGCTAGAAACGACATAAGGTTCAATGGAAAGCGGATTAAACCTACGGAGGCAGCGGCAAAGGTTGTAATCGTTTGGCCGCGGCCTCGGCTTGAGGCTGTGCGCTCGTGTTTTATGAAAGTAAATTTCAAAAAAAAAAAAAATAATAAATGTATTCATATCACTCACTAGAAAACATAACTAAAACAATTTATGTCTACCTAAGGATTATAAATATAACTCAACACAATGGTAACACAAACCATACCAGATACAAAAAAAAATTAGATTATCATTATTTAAAGTATATAAATTAAATGTCATTCTTCATTTATGAATTAAAATTTCCTAAAAAAATAACCTCGAACTGCTGCTGCTGCTTGCTTTCTTTTAAAGAAAAATTTATTTAACTTAATAAAGAAAAAAAACAGAGTGGAACACAACATAATGAAGCATAATGAAACACATAATGAAGCATAAACATAATGGAACACAACTTAATAACCTTCAAAAAAAAAAAAACATAATGAAGCATCAGCAATCATTCATATTTCAGCAATCCAAAACATAAATCATTGTATATGTGCAAAGCAAAATTAAAAATTGGAGGTCTTTATAGAGTGGATATGTATAAACAATTAAATACACGTCTGGAACACAACGTAAAGAAGGATTAGCAACAAATCATACCTGGAAGATGAAGACAGGTTGATTAGGTTAACAGGTTATATGTGTGGTAGGTTGAAGATGAATATATTATGGATGGAGGGATAATGACTGAGAGATATAAGGAAGGTGGGTGCAATTGGCGGGGTGGGGAGAGATATACCCGCC
This sequence comes from Ambrosia x helenae, assembly GCA_030844895.1. Lineage (NCBI taxonomy): Eukaryota > Viridiplantae > Streptophyta > Magnoliopsida > Asterales > Asteraceae > Ambrosia > Ambrosia x helenae. The sequence continues at coordinate 38,947,277 of CM061223.1, forward strand.
ACATTGTTGTTGATGATGAGGGTAAAAGGTAATTGAAATGGAAACGTGATTTTTATCTCTTCCATTCTCTCCAATCCTTCCAATTTGGAAGGAAACATATGAAGGATAAAAACCCCCAACTTTCCCTCCTCTTCTCTTCCATTCTCTCCTCAAATAAATCTCTGGAACACCAATCTTTCCAACTTCCTTCCAATTCCTTTCCTTTCTTTCCTTTATTTAATCTCTGGAACACAGCGTTAGGTAAAGTGAAGAAAATATTGAGAAGATGAAGAGCATGTTTGGCTCTCCTTATTTCCACCTCCTTATAACTTTTTACAAAAGTTTTGAAAAGTTACTTCCACTTACTTTTCAAAAACTCTTTATTTATATTATAAAACTTCATAAGGAGAAGTGATAAGTCATATTTCCCAAACACTTTTTTAACTTATCAACTTTTTAGAAAAGTAATCTATTAATATATATAAAAGAAAATGTATATGCTGACACGGCGTGCAATGGAGGCCTCAACATTCATTTGAGAGTGTCACGTGGCATCATAATTGAGAGTTTTTGGTGTTTTTGAATTTTTTTCTTTAAGTTAAATTGAGTTATTTTAGGAAAAAAGAATTTAAAAATAAATTTAATATTTTTTCTCTCATATTTCCTCCCATAATTTTTAAACGTTTATATTTTATATAAGGGATTTTTTAAAGAAAAAAATTACACCAAATTAACGAGCGTTTTATTATCTTTCTAACGAGTACCATAGTGCAATATAAAAAACGGATAAAAAATCGACTATTTTTTGTAGGGTTTCGTTCATACAGGAAAACAACACACAAAGTGTTCATGTTATTCATTAATCATGTTTTTTCTTTTAAACCAGGTTCTTATCTACGATGTTGAAAATCAGCCCAATCGCCATGTTATCATTGGAATTTTACTATGTATACTTCATCAAGAAAAGCTAAAAGAAAGAATCGCGCAACACTGCAACACATGGTGTCAGCTTATAGTAAGGTTATTTTTTTATTTATTTAATTACAAGAGTAATAATTATTACTATTAGTATTATTAGAATAGTTATATTTTTCAACCACGGGACGCTCTCGAGAAGCATTGATAGTTGCTGACGTGGCGTTCAATGGTGGCCTCAACCTTCTCTTGATTATGCCACATGGCATAATGAGATGCAATGGTTACAACTTTCAACTTAAGTGTTTGTTAGTTGATTAGGTTAGAAATTATAATAGCCATTAGAATGTGAGAAATTAGAGAGATGTGATGAGTTTTTAAATAGTTGCAGCTTACATAAGTGATTCTTTAGATGATTACTGATTAGGTTTTAGATTAGGAAATATGAGTTATTACTGATTTGAATACCATGAACATGCAATGATTGAGAGATTTTGTGGTTAGTTAACTTGCGCCATTTACAATATGTTATCACGTAAAATTAGATTTTTCAACCCCGGGACCCTCCCGGGGTAATCAACTAGTAAGTTATAAGGAGGTGGAAATAAGGAGAGCCAAACATGCTCGAATACTCACGAGAGGAGGGGATGGGTTTTTTTTTTTTTTTTTTTTTACAAGCCAAACGAAACTTTTATTTATACCCAAACGACCAACAAGAAGCTGGCCAACACCACCACATTTCGCCCAATAGATCGTACCCAAACTCAAAAACCAAAACAACGACCCGCCTAACTACCCCAAAATAGAACAACATATTTACACACCGAAACAACCCATGACCAACATATAAAGTTGACTTTACTCCCCAATTAAACCTTAATAACCAGACACAGTCGGACAGCAGGGAACCACCAAACAGAGCGCCATCTCGAAGGCATGGATTCGACCTTGAAGATAACATCATCGAAAGATACCTGACAACAGTACCTTGGCAACTGCAGGCTACACTTAATCTGATCCGGTTATCCAGTTAAACCTTTACAATCCCTAACCAACCATAACCCAGCGGATGAGTATCAATCCTGCCACGAACTTCTATTGCTTGCGACCCATTTAAAGCTGACATGTAGCCTGAATGAACTTTTCCATTAACTTTTCTCTTCATAACCAATACAAGTGAATTTGATTTATGTCATGAGTGTCAGCCATATCTTTCACCATAGCCTTGCCTCAATATCTTGCATATATAAAGATTTCATAGCAGCTTCTAGTATCTTGCATATGCTTCTCAAATTTCATAACTTGCACCTTGTTTCCCCTTTGCTTCACCACTAGTTGAATTAGGACAGCATTAGAGTACTCTGGGGGTTACATGATTTGTAGAAGCACACTTTAGGATGAAATGAGAGAAACCCTTTGACGCAACACCATTTCTTGCTTCACTATGTGTTGTAACCGCGATGCGGATGGGTGAGGATTAGTGTTGCAGTTGGAGGAGCGTATGAGAGAGAACAGAGTAGCGTGAGAGAAGATAAAACAACTGCAGGCGGGGGCAAAGAGCAAACTGCTAAATTTTGGACGTTGAACGGCTGAGATCTAACACGGCCATGATTAGAAGTTGATGGTAGTTTTAATAGCTAATGGTACGCGGTTTATATATATTATAATATAATTAAATGGTCAGACCTATATAAATTCATCTAAGTTACATAAATTTTTAAGGTCATTAAAAGAAAAATGGGAAACTCATTCCATAGTCCTTAGGTCAAGTTCAGATTTTGACTCCCTAACACTCACAAGATTACTTGGGAGATTGTTAAATTTTGAAAGAGAAATTAACCAATAGAAAAAGTTAGAAAACTCTGGCAAAACTGCTGATGACTATGTTCATGGTAATACAACTTTATTGGGACAAGACTCACCATCTTGTTCAAATGATTTTGGCTCTTTTGACCACATTGACATCACAGCTGGGATCTCATCAGAAAGATCATATTCAGCTTATGACTATGGATGGCAACGGGTCGGGTATGGGCCGGGTTCGGCTAATACCATCCCATACCCGGTTATAAAATCTCATACCATACCCGTCCCATTACCGTCGGGTTTTTGTCGAGTATTACCCATCGGGTATAGAGCATACCCGCGGGTATCGGGTATACCCATTGGTATTCGCATGTATATATTTTTTTTATTTTCTTTTATAGTCTTATGTTTAAAAAAATCTAGACTATATGAAATTGTAATAAGTAACATATATATTTGTTTTGGTCAAAAATTATCTGCTAGAAATAATCTTGTTTTCCAAATTAGTAAAAGTGAGGTAGAGTGCTAGTTTGGCAAAAACTTAGTGTTATTCTCAGGATGGTGATTTGTAAATGTAAATAAACACTGAATTGACAACTATACTCGGGATGGTGATGATAAAGTTGAGGATGGACAGTTGTATCCTGAGCATGCAACTATCTGTGATTTCTAAGAACAAGTAAAGTAAATGCTAACACACAAAGAACAACGCTCGATGTACGAGGAAAGCCCTTGATCAGTTGTAGATCGTCAGCATAAAACCTCGGGAGGAGTCTAGGCCCCTGCCTTGTTTGTTAATATTAAAAATGGGTAAAAATGTTACAACTTTGGATGAATGATGGACGAGTAAACTAAGATTACAATGAATTGTGCTAAGTGTGTGTGAGTTTTTCTATAATCAGCAGAGTGTTCGTGTCTTTCAGGTGTGAATAATGTGTCCTATACTCGTCGATCATTCCCATATTTATAGTACATGAAAGTAAACAAAAGATCTCGTGTAATCCGCTCGTTAGTTAAGTTCCTTGAAGGCCTTTAGTGACCGTTGTAGCTGTTTTGGCTCAGGTAGACGTTGCAGCAACTGTTTCCTGGTTCTTCGCCTGCTTTTAATGTTAGTCGATTACAACTTTGACTCCTTCTTCATGCTTGGACCATTAGCTCTCGAGTGTAACTCTTCCATTTTAAATCCCTTTGACTGAGTATAATATAGACGTTGGAAAATAGTTTCAAGTCCATATTATAACTTAGTTGTACATGCAATCATGTCATATAAAGATAGTTCGTTAGTCCATTCTCAGGATGTGCACATGCTGAAATATAGTTATATCCTGAAGTCTGTCATTGATGTGTTGCAAAACATATCTCTTTTCCTATATATTTTGTATATTATTCAGTCAGGTTTTTATTCGTTTTGAGTCGTTTTTATTGTTATTTATTTATTTTACTATTTTGTAGGTGTTCGTAAGATAAGAGCTTAAAATAGTGAAAAATAATCAAGACGCGAGCACTTGGTTTGAGCAAAGATGGACTACTACTACTACTACTAATAATAATAATATAATTAAAAAAAAGTCACATGTGACTTTATGGATGTCACGAGCCCAAGAAAAAAATGGATCCAATAAGAAGCCATATTATTATCTAAAGATATATTATTCTTGAGGCGGCACATTATATGGGGAGGAATATAAAGGGCAATCATTATATTATCGAGTGGAAGATTATCTAACAGCCGCCAAAGAAGAGAAGAAGCTAATCGACAACAACAGCTCTAAGTCGAATTGGGAGAGGATTATTTTGAAGGAGAGGAGGCTCGGGATCGAGGTTTTCACAATATTGGTTATTTACGTTTACTACTTTGTGTTCTAAACTTTATGACTATGTATTACTTTGGTACCAAGACTATGTTTTCTCGTTTTGTCATGACTATTATTGGCTAAACTTTAGTCACTACCTAGGTTGTATGATGACTGCATGTTAATTTTATAACTTTCGGTTTATGGATTATTTTGAATGGTTAATGTTTTGGTAACGATTTGGTTGGTGTTTATTATAATGTGTGTGCGTGTCTAGGTCTAATTTATTATCTTTGATAGTTCCATAAACGTCTTAGTGAATGTCTTTCATGTTTGGATGTTTATTAGGGTTACCTGCTTAGTGCTTGTAGCTTAGTTTGTGGTTTTGGATCCAAAAGCCATAGGAACTTGATTAGAGAATTTAGAGGACTTAGGTATTCTTCCATTCTTGAGATCGGGAGGTGATGGAATGTTGGGTTGTCTAGAGCTTTAGGTGTTAGGTTTTGGGTGAGACCGGGAGGTGATCCCATCCTAGTTGTCTTTAGTTTCTTGCAATTCCAAGTAATAGTTAACCCAATTAAATTACTCCTTTACATCTTCGGGTGCATTGTGATTAGAGAGACCGGGAGGTGATCGAGTCATTAGAGTACCTTTACATTCTTAGTGAGGTGAGACCGGGAGGTGATCCGAGCTAGATAGCTAGTGTTTTATTCTTAGGATTCTTTGGGGTGTGTTGGTGAGACTGGGAGGAGATCTAGCACGTCTTAGGGCTTCTTAAGTTATCTTTAGAATCTGGTAGCCATTCAGTTTTTCATTACCGAGAGTTGTGAGTTTGCATGTAGGATTATTAGCCTAGGTAGTTGCCTTCCTATCCTGATATTTTCCTAAGTTATCTTTGCTATCTATCTATCTTATTTATTTATTTTATTATAAAAAAACCAAAAAATCAACTTTTAAACCACTATTTTAAGTCTTAGTCGAGTCTAGTTTTGTTTTCTAGTTGTGTCCTGTGGGTTCGATACTCGGACTTACTTAGTTTGTACTGCATTGATAGGTACACTTGCATGTCGTGTGGTCTAGTTTAGTTGAGTCTGTTTTATATTACTAGGTGTCTAGGTTAGGTAGTTATTTTTAGACCATACATAGCACATCAAGTTTTTGGCGCCGTTGCCGGGGACACTTAGCGATTGCGAAATTAGCTTTGATTAGGACTTCACTGATTAATTGGTCTTATTTTAGTCTTTTTGGTTTTTAGCGTGTCTAGAGAGTCTTGGGTTTTTATTTTCTTTTTGTGTTTTTTTTATATTTGTTTTTTACATTTCATTTATCTTTGTTCTTTTTTACGCGTTTTTTTTCCATCTGTCTTGCAGTTTTATGCCACGTACTCGTTCGCAGGGACCATCTGAGCCGATCATACCAAAGCCCGAGCGAGACATTGCTAACATTCAGAAGGAACTTCGTCGTGCTATCAACCGAACCAAAAAAGGTACGTTTTTCTCTCCCTGCTACTATCATGGGCGACACTCAACCACCTAGACGTACTGTCCACCAGATGGCCTGTGAGGGAGCCACGGGAGTGAGAACTCCCATTACTCGGGCTTCCATGCCTAATAACCACACTTGGCAGATCCCCTCACACGTTATCAACACCATCGCCCATACCGCCCAATTCAATGGCCTGGATGATGAGGATGCTCCAGGCCATCTGTCCCGTTTTGTGCGCATTTGTGACACCTTTGGTCTGACAGGTGTCACCCCAAAACACGATTTATCTTAGAGTTTTTACATTTTCTCTGTCTGGGCGTGCTGCCACTTGGTTGGATACTCTTCCCCAGGATTCCATCACTACCTGGGAAGACTTGAAAACCAAGTTTCTGAAAAAATATTATCCTCCTTCTAAGGCCGCTCGCATTAGGGACCAGATCCACTCATTCCGAATGGATCCAACCGAGCCATACCACTTGGCCTAGGAGAGGTTGAACACTTTGTTGAACAATTTTCCCCAGCATGGACTTTCTGATTGGGCCCTTGTAGAGAAATTCTACAATGGCCTTACTTATGCTACGCAGCAGATGTTTAACACTGCTGCTGGGGGACACATTATGGATAAAAAAGACCCTGATGAGTGTAAGGACATGTTTGAGAGTTTTTCTCTAGCTGAACAGCAGAACCCAGCCCACGGGGATTCCATCCCAGTTACTAGGACTACCTCCTCCACTACTAGAGGTGTTCATCAGGTCACTCCTGAGACTAGTATGGCTGCTGCTATAGAGGCTTTAGCAAGAGAGGTTAAAGAGCTTAAGATGAGTGCACTCAAGTGTGAGATTTGTAGGGGTGGACACGACACCATAGACTGCCCAGTAGGAAACCGTGAGCATGTGGATTATTTGGGGAGTTCTAACCGGGGAAATGGTAATAATTATAACTCAGGGTGGAGGAACCAATCTAATTCTGGGTGGAGGTCTGATAGGGGAGACTTAGGTGATAGTTCAGGTTCTAGTTTGAAGAGGATAGAGGAGATGATAGCTAGTCAGTGCTCACTCAATTGGTTGCAAAAGACCAGCAAACCACTCAGAAACTTGAGGAGCATGACCTAATGCTTAGGAACCAGCAGAATACTTTGTTAGACCTAGAGAGAAAAGTATGAGATATTTCACATAAACTCTCTGTTAGGTCACCAGGTACTTTCCCTGGTAACACTGAGGAGAACCCTAAGGGTACCGCGATGGCTGTGAGCACTCGTAGTGGTAAGGGTGCGACTGAGAGAGTAGAGATACCGGTTGAGGATGAAGAGGAACCGGTAGATGAGGAGATAGAGTTAGAGACACCTGCTAGGACACCTTCTAGGGTAGCTACATCCACTCCTGTGTCTAGCAGTGAGGGTCTTTCTGAGAGAGTAGTTGTGGATAGAGAGAGTGAGAGGCAGGTAGAGCCCACTAGAGTATATAAGCCCACTACTCCTTATCCAGGTAGGTTGTTGCAGAATAAGATAAATCACCAATATGATAAATTTATTGAACTTATTAAGCAACTTAAAGTGAACCTACCCTTCATAGAAGTCCTTCAGAGCATGCCTAAATATGTTAAGTTCCTCAAGAACATCATGGCTAATAAGAAAAAGCTTGAGGAACTTTCACATATTAGTGTGAGTGAGGAGTGTTCTGCAGTCTTGCAGAATAAGCTGCCAGTTAAGATGGATGATCCTGGTAGTTTTATCATTCCATGTTCCATAGGTGACCTGTCCATTAAGAATGCTCTTGCTGACCTAGGTTCTAGTGTTAATTTAATGCCATACTCCATTTTTAAGCAACTAGACCTAGGAGAACTTATGCCCACCCGCATGTACATCCAGCTGGCGGATAAGTCCACAAATTCCCTCGTGGTATTATTGAGAATCTTTTAGTTAAGGTGGATAAGTTCGTGTTTCCTATGGATTTCTTAGTGTTAGATATGCCTGAGGATGATGGTGTGCCATTGATTTTAGGTTGTCCTTTATTGGCTACTTCTAGAGCTGTGGTAGACATGTGTGACACCCGGCATACTCAGGTTAATACTTATCATACTTTACATACATACGTTTCGTACTCTACATACATACGTTACATACTTGCATACATACGAGTCTACCTCAACGAAAAGATTGAAAACAATTACTTAATATCATACTAGACCGGGTCGGTAGAGTCGTGTCGATGATTTGGGAATCATCGGGAGTCGTTACAATGGTCCGAGGGATCATTGGGTGTCGGTCAATAACCATGTGTACAAGGATTGGCGATTTGTGGAATCGCCGGGCTTATTGCACACACGCAAGTCTTGAGTCCCAGGAATTGGTGATCGATGGGAACGTGTTAGTTTATCGTGCATTATGTACTTATAATCATTATGTGACTTGTCGGTATGTGAAAACGTGTTTATATATGTTAAAATAGGGTTTAACACGCCAAAAACCCGGATACATATGCTATAGGCGATTAGGCCACATGGGATAGCCTAATCGCAAGTATAAGTGGCGAGTAGGAGAGTCTTAAGGGCGAATAGGGGCTATTCGCTAGTAGCTACTAGCGATTAGCAACCCTAATCCCCCCTGTAAAGACCTTGTACTCGCCTGATCTGCATATGAAGACTAAAAACGCCTATAAATACCACCCTTATGTTTTAAAACATCATTTGTGAAACCCTGATACACCCCAAAGCCACCCACACCTTATCCAACCTCTGCAACACGTTTTTGAGCAAGAAATCACATTTCCAAGCTTTACACCTCATAATCTCACCATTTCAAGGTGTGTTCTTCATCCCAAACCTTTGTAATGATATTGTTTTGATCCCTAAAGGCCCAGACCTGATTTCTAAACATTTGGGTCTTTGAAAACTCATTAAAATCAGTTTCTAAACAAACCCAAAACTCTATACTTGTTATATGTGTTGTATTCATGCAAGATAGGATTTTTATTGTTTAAACATGATTGTTCTTGTATTATTATTGTGTTTCTGATCTAAATGAGGTAATACGATGATAACCTAGGAGTTTGAAGGTTCATAGATGTGTAATATTGATATTAGGCGTTTTGACCCGATTGAATGATTATGGTGGATTGATGATGATATGTTGTGTTTTGTTGATTTTTTGAGGATAGAGTTTACTCTAGGATGATGCTAGAACAGTAGGATATTGTCGGACAACGTTATTATGTGATGAAATCCGGATATATGCTATTTAGGGTAAGTTTTGCATGAGGATGTGATGTTTACATGATAATATTGCTATTTTGGGAAAACACATGCATTCGGGACGGCTAGGGTGATGATAAATTAGGGGTTTTTGCTTGAAATAGTTGGGTTAATGTTTTGGGTTGGATATTGGGTGTTTCCACATGTTTCGGATCTGATTTGGAGGGTTAAACGCGCAAAAATGCGGAACAGAGCAGTAAGGGCGATTATGGGTTCCTAATCGCCTGTATTAGAGGCGATTGGCCCCCAATCGCATGAACTATAGGCGATTGGCCTCCAATCGCATGAACTATAGGCGATTGGGAGACCAATCACCACTATGACTGGCGATTACCGTCCTACTCGCCATTTTGACACTCCTAATCACCAGTTGACTTTTCTAATCACATGTTTGCTTCCTAATCGCGTGTACAGCTGCTATATGTATATTTGAACATCCCGAAACATGGATTGACGCCTAGGAACATGTTAGGAACCCCGTGACATGTCCAATGACTTGGTAACACGTGCTCGGACTTATTTATGTGTTAATTGAGCGTTATGCTAGACTAGGTGAACTCTTGCGCGTATTAAGTGTTTAATTGTATATGTTGCATGATATCTTGTTTTCGCCTAGCATGTGGGATGACGGGTCACCAATGGGATGTCGGGTCTTGTCTGTGTGGTCGGTTAAACGTTTAAACATCATTTCATATGTACACGGTTATGGTCTGGACTGTTGGGGACTAATCAACCTACGGGTTGTTAGTCTAACACCTTATACGCTCGTCATGATAGGTCACCGGTGTTTGGTGTCGTCTATTGAGCAGGTTTACTTTCTTAGAGGAGGGAGCAGTATCTGGTGAGTTTCACGGCCCCACTTTACGTTTTACATTTTGGGGGAGACACATGCTTTATACATATTTCATAAATTATCATGTTATACTGGTGTTAAATTCATTTGTGCTATACGATACGTAAAGCCCCGGGGAAACCATGAATATGATGGATAGCATAACGGGGGAAATGTGGATAGATCTATTGGGACTGACAGACCCCACCCGTCGGCTGGGAGCCAGGCGGGTGCGTATTATCTCGGTCAAAAGCATAATCGTTTCGGGCAAAATCATATATCGTTGTCTGTAATGGTTTCCGGTCGTAGTAGTATTATTCATGCGTCTAGCTAACGCTATCATTTCTAACATAGTGATAACATGATGGCTTTTATTACTTAAACGCTTAATATAAAATATGTGAACTCACCGGCATTATTTGCTGACGTTTTTAGCATGTTTGTCTCAGGTCGTTGAGGTAGCAGCATATCATAGGCGCACGGAGTCTCACGACGTCTAGGATTCATATGCATGTTATTTAGCTTTTTCAGACTTACGTACTTTTGCTTTCGTGTTGTAATAAAGTTTTACGCTTCCGCAGCGATGGATTATTTATGAAAACTTAATGGTTTCTTATGTCATTTTTACGTATCATATAGTGTCGTTTATTGTGACCGTTGACTTAGATACTGGTTTTTCACGTGCCTCGCGGTAAAACCCCGCACGTGGAATTTGAGGGTGTGATAGATTGGTATCAGAGCCAATGGTTATAGTGAACTAGGACTGCATGTTGAGTCAAGTCTATAGCCGAGTCGCACACACTAGACGGTCACATTCATATAAGTCATATCATATGGGGAATTGCCGGGGGTGTTAGTATTACATTCTTTATTATCATTATGCTTACATCATCTATCTATTACTCTTATTTCCTATCCTATTCTTTATCTTCGTGCTGAAGACGAGGAGGCTTACTATCCTTGCACGACAGTGGCGTACATTAGAGTGGCTTCGGCATCCTTCGGAGATTTGTCCAAGATTCGGACATCTCCCCTCTCTATACTCCAATGGACACACTTGCTCGCACACATTATCGCACACTTGTACTTGCTGTTTTATATCTTGGGTGTTTTATGACGTTGAAGTTCTTATCTATTCTTGAACGTGGGTGCCTTGTGGTTTGAAAGTCAAGCTAGGAGCACGCCTCGGGGACCATGTAGAGCGACTTATCATTTCGGGTGCACACGAAATAATAAGTTGAAATGCATGGAAATCCTAGTGGACTCTGTGTTTGATCTGATAATCATGATGGAATCCAGTTCTCTGGTTGACCTTGTTACTTATGATTTCTTGTTATCTGTTCTGGAATATGATGTCTTGTATTTGGCTTGACAGAAGATGGCAGGACGTCGTGGTGGTCGCATTGGTGGTCGGAATGGCGGTGGACGCAATGGGGGTCGTGGTAACATCAGCATGACCCAGGCTGAGCTGAATAATCTGATTCAGGAGCACGTGGCAACTGCTATTGCTGCGCAGCAGGCCGCCCAGCAGGGCTATGGTGGTAATTTAATTACCCCTACCCTCATTCCTTATCTTTTGTCGTGTGGTGTTCGTTTTCTGACCCGTGTTGCTTGTTGTAACAGGGAATTGCTTTTCATCCTCCACCACCTCCACCTCCTCCAGTCCACTGTACTTACAAGATGTTCCAGGACTGCAAGCCCCATAACTTCAGTAGGACTGAGGGAGCTGTGGGACTGCTTCGTTGGTTGGAGAAGGTCGAGTCTGCTTTCTCCTTGTGTAACTGCCCAGAGGAGTTTCGTGTGAAGTATGCTTTAGGGACATTCGAGGGATGTGCCTTGACTTGGTGGAATTCGACTGTGTAGACTATTGGTTTACTGGAGGCCCATGCGTTGCCATGGACCGAGTTTGTATTTAGTTTGAAGATTGAGTATTGTCCTAGGGATGAGATTAAGAGTTTGGAGCACGAGCTGTGGAATCATCAGATGGTGGGATCTGAGATCGAGGAGTATACCACTCGTTATCATGAGTTGGCACTTTTGTGCCCAGATTCTGTGACTCCTAAGTATGAGGCCATTGAATTCTACATTAGTGGGTTGGTGCATGAGATTCGCGGGTTGGTGACCGCGAATGATGCTACTACACTTCGGGATACCATTCGGTTGGCTCATAGGCTAACCAAACAGAAGGTTCAGGAATGTGTTTTGCCTCCTAAGGGTACTGTGGTGAAGACCTCTGATTGCAACAAGAGGAAATGGGAGAGCATGGGTAAGGGTACAGTTCAGCCTCAGCAGCAGCAGCAGCAGAGGAAGTTTGAGACTACAGGTTCGTCTTCTGGACAGAGGCAGGGTGGGTATACTGGTAGACTGCCTAAGTGTGATCGTTTGTGGTATCATCATGTGGGGAATTGTAGTTATTGTACCCGTTGTAAGAGGAACGGGCATCAGGCCCAGACCTGCAGGGTGAATCTTCAGACTCAGCAACAGGTGGTTGCCCCTACTACTGCTACTACTACCACTGCTGCACCTAAGGGTAATCAAGGATGCTACAACTGTGGGGGAACAGGGCACTTAAGAAGGACTGCCCCAAACTGAAGTAGGGGAATGCTGGGAGGAATGACAGGGGTAACGGGGGTGGCGGCAGGAACGCGAGTGCCTTCGTCATTGGGTCGGGCGAGGCCCGTTAGGATCCGGATACTATTACTGGTACGGTTCTTCTTTGTGATCGTTATGCCTCTGTTTTATTTGATTCGGGTGCCGACAAGAGTTTTATATCTGTTGAGTTTAGCCGACTGTCAGACATAGTACCGACGCCTTTGGAGGTTAAGTACTTAATTGAATTTGCTGATGGTAAGAGTATTGAGGCAACTCATATTCTTAAGGGATGCCAATTGGAACTTTCTAGGTTATCTTTTCCTATTGACCTCATGTCGGTGTCCTTGGGTAGTTTCGACGTTGTTGTGGGTATGGATTGGTTGTCTTTATATCATGCGGAAATCGTTTGTTTTGATAAAATCATTCGCCTTCCTCTCCCGGATGGAGAGATTCTTTTGGTTCATGGCGAGAAAAGTGGTGTTCCTTTGAGCATCATTTCATGTATGAAAGCGTATAAGTATTTACGTAAAGGGTATTCTGTTATCTTAGCTCTTGTTTCGGTCTCATCTGACAATGAGAAGAGGATTTAGGACATTCCTGTTGTTCGTGATTTTCCCGACGTATTTCCACACGATTTGCCTGGTCTTCCACCTCACCGTCAGGTTGAATTTAACATTGATCTTACGCCCGGTGCTGCACCTATTGCCCGAGCTCCTTACCGCCTTGCACCTCCCGAGATGCAGGAACTATCTAATCAACTACAGGAGTTGTTGGAAAAAGGATTCATTCGACCTAGTTCATCCCCGTGGGGAGCTCCTATATTATTTGTCAAAAAGAAAGATGGGAGCCTTCGTATGTGCATTGACTACCGGGAACTGAACAAGGTAACCATCAAGAATCGCTACCCACTTCCCCGTATTGACGATCTATTCGATCAGCTCAAAGGCTCCAGTTTTTATTCTAAGATAGATCTGAGGTCTGGATATCATCAACTGGGGTGCAAGAAGCTGACATTCCAAAGACCGCCTTTCGTACACGTTATGGCCACTTCGAGTTCCTGGTCATGCCCTTCGGTCTCATGAATGCACCTGCTGTTTTCATGGACTTGATGAACCGCGTTTGCAAGCCCTATCTTGATAAGTTCGTCATTGTGTTTATTGACGACATTCTGGTTTATATTCTAAGAACGAGACGGATCATGAGGAACACTTACGGTTGGTCTTGGAACTTTTGAGACGGGAGCAGTTGTATGTTAAGTTCTCAAAGTGTGATTTCCGGTTACGTGAAGTTCAATTCCTAGGACATGTGGTTAACGAACTGGGAATTCATGTCGATCCGGCTAAGATCGAAGCTATTAAAGACTGGGAAGCACCAAAGACACCATCTGAGGTGCGGCAATTCCTAGGTCTTGCGGGTTACTATCGTCTTTTCATTGAGGGATTTTCGAAGATCGCTCAACCCCTCACCACTCTTACCCAGAAGGACCGAAAGTTTGACTGGGGTGAACCGCAGGAATCAGCATTTCAAATGCTGAAGCTTAAACTTTGTTCTGCACCTATCTTGTCCTTACCTGAGGGTACGGATGATTTCGTTGTGTACTGTGACGCTTCTATTCGTGGTCTCGGTTGTGTGTTAATGCAACGCGGGAAGGTCATTGCCTATGCTTCTCGTCAACTTAAGGTCCACGAGAAGAACTACACTACTCATGATTTGGAGTTGGGTGCAGTGATCTTTGCGTTGAAAATCTGGAGACATTACTTGTACGGTACCAAATGCGAAGTATACACCGATCACAAGAGTCTCCAGCATATTTTCGACCAGAAGGTGTTAAACATGCGGCAGCGTCGCTGGGTTGAACTCCTGAACGATTATGACTGTGCTATCAAGTACCATCCTGGCAAGGTGAACGTTGTGGCGGACGCCTTGAGCAGGAAGGAGTCTGTGAAACCTCGCCGTGTTCGAGCCTTACAGCTCACTATTCATTCCTCGTTGCCTGACCAAATCCGTTCTGCACAACTGGAAGCTTTGAAGGAGGAAAACCTTAAAGCTGAACCATGCACGGTGCCGACAAGCACCTCGAGCTTGGGTCTGATGGCCTGCATTATTTTGCTGAACGAATTTGGGTTCCTTTATTTGGGGGTTTGCGGGAGCTTGTCATGGACGAAGCTCACAAATCCCGGTATTCCATTCATCCGGGTTCCGATAAGATGTATCAGGACCTGAAGATACTCTATTGGTGGCCCAACATGAAGGCTGACATAGCTTCGTATGTCAGCAAATGTCTGACCTGTGCTAAGGTCAAGGTGGAATACCAGAAGCCGTCTGGTCTTCTACAGCAACCAGAAATTCCGGAATGGAAATGGGAACGGATTACAATGGATTTTGTGACCAAACTTCCGAAGTCGCCCAGTGGTTGTGACATGATCTAGGTGATTGTCGACCGGTTGACAAAGTCCGCACACTTCCTCGCTATTAAGGAAACCGACAGTTTGGAGCGGTTGTCTCGTATCTATATTAAGGAAGTGGTTTCCAAGCACGGGGTACCCGTCTCTATCATCTCCGATCGTGATTCCCGTTTCGCTTCCCGTTTCTGGAAGCAATTGCATAAAGCGTTAGGTACTCAACTAGACATGAGCACCGCATATCATCCGCAAACTGATTGACCAGAGTGAGCGGACGATTCAAACGCTTGAAGACATGCTTCGAGCATGTGTTCATCGATTTCGGTAAGAGTTGGGAGGTTGACCTGCCGCTTGTGGAGTTCTCTTACAACAATAGTTACCACTCTAGCATCAAGGCGGCACCGTTCACGTGGGAACGGGAAGATTAGGTGAAGGACAAGTACCCTCAAGTATTTCCTAAGCATGCTTTTGAATCGAACTATGTTGCTTCCAAAACTAAATGAATCTCGGGTCGAGATTCCTTTCAACTGGGGGATGATGTAAACAATGGGAAAAATTTTCTTTTCTTTCTTTCTTTCGTCTCTTCATCTCCGGGCTTCATTTAATTTCCGGGACGAAAATTCTTTCAACTGGGGGATGATGTGACACCCGGTATACTCAGGTTAATACTTATCATACTTTACATACATATGTTCGTACTGTTGGTGCATTTGTGACCGTCGCTATGCAACTCATGTGGGCTTAGTTTTAATGTATTAGAGTGAGGGAATTATTGTGGTAGCCCAGGCGACATGTCTGAGGCCAAGCCCAAACTTAGATATTCATAGCCTATATATATGTGTGTTAGGTTTAGGGTTTCTAAGAGAAGAGTTGCAACAGTTCTTAGGAGAAGACTACTGTGTGTGGTCTAGTCAGGTTGGCCTGAGGTTGAAGCTCACCTCAGGCCGGCGTCACATTCACAACGTATGTATGTGTGTATGTATGAAGAATCTGTGTCGACTTGTTTTATCAATCAATAAAGTAAGATTCTTGGTTTTACACATATATTATTTATCGTTTTTATATATTCGATTTGACGTCTTGTGGAGATAATTAGGAGCGATTGGTGATGTAGTATCGGTCCTACACGAATTTACAGTGGTATCAGAGCATGGTTACGAATCGGAAGGTCTAACCGCCTATCGATTCACAATTGCTCTTGATTTTTGAGTTTTATTTTCGCTAAAACTCATAGAAGACGTGATACCGAGTAGTATTTGTGGTTCGCAGCAGGTTAGTTTGTATGAAAAAAAGGTTTATCGATAAAAAAAATGGTTTGATGATGTTCTTGAGCATTAATTATAATATGGATCTTTAAAGTTTGGATGTATGTTTGTTTGTGGAATGAGGTTTTTTGGTGCACGCGTTGAAAATGGGTTATGTTTCTTGATCGGGTTTTTCTCTCCATGTAGAATCGGACCACATTAAGTGAGTTAAATGCCTTCCTAATTTTTGTGCACAAAGTTTAGAAAGTTTGTTATGGAATTTGAATGGTATTAAATTAATGGATTTTGTGGAATCTTATTATTGAATGGTGGTCAACTTTTTCAAAAAAAAAAAAAAAAAAAAAAAAAACTTCTTTCGAAAGATATTATTTGGTGGGATTGACTTAATTAAAGATAGTATCTTCTAAAATTGGAATGGAATTCACGCATGCTTTGGAGTTTTATTTTTATCAGCAAAAGGTTGCCGGGTTTATGTTTGGTTCGAACATTTGTTATTTTTTTGGGCCATGATTTTATGATTGTGGAGAATGAATCTAGACTGAATTTGGATTGAAGGGAGGATATATTTTTTCAAAAACCAAGGTGCGTAATTTATTATATCCGAAATTAATATGGGCCTAGTTTTAAGAGATTGGAATGCAATATGGATGGAATCTTTTATGTTTCTTGGCTACTAAGAGATATTTATAATATTTGATTTGGGCTGCCAAGAGAGTTTTGTATGTGGGTTGTTTGTACGTGGGCCGAGAGTTTTGGGTTGTGAATGGGGGAAACCAAAATATATACGTCAATGCGGTAATATTTTGCAGAGAAAAAGGGGGAGATAATTATTTCTTTGGCAAAATTATTAGAGCATTGTTCTCTGAAAAATTAGATGTGCGAGATTTTGTTGAAATGTTTTTGCAATGAAGCTGGATGTTCGTTACTGATTAGTTGAAGATTGAGCCTTATCACATGCCGGTTACTTGGGTCCTTTATTAATCAGCGTAAATTCTTCATAGGAGGAAAGATGCAGATTATGGTGGGATATAAAAGTAATTTGGACAGACTTACATTGAAGAGAGATTGGATGTGAAAGGTTTCGGGTATTCGGTGAATTTGTGAAGATATTAGACAAGTCAGACACAGCTGATTGGGAGACGAAGATCAAGTCTTATCAGAGAAGAACTGAAATCATCAGTCAAAGGGGAGTTTGTTAGTGTATGTCTTGTGACTGATGATTATCAGTGTTTGTCAGAGTTGATAGCAAAGGTCAAGGGGGAGTTTGTTGGTGTGCATTTGTGACCGTCGCTATGCAACTCATGTGGGCTTAGTTTTAATGTATTAGAGTGAGGGCATTATTGTGGTAGCCCAGGCAAGTCTGCCTGAGCCCAGCCCAAAACCTAGTTATGTTTTAGCCTATATATTTCATGTGTTGGGTTTAGGGTTTCCAAGAGCGAGTTGCAACAGTCTCTAGGAGAAGACTACTGTGTGTGGTCTAGTTCAGGTTGGCCTGATTGAGCTCACCTCAGGACGGCATCCCATTCAACAACGTATGTATGTGTGTCTGTATGAAGAATCTGTGCTGACTTGTTTATCATATATGAAAGTAAGATTCTTGGCTTTACACATATATTATTTATTGTTTTATATATTCGGTTTGATGTCTTGTGGAGATAATCAGGAGCGATTGGTGATGTAGTATCGGTCCGACACGTATTAACAGTGGTATCAGAGCATGGTTACGAATCGAAGGTCTAACCGCCTCTCGATTCACGACTGCTCTGATTTTTTGGGTTATATTTCCGCTATAACTCATTCGAGACGTCTAATACCGAATCACGGTTTGTTTGCATGTTTCGGGACTACTTTGATTGTTAATATTGTGATGTTTGAAGCCGTGAATGATTGGTTTGAAGTCGGCTTGGGTACGCTCAATGATTCAATGAAGATAGTTCGTACACGGTCCGTTAAACCTAAGATTGGAAGACTATCGGCCTTCTTGGTATCACGTTAAATCCAAGGTTTGTTCATGTTTTCGGCATTCTCTTGGTTATCTACGGTTTAGTTTGGATACGTGTGTGTCTATTTTGTTTGAATCTTTCATATGGTATAATCTGGATTGGAAAGGGTTGTTTGTTATGTGGTATGAGTATGATGGGTTTGTTATGGATTGATCATCATAGAGTTTCAAAGGCTCGATAATATCCAGGTTCGTGCGTTTCAATCCTTTGGCTGGAGATCCGTAGTCGTTCTTTGGCATTAGGTCAAACTCCAAGCATAGTTCATGTATTCGGCTATGTTCTTGGTTCGCAACGATTACCATGTTCTTGGTATTGGATGAAGTTGATGAATATGGTTTGAATTTTGATCAGGAGACGGGGTTGTAGGATGGCCGATTATTAGTTTTTGTGAAGGAGTTTAGCTTAAAAAAATGTTCTTAAGGTGTTCTTAAGAATTGCTTATAATATGGCCCTTCAAGTTCTTTTGATGAATGTTTATGCATATGGATCGATTAGCTTAAGTGATCTTGGATTGAAAATGTTTTTTTTTTTTTTTTTTTTTTTTTTGGGTTGGATTATCCATTAGAATCCGATCATAATAACCTCTTTGCTTATTTTGAATCTTGAAATTTGGAAAGGTAGTTATGTGAGATATTGTGGTTTAATATGGAGGATTATGTGGACATTGATTTTTGATATTGCATGGAATTGGTTTTTAAAATTATGAGCGCCAAAAATAAAATGGGACAGACTTTATGGGGAATATTATTAAAAAGGGAAGTCAAATTTTAATTTTCGGAAATTAGCTCGTTAGTTTGGTAGGTTGGTATGGAAATTTAATGGGAATATTCTTAAAACGGGAATGTATATTGTTGCTGTTTACGCCCAGTTACGGTCATGAAGGAGGGTGTGTCTTTTAAAAATTGGCGCCTACAATTTTGATACCGGATATGGATTGATTGGTTGGCACTTTATTTTCATTGGACTGAATGTTGTTTGGATGAGTAATGCTGGTTGTGAATGGGGGAAACCAAAAATAACACACGTCAATGCAATAATTTTTTGCAGAGAAAAAGGGGGAGATAATTATTTCTTTGGCAAAATTATTAGAGCATTGTTCTCTGAAAATTAGATGTGCGAGATTTTGTTGAAATGTTTTTGCAATGAAGCTGGATGTTCGTTACTGATTAGTTGAAGATTGAGCCTTATCACATGCCGGTTACTTGGGTCCTTTATTAATCAAGCGTAAATTCTTCATAGGAGGAAAGATGCAGTTTATGGTGGATATTAAAGTAATTTGGATAGATTACATTGAAGAGGAGATTGGATGTGAAAGGTTTCGGGTATTCGTGTGAATTTGTGAAGATATCAGACAGAGTCAGACACAGCTGATTGGGAGACGAAGATCAAGTCTTATCAGAGAAGAACTGAAATCATCAGTCAAAGGGGAGTTTGTTAGTGCATGTTTTGTGACTGATGATCATCAGTGTTTGTCAGAGTTGATAGCAAAGGTTAAAGGGGAGTTTTTTGGTGCATTTGTGACCGTCGCTATGCAACTCATGTGGGCTTAGTTTTAATGTATTAGAGTGAGGGCATTATTGTGGTAGCCCAGGGACATGTCTGAGGCCCAGCCCAGAATTAGATATTCATAGCCTATATATATATATGTGTGTTAGGTTTAGGGTTTCTAAGAGAAGAGTTGCAACAGTTCTTAGGAGAAGACTACTGTGTGTGGGTCGAGTCCAGGTTGGCCTGAGGTTGAGCTCACCTCAGGCCGGCATCCCATTCAACAACTTATCTAGGTGTGTTTGTATGAATAATCTATGCTGACGTTTTATCATATATGAAAGTAAGATTCTTGGCTTTACACATATATTATTTATTGTTTTATATATTCGGTT